>OZ017743.1:10295391-10625259 GCA_963969285.1 Odontomyia ornata | reverse complement strand
TACACGCTTTGTCAGTGACTCTGGCTTTGTCTTCAAGTTTTTCGCTTTGCTTCAAATTGACTACGAAAATTGGAAATTATTTACAAACATTTAAGAAAAACGAAAAATGTATGCGAAGTGTGAAATGACTGATAAAATGAATTTTTCTCGCCGTACTACGAAGGAATGAGTGCCGTAAATCGAAGAAGTGCTAGAAATGAAAAAAGCCGCCATAGCGAAAAGCTGTATAGCGAGGTATAGGTGTATTTATATATAACTTGCCTTTTTATGATAGGAATAAATCTAATTCTCTGTTATTATTGAAAGACAAATGATTCATTTTAGGGGATCACGTTTAAGGTATAAATCTACGATGATGTAAAGATTCATTATTTTATGGTCAATAAGATTAGATACTAACTATATCACCTTCTCAAGGGGCCGATATATGCGATCAGGATAGTGAGATACTCTATCTCTAAGTGAAGCCTCAAAAGGGGCTGTAGTACTAAAACAAAAAAGACTAGGAAAACATACCAGTTCGGCGGCAGCCTGGATCGGGCCTTTGCCTCCAGGAGTATTCTTCCCCAATCGTTTTGGTTCCGTGACCTTGACCATCAGTTAATGAATCTTAGCAGAGTTTCTCTATCGTTCAGTGTTCATCTGGGTAATCGATGCTGTTCCATGTTTGCACATCACCATCCCACTTCAACTTACACATATAGAAATAGAAGGATCGTCGTACGTTTTCGTCCTCATGTTCAATTTTCCCCAATCCTGGTTTTCCGTTTGGAAAAATCAATTGGTTGCTAAATGTTCTGAGTTTCAACCTGCTGGGAGATTTGTCCGGATTTCAAGTGGGATAAGACCGCCTAAACTCTTTGATGCAAGCCGGTTTAAGACGTGATTTGCTATGTTAGATTGATCCTATAAAACATTGTTAGACCAGCCAGATTCTACGAAAGCATCGAGAAACTTTGAGAAAAATACTGTTCTTTCGCTTAGTGGTACTATTTTGCTCTGGGGTTTATGTCGTAATCAGTTTTTTGGTTGATCAAATTCTTCTTAGGTAATTATCGAACTCATTACTGGTGTATTCACGTGGGTTATCTGATTCAAGACACTTCACACATTCCAGCCTCTATTGGTTTACGAGTTTTATTTCGACCTTCTGATTCTCTGATGCCCACAGTGGAATGCCATTAAAGACTCACAGCATTAGAATGTCAAATTCATCCAACTACTCATGTCGCATTTCATGAGCTTCTAAACATTTTCTATTGGATTCATGTTCGGTGAGTTGCCAGGCCAGTCCAAAACAGTATTCTTTTTATCTGCTTAAAACTTGCTAATTGTTTTCGCTTCATGTGAAGGGGCTCAATCGTGCATTAAAATCTTCTGTTCTAAAATGTTCTTGTACTGATTTTGTTCTATGGTACCTTCCACAAAAAGACCATTACCTCTGAAAATTATCGCAAACCACACCATGACGGATATTGGATCTTTAACAGTTGTAACAATAAAATCCAGATGGTACTCTTCTCCTGACCCTCTTCAACAAATTGTGACTTATTAGCCATGAATTGTTAAACAAACCCATCAGAAAAGTAACCCTGCCAAAACGGAAAAATATCTGTTTATTGAATTCTCATCACTCTGATAGAGAATTTATTCTTGTTCAGTCTTCTACAGAAAAGTTTTTGCAATTCCATTCCCATTCCAATCGTTTTTGAATATGGTCTGAGTAAGCGCTGGCTTACGATGTGGTCTCCTTGCCATTAAACCAAATTCTGAAAGTCGTCACTGCATGGTAAACTGTGAAATTTGAATGCCACGCTGTTTGTTAACATACATTATCTTTTTTCAATTTGCATCACATATTTTTCATTCAGCTCTTGATGTGATTTTGCAGTTTCTGCCGTAGTTCTCCTGTGTTGGCTTTTCTTGTCCTCAAAATCTATTTTTCTTTTAATGTCTTTACGAGCTTCCGAAAACCCTTCAATCCTTGGTATCTCATACTGAGATAATCTATTTGTCATAGTCAAATCCGATATTTCTCCAGCTTTCTTGCGTTTACAGGATTTCTTTTAAAGAAAATATTGAACATTTGTATAACACATCAAGTAATCCACAATAAATATCATATCTGAATAAAAGATTAGGCACTAAAGCTTGAGACAGTTGGGCGCTTGTTGCTAGTACAGAACTTTCTTAACTACTGAATGCCGCTGCTCCCTTCCCAATTAATTTTTGTCAGTTCTTAAAACTTCAGAACAATCATCCCAAAACTTCTTCTTCTTAGCACTACAGCCGCTCTCGGGTCTTCGCTTCCTGCAAATAGCGCCTCCAACTGTCTCGCTCCCTTGACCGCGTCCTCGAAGTTCGAAATCCGAGCAGCGATGAACTGTCTTCGTCGACCGAGTCAGACCAGTGTTTCCGCAATGGTTTCCGCCCTTCAGTTTTCCCAACGAATACATTTTTGGGTATCCGTTGTTCGTCCATACGATTCATGTGGCCAGCCCATTGTAGCTTCCGCAGTCTAACAATCGTTGAGACCTCAAGCTCGTCAAAAATTTCATACAGCTCATGGTTGTATCGAATTGCATTTCTTACGAAGATTGAAAAATTATATTTGTTTTTGGTGTTGCAATTTGCGCTGCACTTAAGCATGAGGATTTCCTGAGGCACAGGCGGTTGCTACATAATGGTTGGTGTGTATTCTGCTCAACCATTTACTGCAGGGCAGCTGATTTCTCACAATTCTTGTGAAGGCAAAGATTTGTGAGAAATACTCTGAAGAAAAATCCGTTAAAGACTCGTGTTCGTAGTAATAGGCTTTAAACGTAGCTGCAGACGGACAGACAAACGTTTATATATTTAGGGGCGGACTGGTAGGAGTTTGCACGAGAAAGGATCTATATACAGATCGATATAATGTCCTGCTTCATAGTTCCCGACGTAGGCCTTGAGCGTGATAGATTCCTACTTCTGTTAGGAGGTAGCGCCCGGGTTCTGCGAGTCTTTCAAGATGCGGCTTTTAAGAAAGTGTCGATCCAGCTTGGCGTTGCAATGACAGTCGCGTCGCTTTGGCGGAAATTGCAACGATATACCTCGTTCCCCTCTTGAAACATAGAAGGCGAGATGGGAGGTTGTAATGCGCTTCATTTGCGTGTCCTGCGTTGATTATTTTCTGTTGGATTTCTCGGCGTAGCACTCCAATCGTTCGTGAGGCTCCAGCGCAACGACGGGATCTTCCAAACATGTTAATTGCTGAAGTACCTTGTATGATTTGCCATGGCAGATTATGTGCTCTCCAAAGGCGACAAAGTAAGTAGACACTTGACAGAACGATACGAAGATCGCAGTGTGCAAGTGATCCTTTTGGGTTTGATTTACATAGGAACGGATCACCGCCAGTAAAGTGCAGTTAAGCCATTCCGATGCATTACAAAATACAGTGGTGGAGGAAATACAATGATGTTAGTTGGTGTTCAACACCATACAGCTCGAGAACAGTATTACAAATTGTCGAGAATATTATTGCACTCCGTTGTCAGAATAGAGGTTCTCTGGTACACCAAACACATGGAAAATCTGATCCTCTAAAAATTTCACCTGATTTCGCCTGATTTGCAGCTTTAGTGCTCTTGCAGGTTTCACAGTCGGCTACGCACTCGTTGACTTGTTGACATTTTGGGCCAAAAGAAGTATCCGTTTAGGCGCCGGAATGTCCGTTCATAACCACAGCGACTACTGAGGGGATGGTCGTGTGCACGGAGAATCAGGTTGAGTCATCTCTCCGACACTTAGAGCTTCCAAGAATTTTCTTCCTGCAATGGGTCATCGGTGAATTTAGGCAGTGGCTCGATCGAAGGCATGGTGAGATTGACTTCTATTTGACCTAGCTATTGAGTGGACATGAATGTTTTCGGTCTTACCTGCACAAGATTGGTAAGTTACGACCTCCCGACTGCGTGTCTTGCGTAATAGAGGTAAATGATGGTTGCCATACATTTTTTTGGCTGCAAAAGATGGGACAGACTGCGTACTGATCTCTTCAATGAAGATGGAGCGCTCTCCCCGGAAACTATAATCAGAAAGATGCTTGAACGCATTTACAAATGGAACCACGTAGGACATTATGTAGGAGCCGTCCTGGAGGATGAAAAGGCATACTTGAGCGTCGGGAGGTGTCAAGGGCAGGGGATCTCTTTTCTAGCAATTCCTTCTCCCGAAAGCGCGTCTAGGCAAGGGAAAATGAGTCCTGGAAATAATGTACTGAACGGTTCCAGGCTAATTCCACAGCTGTCACGGGAGGTGTTTAGTGGGTCCATAGTGTCTGGTGCGCTTGGATCCCACATTCAGAACGTAAATAGCCTTTACCTCCGAACCACCATAAACGGGTCACCGGTTGCGTACTCATTTGTTCTATATAGATAACTGTCACTTTCAAGTCAGGCATCTGAAATTGTTGGATTACGATGGTTTGTCTCACCTTAGTTGTCCAAATTAAAGTGGGGGCTGTTCAAATCGATTTCGAGGGGATTGTCGTCATTCTGTGCCTGCTCCGCTCTTTCCAGTGAAAACTCGAGAGAGGGTATCGGGATGTTGCTTGCGTTCACGGTCCAACACATCACAAACTCCATGTTGACTTGCGTCACAATGGGTAGAAGTAAGGCTGTTAAACACGGGGACAGATGTTAATAATTGTTTAAGCTCCTCAAATGCTTTTCGGCTGTGCTCGGACCAGACGAACTTACCTTTCTGCAGCATGTCAGAAAGCAGCTGGATTCCCCATCGCGCGGAATTTTCCAAAAGCATCTTTTAGATCGATGCTTGTCTTGTCGTCGGCTTTAGGCAGTCCACCGAGTATTCCATCAATTAGTGGGAAAAGGTATGCGTCCTTGACCGTCTCCGCATTGACTTTATGTGGATCAACACAAAGACGCACCTTATTAAGTTTTACTTTCAAGGTTACGGGTGAGGGCCAGGCACTCTTCCTCTATAACTCCTAACACTAGCATCCAAACCAGCTCTGCATACACTAACTTTTCCATGGCCGGCAAGATGGCATAGTATCTCTATTTAATCGGCTTCCAATCACTGACGTCTATAATATATGAGACAAGATTGGTACGCCCAAGGCCTTCAATAACGTGGGATGGAAATGCAGCTATGGATGATCCTAGACATTGTTGTTGGGTCTGGTTCAACTCGCGTTTGTTTGAAAGAGAAGGGAGCTCATGGGCATTATTAGGGGAAGATGTGAATTCAGGAATAAGTCTGTGGCTAAACCTAATCGCAAGACGGATAAAGATTTGGGGTAAATGAGGCAATGATGTTTAATTTAATTTCCTTAGTTTGACATGTGAACGCGACGGGTGTGGTCAACTCTCCCCTGATGGCATGTTTGGTGCCATCAGCTGTGCTAATATCGGGATGTTGGTTGAGAACAATTCGTGCCAAAGCTAGATGTAAGGCAACTGATGTTTGCATCCGTGTCGGTTAGGGCGACGGCTACTTCGCCGAGCAATTTGTTTGGCACATAAAGTCGGTGTCGTTTTCTGTGACCTCAAAAAATTTACAGCAGAATGAGGTTTGACGGCAGGTGCGCACTCTCTTTCAAAAGCCAATTACGGATAGAACCTTTTATTTTGTGTGGGCGTGAGGTGACCTCTTCTGTTTAAAAAAAGTCCTTCACGCTCCGCATTATACCCCCGAAGCCAAATATGGTATGGTTTTATTAAGCGGGTCACCATTCGTCTAGGCTCGGCCAGAGTTTCGAGAGGTGTTGGTATTAACAAGCTCCTTGGAGGCCTCTGGGAGAGAGGGAACCTCCACCGTCGGATGTTTAATCATAAGGGTACTGTTATCGTAACAGGTGTTGAGGGTGTGCTCTACGGCTGTTTTGGAGTACCTCTGGTGTGTGCGGGTAATCGTTTTCTCTTTTTTGATGCGGCGCAATCAGGACAATCTGGGGAATAAGTGTACCGCTTGTCGCAACTGTAGCTAAGACCCTGCGTTTTGTCCGGCACGTCGCGAAACGTTGTCTGGTTCGTTCGCAGTTCTAGCAGACCGTAAGTTTCGCTATTGCGGCTAAAGCAAACGCTTCAGATTCAACGGATATCTCCACCGCTTCTGAGTTCAGAGGTTCTGATGCCACTTCTATGACTCCTCTCCGTGAACTGTTTAATGGCGATGGTAATGAACGTTCCCGCAAGTCGTCCTCGATCCCTTTATGTAGACTAACCGCTTGCATCAGGGATCATTGAGATACGTAGGCGACGCAACCGTAAAGTTGTATTTGTGTGAGTGGTTCAGTTATCTGATCGTTGCGGCGCAGGATATCTGCTCGATAAGCGCCGAACGATTCACCAGGCTGTTGTCGACGAGACTGAATTTTATCCTGTATACACTCGTCCTGGTCAACTGCTGGGAATCCCACACGCAGCACCGTTGCGGCGGGACCAGTATTGAGGTGGGGTCGGGTGCTATGCATTCATCAATATGTCTCAAGTGCTGGGCGTTTTAACAACAAGGTCCAATAGCCTGCCAATATGGTTGAATTTGAGTGAGCGAGGAATGCCTCCACCGTCAGAGAATTTGGCTCCCCGCTGAAATTTAGGTTCCAGCATTGCACGAGGCTGAGGATTTGGCCAGATTGATACAGTATGAGTGATTCGCAGTTCCATGCTGCACAGGAGGAGCTACAGAAACGATCGTCGGTGGTACGTTGTTGCTTCATGGAGGTACCTGATAGCTGTCACGCTGGTTCATATGGTTGCCCTATGGAGAAGGCCCAAGGGTTCGGATCGAAAATCTAAAGAGGTAGTGTTAAGGACGTCTCTGCCGGATATCTTTCATTTTCCGCTCGATCTTGTCCATGCGAACGGTCAACCCTTGCAAAAAGACGAGCATTTCTTGCATGGCCGAGGATTCAGGTAGTGCTGATTGACGCGGCTCTCCTAGAGATGTTGTGGCCGTTGCCTCTTCCATGTTATTGGTCTCCCCCCAAAGGGACGGTGTTGACCCTTATGGTTTATGGGCACCGCTCCCTATGTAGTAAGAAGGGAGTCCAATGGGATCTGCAGATTGACTGTCTACATAGTGGGCAGCTGGTTGAAGTTCGCAGCAAGTGCTCCAATAAATGCCGCTGGAACTTATGTCCACATTCCAATTCCACAATGGACTGCACGTCATCATAGAAAATGGATCACAGGATGGCTGGTCCAGCATCTGAGCGTAGATGTCGCTCATTCGGCGTGTGTTGTGATGGATATCCTTTATAAAAAATGATAAGAAATGTGTATACATATATAGATAGGTACTACAAATATGAAAGGTTAACATGCTACGATATATAAATATACATATGTACTATAACTAGAAAAAATTGTATAATCATTATATATATATATAAGAAATATTAACGGTGCGTCAGCAAAATCCGGAAAGAACATGCACTTTACAATTATTTATTATTATAAACTAACATTTACCACAAACGTTATTATATCTTAATTCCAGGTATTCTCCTTAAATTTATAACTTTATGTAATTGCGAGCACTCCTTGTTTAACCGCTCTCATTGTAAATTGATGAATGCTGCTTCAACAGCGGCCTGTAGGGATGCCACATTAGGATGTCTGGACTTGTTAGTAACCCGCTCAATTACGCTCCGCACGTAATAGTCCAGGGGGTTTAAATCTTGGCTGTTGGGAGGCCAGAATTCTTTGAACCAAAACATGTCCAGATTATCTGAGAGCCAATTTTGCACTAAGTTGCTGGTGTGAGCTGGAGCGCCGTTTTCCTGAAAAATATACGGCATTTCGTCGGTCACTGTTTCAATCCACGTCTTCACAATCGTCATTAGACCCCAAGATCGCCACCATTTTTCTGAGCGAGCTCCCAGGATCGTCCGAAATGGGGTCTCCGGCCCTGAGAAGAACTTCCATGGTCCTTGCCGTCTTCTCCTTTGCACGAGTTTTCCTTGCTGGACTAGGAGAACCTTCCTCACAATTTTCCGCGGCCGCATACTTCTGAGCAATATCGTAAACTGTGGATTTCGGATACTCGAAAAACCTTATAATTTTTATTGGCGATCGCCTAGCGCGAAGAGTTTCAATAATCGCCGCTCTTAAATTGTATTCCGCACTCAATTGCATTAGCTCCGTCATTTAGAAGTAGGCACAAATGCACACACGTCTACTCAGTTGAAATGACAACAAATGACTGCTGTCATTGAGATCCACTATAGTAACAAATTAATGTGAAATTTCTCCGGATTTTCCTGACGGACCGACCGACGGCTGACAGTGACGAGCTATATTGACAAACCTCACAAAGAAAAATATAAATATATGGCAGTTCCGGGGCTCTCATTTCCCAAATAATCTACAATCAAGCGAGACTAATGGAGTAGACTGTTCAACGTTGAGGGCATCACAATTAACCTGTGACACAGAAGTCGCTCCTGATAACAAACGTTTGAATAAAAGCAGTAGGTTGCTCAGCGTTCATTCTGATTCATGAGCAGCACGTGCCTTGTCATGGATGGTCGCGGACTAGCGAAGCAGCCAATCACACGAACTCAAAATCCATGTAATGAAAGACACATAGGTACTACTTGGTTAGATGTGAATGATGAGCAACATTCTAGGACTCTAATATCACTTGGCCTAACTATGTCCGGATACAACACAACACTCGAAAGCCGTTTTGAAACTTGAGCACGATTTTTGCAACACAGCTTTAGTTCACTTATCGCCCGCCATACTTGTTGACACCTATGAGGGTTGGTCTGTTTCGGGTTCACGACTAGTGAAACGGCCGAGATATTCGGGCTCCGTATTGGGCGCCATTTTGTAGTGTTTATCAAGGAATGTTTAAAATCCTTGCAAGAAAACAGCGATGAAATGCTTCCTCAGCGAGCCATAAATCTGTGCTCAGCTGGAATGGTTTTTGCCTGGGATGGAGAGTCTTCGCTTGTGGTTTCGCGCCATCGGGACTTTAGGTCCAGCGTTGAGGGGTGCAAGGGGGCACCACTCCCTTCGAGATGCCCCTTCTTTGGTCGTGAGCCACAACCTCCCTCGTCAAAGTTGAGTTTGCACACCTGATAACGCGCGGTGAAAACAAGAAAAGTAGGTGAAAAGGTTTGTAACGTGCTTCAGTCCTGGCCTCGGCCTTTTCCCTTTTTCAAATTTGATGTATCAATAAATTGTGCGCGTGGATTTTTTTAAGAATCCTTATGCTGGCGGAAAGAACCCAAAACAACACAGATCCTAGTTGCCAGCACGTGTCGCCAGGCAAGGCCATTCCAGCTGAGCACAGATCTTGGCTCGCTGAGGCAGTATTCCATCGCTGCTGTCCTTAACGGATATGAAACATCAGTAAAAACACTACACATTCTCCGAATATATTTTGATGTTTCAATGATTTTAGAAAGCATGCCTGTGTCAATTTCTAATAGGAACTTGGAACCTATTTTTATGAGTGGAAGCGTTGTTTATATTATTTGAAATCGAAATTTTTCCTTACTCCATGCAATAAGGTTGAGTATTAAAACATTTACTCGTGTAATCAAATGTCGACAGTTTCGAGATTTTGTGTCCCATAAAAAAATTAGACTTTGCACCTATTATCTGCTTCTTCGTAGCACTACAGCCTCTCTCTGGCCTTCGCTGCAACCAGCGCCCCCCTATTACAACTGACACAGAAACCTATTTTTCGCTCCATTTTTCTGGATGCAGTAGTAAGATGAAACTGAATTTTATAAATATTAGAAATAAATATAATGTGCCCATGTCGGCTAAATGCTTGACGGGTGACCATAGAAGCGCAGATCATATTTAAATTATAATCAGTTTTCATTGAAATATATTTTATTAAAGTATATTTTCACATAATATCCATATATCTGCTTTTATATATATAATAATATAAAACCTGGGCAAACATATAAGCAATTACATTATATATATATATATATATATATATATATATATATATATATATATATATATATATACATATATATATATATGCCTAATCATTTTTCGAAAAATTCAAGCTTCTTTATTTTTAATATGCAAGTGAAACCTTACCAAATTAGAAACGTTATTTTTTTCTTCTCTCAAAGCTTCCTGAATCGTACTAGCATTCTCGATAAAAAGCTCTTTTCATAAAACTAGTTTATTGTTGAAAACATGTGTTGTGACAATACAGCTCAATAACGGTTGTTTATGAATTTTTTTTATATTGAATTGAACAATTCATTCCTCAGTTTAATCGCAATTTTTGGTCTATCACCACGCATTTCGAATTACACTTTATGATCTTCCGTTTAAAATTAACGGCGTTTGATTTATAGATATCTCATTTTTTCCGTCGATCGGCTTTTAATTCGCTCGATTCATAATTGTTCCCTTCCACCCACAAATTGTGGTCAACCCAAATTGCAATCTGCTTTAAATAAAATAATCTTTAGTGCTCATTTGCGTTAAAAAAGTTATGGTGAAAATTTCAGAATTCATTCCGCGAAGTAATAATTTCCCGTTCGTCAAGTTCTATCTTATAGCAAAGGGAATTCTAGATAAAACTAGTATGTGTTCGAAAGCAATTTGATCGATGATTTCTAAAGCATGCTTTCCTTAATTGTGTTTGGTTTTTTGTTTTATTTATTAATTGTCTTTGGTTTTCGTTGCATTGCAGACGAGCACATCTATAAAATGGCACCAGAGGCTGTGGATCCAGCCATACTTAGTCGCGGATGTTTGTCCCTGCGTCGTTATACGAGATCAGCCTTGCTATCTATTCGCGATGATTCTTTGTCCAAGTGTCGGCCGGAATGTATTGCAGATCCTCGACTTGCGAATCTTGGTTTTTGGCGACAAGATTCGTCTAGACTGAACTTTCGGAGTAGTAGTGGCAGTGGGATGCCGAATTCGAATGTGTCAAATAATCCGAAAGCAGTTATTGACCATCGGAGCATTTCATCCGCGCATTTAATGCCAGCTTTTATGAAACGACAAGCAATTACTGTTTCGAAATCAACACCTGTAAACAATATTGCGCCCACTGTCGGAAACATTGGAGCTGCAATCATGCAAACAAATGAATCCTCCAAAGAATCAATCCAGCAAAGACATCGCAAAGATTCTCAACATCAGCAAAATCAGCATCAGGATATTATTCTGTCTCCCCAGCGAAAATCGATGAACATGGGTTGTCAAATGCCTTCCTCAGCTTCTTCGAACCAGCACCCCGATCGAGATATACCCACAACATTACGAGAACGCAGAATAGGAAGTGGGCGGCTGCCGCCACGTGACGTAAATTGGGACTATAGACCTGAAAAAGAAAATCTTCCCACGGGCAATACTGAGAATGAAAGCTATGCAAATCCAGCTACGAGCCGCGGCGGTGGACATGGACTATCTTATCGTAATGCTCAAAGTGTCAATAATAGTCAAGAATACCGCGATCATCGATACGACCGACGATCGTTCGGGAGAAATAGTGCAGGGATTGGAGGGGGCTCCGATTATATAGATAGGCACGATAGCCGTGATTCGAGCAATAACAATTACGTGCGTCGTTTTATTTCGGACTTGGCTAGTAATTCCTCTGGTAACGGACCAGCCCATAGTTTTTCGAGTAACGATCGACGGTCGAAGCAGTACGATTCCCGTTCCGAAGAGCCAGAGTGGTTGAATGCTGGTCCGATTTCACAGCACGATACTATTGAGTTGCGAGGATTCGACGATGCAGATGATGCAAACTATCAAGAAAAGGACGATGCTATGGGCCATTCGTACAAATCCTATAAGGGATCTTCTAGTACGAATGGAAACAAAGCGCTAAACATTGGTCGAGAGCAAATTGCCGTAAAATCAAAGGACAGCATTCCAGACGTTGATGATTCGCATTCGACTACAACGCAACAATCACCACCGCCAGCCAGAAGCACACCCACGAAGAGCATTCATGATAGCAACAGCAACATGAATAACAATAATAATGCTGTTTCCGCTCAAGACTACATTGATAACCATGTTACAGCGATGGCAGGTGGAGCGTTAGGGTTAGATGAGCGAAAGCAAAATACAGAAGACCGTGATAGTAAGCACGTAAATTTGAACTTCGAGGAAATATTGAAATTGGAATCGCTGAATGATATTTTAGTGGTTTGTATTAGAAATTATGATGAAATATTTTTCTAAGCTTCCTTCCACAGGGCGACAATAATAATCGTAAAGCCGGATCTTCACGATTCAGCCAATGGTTCAAACATTCAAGTCCAACGAATCAGATGAATGCTTATGGGCCATCTGACAGCCGTCGGTCGTCGCTACATGAGGAATTAAACAGTATGCTCAATGGTATGTTGCAGTCTGGTCGTTGCGCAAATGCTAACATCTTTTCTTTAGTAGTTGACTCCAATCAATCTTCGTTCTTACCAATAGCATCCGGTAACGTTCTGCAACAACAGCGAAGTCATCCATCTCAACACCAGGCGCAATCGGAAAGTAGTCGGGAGAAATACTTCCTACCAATTTCTCCGGCGACTGGAAATATTCGACAACAGCCTAATCATGCTCTACTCGAGTTCCTTCTGAAAAATAATTTAATTGGGCAAAATAATCAGATGATGGGAGCCAATAATTTAAACCAAAGCAATCTTCAAAACCAGAACCAATGTCCAGGTATTTATTTGCATCGCAATTTCAAGAATTCCACAGATTTAACTTTATATATCTTTTGCAAATAGCGGGATCCATTACAAGTGTAGAGGAGTTAGAAGCACGTATGCGTAAAAATGAAAGCTTAGATGGTCCGAATGCAGGAAATTTGCCAACACATAACCAGAATCATTTCAGCAAGCTCCTCGCTGCAAATTCAATTTCAACTGGCCCACATAACCAGGTCCATCCCCAACAACAGCAGCAAGCACAACAATCACAACCTCAGCAAAACCCACAGCTTAGCCATAATTCACCACCCCCGCCGCAACAGCAGGATATGGAAACGTTTAGAAAACTGATTTCAGCCTTGCGCCAACAGCAGCAACAACACCAACATCAACAAATGATCTTCCAGCAGATGCTTTTAAATCGCACACAACAACAGCAACAGCAGCAACAACAACAACAACAACAACAAAACCAGCAAAGATCGCTTCAACAGCAGATTCAGATGCAACAACAGCAATTGCTACAGAAATTTATTCAGATGAATGGGCAAGTCAATCGTAGTGATCTAATGAAAATTCCAGAGGCTCAAAACATCATACAAGGTATGTAACCGATTAGAGAACGTCCCTTTGGAATATTTTGTAAATGGATTGAAGTAAAATAGGTTAGGCGGAGGAAGAAGAATAGCCATTTGAAAATGTTCCTGAATAAAATTGTTGGCATTGTGTATTATTGAAGGGCTAATTTCGACCAGCTTTCTCATGCAGTCACGTAAATTTAATTATAGGCATTATTCGTGGTGAAATCACACAAAACTCTTTGCTTCAACAATTAGCTAGTTCATCTGTTTCGATTCGCGACCGTGAGATCATAGTATCCGTACTCAATTATTTCAATCAACACCAACAACATCCTAACTCATCGCCGGTGCATCCTATAATTTCTTCATCAGCCGTAATTCAACAACATCTTCAGCTTCAACAGCACTTCAACAAAAATTGTAGTAATAGTGGTGGATTATCCGGAAACAACTGTAGCAATGGTAGTGGCGGCGAAAGCTGCGTTAACGGAAGTAGTGCGAATAATGTATCCGCAAGCGGTGGCAATAGCATTAGTATCGGAACAAGCAACAGTGGCAATTGTGCTCCCTTAGTTTGCCCCATTCCCCCGGTGCCACCTACAGTTGTTCACCAGCCACCAGGAAATTCTGGTCCAGCACCAAATGAACTCATGCAGTCACATCTTCTCTTTCAACAGCAAGCACAAAAGCAGCTAAGACTTTCCCCGCTGCCTAATGGTTTGTTGCTGATTTTCAGAATTATCGTTCGAAATGATTTTAGCTTATTCCTAAAATTTATTCCGTTGCCATTCGTTATGATTAGTTTTCGCTTAAATTTCTTATCTTTTCCTTATTGTGCGCACCTGTTTAGATCTGTATTCAAATAATTTCGTTATTTTAGTTATTTCATGTCAGTCTCATCTTTCTCAAAGAATAAAAGAAACTGTAATACTTTCATGTTTATAGCGCCTCAACGTATTCCATCGCCACGTGAACTGCAATTTCATACGCAAAGCATAATGCAGAATGCTTTAATTAAAAAGAAGCTTGAAGAACAACAAGAAAATTATCGCAGACGCCAAGAAATTGAAAAGCAACAACAACAGCAGCAGCAGCAACAACAACAGCATGGTGTAGCTGGGGGCGGCGCAAATATGATGCCAGGAAGTGGAGGCAGTGATGCAATGGAAAATAATGTCCAACAGTCGTTTAATCATTCCCCGCCTCCGATCCAGCAACAATCGCAGCAACATAGTAAACAAGTCAATTCACCCACACCCCTAGCATTCACACCTACCTCCGTCTTGAGGAAGATGACTGCTGAAAAAGATAGTTTCATAAATACGGCAAATACGGGTGCCACCTCCAATGATGCTTCAAAGAATTTAAATTCTTCGAACGCTATGCAGTCGCTTTTACTGTCGAATGTTGTTGCTGCAGTAAACGCACATCAACAACACCAGCCACAACCACGAATGATCCTTGGAGGAGGCAGCACTGTACAGCAACAACAGCAACTGAATCAACAATCATTCGCTGGGTCCGGTGCTGCAAGTGGAGCTAGTGTGGCGCCAATTTCTCCGCAAACAGCTGCACTGCATCATGCTATCCGAAACAATCAAAGCAAATGGAACCAAATAAACATAAATCAAATGCAACAGCAAATCCAGAAACCTATGGGTAGAGACTATAAAACAAATGATTTCGTATCGCACTAGTACCGATTTTATTTCAGGCCGTCCAATTTTGAAAGGAAGGTCCGTAAACGTTCCAGATCCAATTTCAAGCCAAGCGGTTATGATTCCTCCATCGCCTCAACTAACGTACGGGTCAAAAATTGATTTCCAGCAGCAGCACCAACACCAGCAAGCAGCTCAACAGCAGGTAATGATTGCATTCTAGTGCATTCTTACTTTAATTTGAACAACCCAAAACAATGAAATAGTTACAGCAACAGCATTTGCAACTCCTACAACAGCGGCGTGCGCGAGCCCACCAGTTTCAACAAATGCACTATAGGCAACAAGTTCTTCACAAAAATGCAGGAGCTCCCAACCCGACGGGACCGGGGAATAAGGGTCTTAACGCCGGTAAATCGGAGCGATCGACCATATTTTTAAAAGCTAATCGCTTTCCTTTCAACAGATTTACCGTCAACATCAAACCTTAGTGCGAATCAGGCCCATTTAGGTGTTCCTCCTGTTTCATCGAGTGGTGTAATAAGTGGCATTATGAACGTGAATAATGCCACCCAGACAAACAGTGCAGGGAGTGTGGCGGGCAACGCGAATGCCGGAGCCGGTATCGGAATCAATTATCAACGCGACGGCGGGCTATCACCGACTAGCAATCAACTCGCACGCTGGTTTTCACCGGAATTATTGGCCAAGGCATCAGCTGGGAAGTTACCTTCGTTAAATATGGGACAGGCCTTGAGTTTAGAAGAATTTGAGAGAAGCATTCAACATTCCTCAGCTGCGGTACATAATTGAGAGAAAGTGATCGACGTTAGTCTCATCAAGGTCTATTTGGAGGAACGGAAAAGATATTTTAGATGATATTTATCTATTTGAATGGCAGCGTTTCTCTTCTTCCAACCTCTTTCAGTTTCTTACATTTCTCCTTCCGCATTTATGTCCTTTCTCATGGTTTATTTGTTTTAGATTACATACTCATTCTCCATGTAAATAGCAATTATGCTAGCTACGTGAACCTTTTGTTACTTATTTTTCAATCATTGACTTCGCCCCTTTCCACACACCCTACGAAATTATCGCCTCCGCATTGGCTTTAACAATTTCATTATCTCCTTTTCCTTTAGCAACGAATATGAAATTCTCCAAATATTGGGTATCGTGTATTTGATATGATGAACGATTATGAAATGAAAATATTAAATACAGTAAACTCTGCATCATGTTAAATGGAGTAAACTATATATTTCTTACTTTTTTTGTTGATCAAATTTTTTAATTTTTACGATCATTGCATATATTTTAATTTATCATGCGAAATGAAATAGTAATAAGACTAGAATTAAAAGGAAAATATTAAAAAAAGAGAGTAAAAGCGATTGGATGCGGATTAATTGTTATGATCGAATGAAATTTTGATTGAGATTGAAACTAATTTATTTTTATTTTACTCCTGCGTTATGGCATAGCTTGAATTTTATATGGTAAGTACGCCGTTTCAGGAAAAAAAGCCAATCATTTTTAATGTATTTTTTGCCAATACGTTGATTTCCTTGATTCTGGATAATTTCCGTCTAACGATCGTTTTAAATATTCGCGGCTTCCTCATTTAAGGAACGTTTCGTGACCTTACGCTGGGGCAACATCTAGTTTTTATTTTCCATTGATCCACCTTCATCATTAGTTAGAGTTAGTTTCTTCAGGTGGGAGGCGGGTTTGCAGGCATCGTCTTACTATGACTGCAGTAGCTTCAAAAGCGGTACTGTAAGCCAAAAGTAGATTGTGGTGCCTTTTCAAAAGGGTTAGCAACATTTTGCGAACATAGACTGGATTTTGGGAGGCTACTCGAAGGCAAGTGGCTATAAGGATGATCAAAAACGTGACCAAGGGAGCAATAGCTAAAGTTAACGCCATAACCTCGGTAGGAGTGGAACAGACCTGCTGCTTTAGAGACACTCTCTGAGTGAAGAGGAAGGCTCGAAAGCCAGTCGCTGTCTCATGTAGAGGAAGAAGAAATTACATCCCGAAGAAAGTTCAGATTTTCCAAGCAAAGGCAAACTACCGAGGATATCGTTGTATCTGCGGAAACATTAAATTGAGCACTTAATGGGACAAAAATAAAATGGCACCTGAGATTACTGGCGCAACGGAGTCTGAAGGGCTAGGTAATGGCTGCCGGACGAGCCATTTTGGCGCCCAAAGTGGGACCTTATTGATTAACATTGCTATGAAGATTATTAATTCAGGTATATTGAATATTATTACTGCACTACAGCCCCTCACGGACCTTCGCTTCTTGCAGACAGCGCCTCCAGTTATCTTGGTACATTGATCGCGGCCTCCTATTTCCTAAACCGAGTAGCGATGCGCTGTCTTCGTCAATAGAGTTAGACCTCGTTTTCTCGTTGGTCTCCGCCCCTCAGTTTTTCCAACGAAAACCTTTTTAGGTGCCCGTTGCTCGTCTATACTTATTACTTGGTAAGCCAATTGTAGCTTTCGTAGTTTAACTATTGTTGAAACTTTCGGCTCGTTAAATACTCTATACAAGTTGCGGTTATATCGTGTTCGCCACCGGTCTCCTAATTTTTGCTGCCATTATTCGCCTTAGCCGCCTTTCAAAGACGTTCAATATCTTTGTGGAAGCTTGGGTAAGAGTCCAGGTCTTATAACCGTAGTATAACACACATCTTACAAGAGCTTTGTATACTTGGAGCTTTGTTCTCTTGTGTATGCAGCTAGCTTTCAGGATCGTCAGAACAGATAAAAAAGATTCGCATACAAGCTGAACTCTATTTAATATTTCTTTAGCTTCGTTAGCATCTTTGGTCAGTTTGGCACCTGAATATACAGGTGTTTTGCGAGAGTTTTCTCCCCGACAGCACCATGCTTTTTATTTTCGTTTTGCTGATTTATGGCCCCACATGCTTTGCTTCTTCGTCCAGTTGCAGCAAATTGTCTTTCTCGGTCGTAAATGATCTTGACAGGATGTAAACATCGGCCCCATAGACTACAATTTGGCTCGACTTATACAGAAATGTAATGTAATATGTAGCTTTCTAATGACATATTCTAGAGTAAGTTTTAATAAAAGTGGATCCAGCCTATCTCCTTGCTTTAGTCCCACGTTGTTTTCGAAAGGGTCTATTAAAGGCGGTCCAACCAGACCGCACGATGTTAATTGTAAATAAAACAAAAAGTTTTCAGAGAATTATGTTAATATTTTTTATTATAATAGAAAGATCTATGACAATTATGTATAAAACAAATGCTCGCCACGGCTACGGTGGCATACTTCAATCCGATGGTCCATATTTTCAATGACCCTGAGACAATTGAGGTTCAATGTCGTTAATGTGCTGAATTATCTCATTCTTTAGCTCTCGAATTATTCTTGGCTTATTGACGTACACTTTTTCTTTTAAATATCCCCAGAGAAAGAAGTCCAACGGTGTCAAATTACATGATCGTGGCGGCCAATTAATATCGCCACAACGTGAGATAACACTTTTGACATATGGATGTCAGATCTGGTACAACCAGAGTGCTAGTACTATGGAAAAATTAAGAGTTTTCGGAAGGAAATGTCCATGCATGTACTGGTTTGTACAGAAAGCCTGAGACGGATTGGAAACACTTTATATCGAATAGAAAAATTTATCAAACTGGTGAAGTGACGAGAGTCGATAGCTTTATATTGAAACTTCTTCGGAATCATATCGCAAGATCTGTAACTGTGAGTGAAAAACCTTGGATTTGGTCCCTGCTGTATCGACTGCTTCCGCCCATAGCGACAGAGGAAGTTTCTTTGCCGTTATCATTGTGCGCGCACTGTCGATGATCGTTCTGTTGTCGCGCTCGGCTTTCCCGTTCTGCTGAGGAGTGTAAGGTGCCATGTTTACCAGCTCGATACCACGAACCTCGAAATATTGCTTCATTTCAGGGTTGCAATACTCTCGTCCATTGTCCGTACGTAACACCTTCATCGGCTTGCCGAATTTGTTGTCGATCAACCTTTCGTATTTCTTGAAAATATCGAAAACATCAGACTTGTGTTTCATGAAGTAAACATACTGAAATCCTGATGCGTCATCCTTGAAGGTTATGCAGAATCTTGCACCACCGAAGGACTGTTGAGAATGGCCCGCATACGTCCGAATGTACGTATTCTTCCGGTTTTGTGTTCCTTTTTGTCTCGTTCTTTTTGAACGATAGCCTGTGTGCTTTTCCGAAAACACACGATTCACAGAAGAAATTGTCAATGTCCGCTAAGTTCACACCTCGAATTAGCCCTTTTTGAGTCATTTCGCGCAAAACTTTGTTGTTTACGTGTCCCATTCGTTCGTGCCAGACACGCATGTTGACAGTTGACACATTTGCTTCTCTCGCAACACTTGGTTTTCTCACTTTAAAGAGCATTCGGTAAATTTGATTGTCTTGTTGCACACCGAAAACTTCACCGTCACGGTTATTTGTTACTAGTTTACCTCTAAACAAAACATCGAAACCTTTTTCAGTGCATACGCGGACTGAAAACAAATCTTTCGAATCTTTGGAACGTAGAGCACGTTTTCGATTCGAGCTTCACACAATTTACCGTTCACCAGTCTATTGATGAGCACAGTGCCACTACCGGTAACGTCGCACACGCCATTGTCCCCGAACGATATCGAATCGCCACTGCTTGGTTCAAAATCACTGTACCAGTCCCGTCGGTAAGTGATATGCCTGGACGCACCGCTGTCGGTAATCCAGACATCGCTTGTGTCGACTGCCATGAGTCGTTCTACGACCTCGCTACTCGGCACTGTCTCCGATTTCACTTGTCGCTGTTTTTGTTCACTTGTCGAAGCGACGAACGCACTCTTGCGAGGCTTTTCACCGGCATTGTCCTTGTCCCTTTTCTTTTTCCGGCAATCGCGAGCTAGATGCCCCTTCCTTTTACAATAGAAACACGTGACACTCGTATTTCTACTTTCGCGGTTTTTCTCACTGTTATTGTTTTGATTCGCGGCGAACTTTTTCTTCTTGTTCCCGCCAAGACTAACAGCGGCTAACGCTCGAGTGACGTCATCGTCACCTTGAAGTCTCCTTTCTTCCTTCAATAATCGTTCTAGTAGATTATCAAGGGTTTGACTTTCTTCGGGTACACTGTCCCATGATGTGTGGAGAGCATTATACTTTACCGGTAGGCTGCCAAGTACCTTCGCGATTATGGCCGAGTCCGAAACCGCTTCTCCCAGATCCTTCAGTTGAGACGCCATGTTTTGTGCCCGCGAAACGTGATGTACAACCGACTCGTTTGGATCCATGCGATGTCCGTGGAACTTCTGTAGCAAGAGCATCTTGTTCGGCACTGATTTTTGCTCGTGAGTTCTCACCAACTTGTCCCACATTTGCTTCGCTGTAGTGCAGTTAAGCATACAGTCGAGCTGAGAATCCTCTATCAACGAGGAAACTATGCACATGGCCGTCGCGTTGTCTTTCACCCACTCTTTGCTATCGGCCGAGTTTGCGTCTGCCGGCATCACTCGCGCACCCGTAACGACGTCTTGTAATGCGTTCGCGATAAGCATTGAATTCATTCGAAATTTCCACGCTTGAAAATTCGAGCCATCAAACTCCTTGATGTTATTTATCAGAGTTGATTCCGCCATTTTCGTTCGATTGTTTTCCCCTACGCGTTTACCGGCACACTACAATGGCGACCACGTGTCGACCACCCAGGAAGAAAAAATCGAGATAACCGTTTTCTCTCTATCGTTCTCTGACTTCGAGAATCGGTTGTTACGCAGGCTGCCTGCCTGGGCCCATAACCTGTTGAGACTATCGAATGGACAGAGGGACGATAGGTTTGAAGAGAAAAATAACTTTGAATATATATGAGTACGCTTTATTTGTTTTACATAAAGGAACTTCTTATTGCACACGTCTCGTGGGCAACAGACCATCTAAAGAAAAATTACTGGTGACGCAAGTAGTGCGCTCCGGCGCCTTAATACTGGATTTCGCTCACGCATGCGCGGTGAGCCTATCGACGTACGATAACTTTACTTCTCAACATTAATTTATATTGACTGGCTGTTGTAAAAGGCCTTTAACAGCACCAGGGTTGTTGGCCTTTTTCGCTTGTGGGGTCGGTGCCGTAGATCCAATCCATCCCAAGGCTCTGTTGCTGTCTTCGAAACTGCTTTTCATTGGTTGTGGGAACAAAAGCAAAGACTGTGTTGTGTTTGATATTCCGCGAGAAAGTCTGCAGAAAATTCGAAAGCTCATATCTATCAAGGATTGATCGGTAGACAGTGGAGGTATTAACCAGTATGCTGGCTGCCTCAACACAAAGGAAAGGGCTGAATGAAAGTCCGTCAAACAAGACGCCGGATTCGGAAAGTTCCTTTGTAAGGACTGAATGATATAGAGAAACTGCAACTAACATTTGAGGTAAGCAGAGCACAGAGGAATATTCGCGATACGAAGGTACAGCAAATCGGGTCGCGTGCCGCAAGACTTGCAACTTTCTGCCATGGAGATTAGCTCTGAAGTCCAGCAGAAGTGGAGTGGAAGCCAAACACGAGCAAAATGAGCATTGTAGTGTAATGTGACGTCTACGCCCGGGAATCGAAGTGATTCCGATCCCGAACCCTGGCACCCGGCCAGAAATGTATGACTTCGAAGTGCAAGCAGACTTCATCTTTCGTGCAGATATCATTGCGCCGAAAATATTTTTCTTCAAATATTTATATTTGTGGAGAAATATTTTCTGTCAATGTGATCCGCTGTAGTAAAACACTGATACATTTCGAAGCATATCTATCTGGCAATGCCTCCCACAGGCATTTGTAATGATTTAACAATTTACGTCCGAACGCGGAACCGACCTCTCATCGGTTCTAGACGTTAAGTCTGAGTAGTGCCAACGGATGGTACCAACCGGTCAACCAATCCGTGCACCGTAACCCAGTCACGCGGTGGCTGCTTGTCGGCCTGCTAGATCGGAGAGGATTTCGGTCGCGGGTCTCCGAATGGGTTACGCTCATTTACATAGTTCAGCCACCTATACACGCCCGTTTTCAAACGCGTTACAAACAAAACCATACGGAGAGGAAACCTATTCTACGTTACTCCGTATTTCTTCTCATGACCAGTCAAAAAGAACAAAATCTAATTTTTATTTCGCGTTCCCGAATTCCCGACGCGGTACCTTAGTTGTTTTTGATTTTTCCTTAACGTAGCATTCGTCGGGTTGAGTTAACGTAGTATACTTTTCGGTACCGCGTCGGGAATTCGGGAACGCGAAGTAAAAATTAGATTTTGTTCTTTTTGACTGGTCATGAGAAGAAATACGGAGTAACGTAGAATAGGTTTCCTCTCCGTATGGTTTTGTTTGTAACGCGTTTGAAAACGGGCGTGTATAGGTGGCTGAATTATGTAAATGAGCGTAACCCATTCGGAGACCCGCGACCGAAATCCTCTCCGATCTAGCAGGCCGACAAGCAGCCACCGCGTGACTGGGTTACGGTGCACGGATTGGTTGACCGGTTGGTACCATCCGTTGGCACTACTCAGACTTAACGTCTAGAACCGATGAGAGGTCGGTTCCGCGTTCGGACGTAAATTGTTAAATCATTACAGTAACTAGTCTTTTACCCCAAATTATCCCTCCATATCAAGCTGGTCTTGGCGATTTTGGCTGCTATCATTCACAAAAAAGCTTGATCCAAAAACCCGTTCCTCAACACTCGAGACTCCAAAGTGGCTATAATTATTGTGAGACCAATCATCATCTACAGAGCTGTTGGATCAAGTGTAGAAACGCAAAACAAGAGAAGCACCTGCTTAAATATAGCGTTCGGCATCAAGGCAGCAGAACCGTGGCACTTGAAGGAACCTATCACTACTCAATTCTGTGATAAAGATAACAGCCTTGTGTCGCGTTTTGTCAGGTTATAACGAGATGAATACAAAACAGAAAGAACGTGAATTGATTTAGACATGACACCAGACATTAGTCTGGTCAGTGAACCTTTTGTTACAACAGGCGCCGCTTTTTGTGAGAACCTTCAAAGTAAACAGAACAATCCTGAAGTAATATGACTTTATTTTTGTTTTGTACAATCTTTCTAAATTTCGTCTGGGTACAAATTTCGATTTTGTATTTCTTTGGAAAAAGAAATAAATATATATATTGTATATCTTAATATCAAATGTTCCTTACATAATAAAGAATCCTGCTATTGTATCCACCCTCGATTATCTCAGTCTTAGTTGCCGTGAAAGCAGTATGCTTATCTAAATTCTAATCATTGTTCCACTTCAACTTGCTTTTGATGAAATGACTGATGATTATTTTGTGGATGGTCATGACGTGGCATTTGTTTTTGCGGTGGAGGAGGCGCTTGTTGAATTTGCTTGTCTTTTTGGCGAAATTTGGTGGAGTATTTATAGAAATCGGACATTTCAAATGGTTTGGTCACCTCTTTGTATGGCATGAAGATAGCTTGTTGCACAACAGTCATATTTTTTGGCGATTCAATTCGTATTAAATCATGATGTGGCAAGGTAGTTGCATTAACTGGGCTACGCGGATTTGTGTTAGCGAAAACCGGTTGTGATTGCGATGGCGGAGATGACGAAAAATAATGGGTGATCGGTCCTTGTGTTTGCGGCCCCTTGAGTGCTTGGATCTGATTTGTAGGTTGATTAATAGCGAGAATGTGATTTAGGTTTGCAGGTACAAGGGAAGGTGATTTTCGATGAGGTATTGCAGTTGCTCCAACTACGCCGGAGGCGCTTTGCGCCGCTTTATGCGTAATATAATCTGATGAGGAGAAAGTCGCTCGATTGTAAAAGCCTTGCATAGGTGGGGTGTTCTCTTGATACTCAGCATTGTACCCAGTTCCCTTCTTCCCTTTAGCGGAGTCTTTCCTCATTATTTGACCATCATCTTGTTGCGTGTTGGCAATACCTGATATTGACTGGCATCCCTGCTTCAGCCAATTTGCAGCATGTGTTATATGCGCGGTGAGAACTTGCTGTCCAGTACTGCTTAGCGGGCTGGTAGTGTAATTTGCAGGTACAGGAATGTTTTGATGCCCACTAGGTAAGTGATGAACAGCCTGTGTTGGTCGTTGAAGATACTTTGTTGTATTTATCGACGGGCCGTCAAGCGAGGTTTCCAGCCACTGTTTCTCTTTTTGCTTTTTATTTCCCTCACTGTTCATTGAAGATATTGATATCTTTTCCATCATTTCATCCCTAACTTCACTGTCATTTATTATATCGAAATTTCCAAGTGAAATAGACTTGATAGGCTATGGGAGAAGGAATACATTAATGACGGGTCGTTAAATAAAGCTTGAAAATTACCGTGGATCGCATGTTTGCGGTCGGTTTTTTCGGTTTAGAGTTATTGGCTTGCATACTGTTACCGTCATAGCTGAAAGAAAATATTTAGTAGGTTTTTGATAGACATAAGATTATTTGCACCTTGTGTCAAATCTACACCAAACGCGTTCCTTCCCTAGCGTTTTCCAGTAGCCGCCTAGCCCCATCACATGAGGTTGGCCTTCGAAGACACCCGGAACGCCGCTGTAGTAATGGCGTTCATGGGCTGGGTCCATTACTACATGTATTGGCTGTCTACTGCTCGTGGTTGAATCTGTCAAGAACTGTTGAGGCATCAAGGCTTCATCAAAATCAGTTTGAACATATTGCGGTTGTTCCATCATTCGCATAGATATCGAAGGATCTAAATTGTCCACTTTGCTGGTAACATTGAAATATGAACTCAAATTTCCAGATCCAATCGACTGTCTGTAGTTAGTAGATGAAGCGTTAGAGGGTGGAGCTCCATCAGCCACATCGTTTCGATAACTTTTATTTGCTGCATTGATTTGGAGCCTAGAGACCTCATAGTCGTACGGAAAGGTGGCTACCATGGTACTACTGATGTCAACATCGCTGCGAGTCAAAGGAATGGTCAAAACACCATTGCTGCAATCACGCAGGCTGTTGCTGTTTACTATCAGGGAAAGTCTATCCTCTTGCCTTTGCTGTTTCGGCGAACTTTTTATTTGTTGTATAGATTTTATGGAATTTCTGCGATCAGACGTGGAATAACTGCCGCTAAGATTGGAGCTAACACGGTCGACACATTTGCCGATGTTTGTTGTACCTCCCGCGGAGACTGGGCTACAGCGCTGTGATTGAGTACTGCTGCCAGCTATAGGTGAATGATTCAATGACTTCATACATGAAAATTTTTGATCATCAACGACTGACAAATCATGGTTTTTGGCAGGGTTTTGGTAGTTGGACGTAGGCGCATCAATTGATATGGGCTGTGCTATAATATTGATGCAATCCAAATCGTGGTATACAGGCCGCTTCGGAATAAATTGCTGTTGAGCAACAGATAGCGAAGGCTGGTAATCATTGTAAGTCATACTACGTTTTGACTGAAAAAAAGATCTATAATGAACAATTTCCTGAAGAAAATTTCGAATATACCTTTAATAGCATAATATCTATATTTGATGGCTTAAATGATTGTGGATTGAGCATCTCTTGTCGAATTTTCTTCTCCATATCACCCACACTGCCACTACGCTGTTTGTGCCATGAAATTGGTTATTTGTTGATGAACATTATATTGGCGGATAAATGAATGAAATTACCTCTTTGGTGGCAAACATGCCTTTGCCAGTACTCGGGAATTTGAAACTAGTTGTACTGATTTTTTTACGAATGTTTAAACTGCTGGTTTTATGGAAGCTAGTGTCGAGCTCATAGTCGCCAGCGATAATTTGTTGTTCCTGTCTCAGGATTTGTTCTAGGAGCAAGTTTTTCTCTCCAAGTAGCTTCTCTAAGTCGAGCTTCCTCTGCTTTAAGGCCTGCAGTTTCTCCTGGTGTTCTTTTTGTATTTCCTCCGGGTGGCTTAGAGGACTATTAGAACTACGTGTGTTGGATGTTCCAGGAAGTGTTCCGTTTGACGCCGATCCATCCTGTGGTTTTATCTTTTCTGCTATTGCACTTCCCATGTTCTCATTTGAGACCGCCGAAGCCGACCCTTTACTTGGCGACGACGATCTTACAGACGATGCACTCGCTGCCAAATGGAAACATGAAAGTTACGATCCGAAAAGCCAAATCATAAAGAACTTACTCATTCTACTTCGAAGTGAGACGATTCCAGATATTTCTTATTGAATCCATAAACTTTTTGTTTGAAAACACAATGAGCAATCGAATTCTAATTTAAAGATCTGTGAGGGGAACTGCCCTTGCTGCGTATGTTTACGTTTTTTTCCTTTATCTTAGGTCATGTTTTTCAGCCCTCAATGATCACTAGGCCGTTCATTTCACAGGACGCAAAATTCGAACAATTGGAAAATAAGTCTCAGTGATCTACACGCATATACTATCTGCAAACTATACGCCTTACTACAAATAAAATTCTCATCAGCACAATTCATTCAGCTGTCATCTAGAAGAGGACTCACGGTCACTAGATCGAGAGCTTGAATGTGTGTGTGTTCATGCATACCGATCTTTCGTTGAGTTCTGCGATCGCCTCGAAAGTTGACGAATTTTGGTGGCCGTAAGTGTCCGATACTAGGTGGCGTTATGGTCGTGTGTAATGAATTTCTGAATCAAAATGCGAATGGAGTATTTCAAACACAGCGTGAAAAATAAGCGCGAAACAAAAAAACGGTCCAAAACGAGCAAGAAGGATGAACGGCAATAATTGTCGGAACGGGTTCAAGGGTCCTTATGATACGAACTCTATTGTAGTCGTTGCTGGGTGTCTCCAAATGAGTGTGTTTGTCTAAGATTATACAAAACTAGTGCAAGGAAACCATGATCGAAAATATAACCTTTTTCAGATTAATGCGGGTATACTTCTTTTTTTTCAAATTAAATAGATAACTTTTTTGAAACCTATCTAGCCTGTTCGTCAGTTTTCTATCTGATGAAATTCAGTAACATTTATTCAGAGTCAATGTAATATTTACAATTCACTTACATACTAGCTTATTATTAACGGCTGATGGCCTTACCTATGATACTATTATAGTAAAAGATTACAATTCACTTATCCTATGCTTAATTTATTTGGTGCGTCGATGAGTGTTTGTGCGGAAATCCCACCAATCTCTGTTGACCGTTAGGTTGTAAAATAAAGAAGACAAAAACTAAGGATGTCTGGAGGAGGAGTTTAGTACTTTGTGAAGGAAGTTTAGTTTGTGTAAAATTTTAAACATATTGGGTATCAGAAAATTGACGCCTGCCGTCATGCAGTGTGTTGAACACCACAATTTTTCCCCGAGGGTCAAAAAGCTGCTTTCGTTGGTGCTGGAGTAGGATGTTAAGGGTGAGAATTGAGGTTTACGCATGATCTCAAGGATTTGTGGTATGATCTTTGTGTCTCCGCTGATAAGGGGGCTTACATGTCCTTCGCAGTTAGAGTAAGTAGTAGGTTGCTTATGAGGAAATGGTCAATTCTCTTGATACATGCAGTGTTGTAGAGGATTCGATTTGACTTTAAATGGACGATTTTAGGGTTGCGCCAGACTTTGGTGCAATATCGGAGGATGCACCTTTTGGCAACAGGTATTTTTTCCATCTGATGTGCGGGGAGATCGCACCATAGCACAAAGCCATAGGAAAGGGTTGGGGGTATTAGTACTTTGTACCACATTGTCTTGATAGCAAGTACGAAGGGGGAGTTGGACCTCATTATTGGGGGTGAGCGAATTAAGTTTGCACAGATGGAGGTGGAAGTTAAAGCAAGTAAGGAACTTGTAGATTAACCCGTGCTGCCATACGGATTCGAACCCTTTACGGATATCCAACAAACAGGCAATAGTAGGCATATTTTTGAACAGATGCAACACAATGTAATTCTTAAGGATTATCAGTGGATGCTCAACAGAGTGTGATTTTTTGTTTGTGAATTGGAAGTTGTAATAATCGAGCAGTTGCCTTAGCAAACAGCTCGCAAACCAACATATTGCTGATCCTAATTTCAATTGTAAATTGAAAAGAATACTCATCATTTTAATTTGCAATTGAAATCTGGATACGGCAACCCCCTTTCCAATGGAGCTCTTCTACGATTGCACTTTCGCAATGACAGGAAAAGTGGATGGAAGGATCGCCAACTGACGACGACGAGCAATAAACGTGGAGTTCACTTAAGATCGCGAAACCGCAAGCACGCCGGTGATGTTGCCTACGAGCAGTAGCGAGGAGGGAAGTCATCTGGGCGCGAGGCGTTTCGTATGGGCGGATTTCCGATGCCGGCGTTACCGTGAAATTAATACTCGAAAATATTATGAATATAGCTTACATGTCTTGTAACTTTTTGTTTTCATGCTGAAAGTGGAGCGATCGAGTGAGTCCGTTCGTTCGTTCTGCTGCTAACTGTAGCATTTAGATGAAAGATTCACGCTTAAAAGTGTCTCTTTTCCCTCGATTAAAGTTGATTTTTGCTCTTATTAATTGCATATTTCGAAAGTGCATGAACAGGTTCAATACATGATAGCTATAGATATATTATCGCATGTGTTTCTATCAAAATTTTCACTAGAAGAATAGCTGATGTGAAATATTTTTCACGACGAGGAATTCCAATCTTTCAAAACAGGAATATCACCTGGACTATTTGATTAATAATTTAACACTATATCTGTGGAGTCTAAGAAGCTTGAGAGATGAAAAGTGTTGTGAAAGAGGTGTTAAAACAGTATAAGATGGTAACATCGAACCCACGGACAAAACTCGGCAAAGACTAAAACATACAAGAAATTGTCGTAAGAAAAATTCACATTACCAAATTGCCCCCATTGAAGTCGTTCGAATCTTACCTCAGCGGTCATATTCCGGGTGTGGCTAAGCAAGTAGGGTTCTACGAGTACATCATTCTTTTTTACTAAGCACCTCGACAACCGTCCTCGGACAATTGATGGAGTTGTTGAGCACCAAATCTCGGCACTTTTTTTTATTACCTAACTTATTCCATAGTGAGAACTGTCCGAATTTGTGCAGATAATTTTCCTAACGTGCAAATACTAAAATTGCAATTCAACATAAAATTTATCTTAAAGTATTCGGAAAATTTGCAGCAAAATATGAAATTGCAGCTTAAATCATTTTTAAATCATTTTTATTTTCTATGTGCCGTTCCTTTGACAGTCAGTCTCGTATCGGCCTTTCCCGATGTAACATGTCTATTGTTTTCAATACAAATATGTATCAATTAACGTGTGTATTATTATTGTCTAATCATACCAACTAGTCACTTTCATCATCCAGTCACAATAAGTTGGCGACGAGGATTAAAACGTTTGCAACTGCCAGTGAAAACCAGTGTGACACAGTGGAACAGTTAGATTCTGCCGCGTAGCAGCCACGTTTTCAGCCACCATTATTTTCGTGTCGTTTCCGAGACAACTCCAGCTGGGAAAATGGATCAACAACAATTCGAACAATTTCTCTCAGTCTTCACTGCCGCATTGGGGACAAGTGGATCCGGTTCAGCTCCCCAAGTCTCACCATTCGAATCATATGACGCCAAGAAGGAAAGGTCTACTTCTTATTTAGAACGTTTTGACAATGCCTGTAGTCTGAAAAATGTGGATTCCCCTATCACAATGTCTCAATTGTTGTGTGCATCAATTGGCTCTACGCATTATGACAACTTAGCTGCATTATTGGGTCCTGAGAAACCCATGAAAGATATTTCATTTATTGAGCTAATCAAACTTTTCAAAAATATGTTGTCACCGCCTGTCTCAACTGTAGTCGCTCAGCATTATTTCCTAAATGTTACTCAGCAGCCAACACAATCAACCTCAGAATTCGTTGCATCCCTGAAGGAGAAATCGAAAGATTGTAATTTTTATGTTGAATGTAAATGCAAATCAGTGGTTTCCATTGCTGACACCTTTTTATGTGCCCAATTTGTTTGAGGAGTAAAAGACAACTGGATTCGAGAACAGCTCTTACAACACTGCGTTCAAAAATTTTGATGAGCTGCTCAACAAAGCCACAGCATTGGAAGCATCACGTTTTGAAAGCAACCAGTTTATCAAAATCCCAGATAATTTCACCAATCTCAGTAGTGACATAAACAATGTCTCAAGGGTCAACAGGTCACATAGGAAATCACAACCCAACCAAAGTCGAAATACAAGTCCTAGTTCACACCAACGCTCCCAGTTCCAACACATGACATGGGTTGACTATCGTTCTTTGGGCGTTGATGAACTCTGTCTCAAATGTGGTAGGGCAAACCACAAGGCAAATCAATGGAAAATCGACCGCAATGCGCTTATATGCACTTCCTGCAAGAAAATTGGTCATGTGTCCAAGGTCTGTATCACCACCATTCTTCGAAATTCAAAGACACATGCCATCGCAACACAGTCGTCTCAGAACGATCAAAACTCTGACTCAGAATATGGTATTGGTCACATTCACTGCACTGAAGACTTATACGAGCTCAGCCCAGGTTCTGATAAATTTATCGTCAAAGTGTTTCTCAATGGCAAGCCACAGGCATTTGAAGTCAATTCAGGAGCCAAATTCTCACTTCTATCAGAGACAGCATTCAAACGTCTTGGTCTCAATGCTACACTACAACCAACACAGGTATCATTCCGCTCTTACTCAGCTCAAATAATAAAGCCCTTAGGGAAAGTCTCACTGTCGGTAAAATATAAAAATAGAGAAATTGATGCGGACCTATTCATTGTTCCTGCAGGATTTGATGCGCTTCTGGGTCGAATATGGATTCGCACTCTCGGAATTGATCTCAAAGAAATCGATAAAGAACGGCTCACTTCGGATCATTTAGTTACAATCAACGCTGTCACTCCTCTTGAAGACAAACTCAGACAATACGCAACTATTTTCGAAGAACGCATAGGTTGTGTGCCAAACCTAGAAATAAAACTTCAGCTCAGGGAAGGAGTAAAACCCATCTTTACTAGGGAACGCGATGTCCCTTTTGCACTGCGCCAGCGAGTTGAGGAAGAACTTGCAACTCTTGAGTCACAAGGTATTATTACTCCAGTATCCTCAAGCGACTGGGGTTCGTTTATGTGTTGATTACAAATGTGGAGTCAACGCAAAATTAGTCTCAGCTAATCATCCAATTTGTCGCATTGATGAAGTCTTGCACAGCCTCAGAAATTTAAAGTACTTCTGCAAATTCGACCTGTACAAGGCATATTTACACTTCAAAGTGGATGCGGAAGGACAGTAAGTCCAAACAATCACGACACAACAGGGCACATTTCAAATGAATCGTCTCAGTTTTGGTATCAAAACAGCACCATCTGAATTCAATAGAATACTCTCACAAATTCTCAATGACCTTTCAAACGTTGAAGCATATTTTGATGCATTATCTGCCATGGCTCATCAATGGAAGAATGTACAAGAAACCTGATTGCTTGTTTAGAACGACTCAAGGAAAATGATCTCCATCTAAATAAAAATAAGTGTTCCTTCTTCAAAGAAAGTATCAGCTATCTTGGTCACATAGTCTCATTTAATAAAGTTGAAATGTCACCTGTGAAAATTCAAGCCGTTTTCAACATGCCACGTCCTAAAAATTTAGAGGAATTTAGACGGTTCTTGGATATGGTGACATATTATGCACATATTATTATTTGGTCAGCCTCCACTGAAGCTGCTTTCTTAAACCTAAAGTCGGAATTGTGTAGCGAAAGGGTATTAACACCTTTTGATCCAGCAAAACCCTTGATCCTCACAACAGACGCCAGCCCGACCGGTATCGCAGCTGTTTTGAGTCATGAAGTGGAAGGTCATGAAAAGCCTATTGCTTATGCCTCTCGAGCATTGACCCAAGCTGAATGCAATTACAGTCAACTTGATAGAGAAGCCTTGGCTATCATTTACGCAGCCACACACTTCTACAACTTTGTTTATGCCAGAAACTTCACCCTTGTCACCGATAACGAGCCGCTGTCTCGTATCTTTCATCCACATCGAGCATTACCTCAGATGACATCTGCCCGTCTTTTACGCTATGCCTCCTTTCTAAGTGGATTGGACTTCACGGTACGCTGTAAAAAAGGAAAAGACAACGAGAACGTAGATTGTCTTTCTCGGGCTCCAATTCCCCAACTGCTCAGAACATCTGAAACATCATCAATGAATGAAGAAGTCAATGCGTTGTATGCTGAAACTATACTTCAAATCTCCAGCCCAGCTATAACTTCAGAAACTATTATTGAAGAAACAGCCAAAGATGAAAACCTTCAAACCCTGATGACCAGCCTCAGGTCCAGTCAAAGAGATGAACCATTCACCATCTTTAACGGTATGCTTTTCAGATTGGACCGCCTAGTCATACCAAAATCTCTACAACGCCAAATCCTGGAAGAACTGCATGCCTCACACTTGGGCATTACAAAAATGAAACAACTCTCCAGACGATATGTATATTGGGAACGTTTAGACAGGGACATCGAGCAAATTGTTAAAACCTGTGAATCCTGTGCCCAAGTCCGGCACAATCCACAGAAAGCCGCTATTCATCCATGGGACCCACCAGATGACAACTGGGAGAGGGTACATATTGACTATGCAGGCCCCCTTGACAACCATTATTTCTTAATGTGTGTCGATGCAAAATCCAAGTGGGCTGAAGTTCAAATACTCAAAGAAGCACCATCATCAGCATCAACTATCACACTCCTAGAAACCATATTCTCTGTGCATGGCTACCCATCTGTCCTAGTATCAGATAATGCTGCCATATTTAAAAGTGAAGAGTTCCAGACACACTGTAAAGATAGGGGAATGTTTCAGAAGTTTATTGCACCAGGTCACCCATCAACTAATGGCCTTGCAGAAAGAAATATACAAATCCTGAAAAGAAGATTGAAAGCTGCAGCTGAAGACTCATCACCAATAGCCACAAAAGTACAAAATATCCTTTTTCGATACCGTGCCACACCATTAGCCTCCGGACGGTCACCAGCAGAACTTTACCTGAAAAGGAAAATTAGAATACGCCTTGATGCTCTCCTGCCTAACAGAAAAGCAGTAATGCCAACGAGCCGAAGCAGCTGTCACATCCGCTCATTCCAACTGGGAGAGTGAGTTCAGGCAAGAATGCACCTGAACAATCAAGATTGCTGGCAATTTGGGACTGTCGAACAAAAACTGGGTCAGTACCATTATATCATTGACTTAGACTCAGGCCGAACTATAAAAAGGCACATCGACCAACTAATTTCAACAATGGTCCCGAAGAAATAAGTCACCTTTTCATCTCAGCAAAGACCAGCCCCAAGCCCAGGTGTTCCATATCGACACATGCCAGCTGATGAGTTACCACCAATGGACACACAGCCTACGCCATTGACCGCGCCAGGTATCAATCAGCCAGAAACACTTACTGGCACTCCTGACCAACAGACACCAGCAGACGGGAACACAAACAACCCGACGCTACCGCCACGCAGATCTGCTCGTCAACGATGTCCTCCAAACTTCTTGAAAGACTATGTCACCGAATAATAGAATTAAAATTATATTTCTATATGTTTTAATTAAGTGGGGGAGACTATTGTGAATCTTTATTTTCTATGTGCCGTTCCTTTGACAGTCAGTCTCGTATCGGCCTTTCCCGATGTAACATGTCTATTGTGTTCAATACAAATATGTATCAATTAACGTGTGTATTATTATTGTCTCATCATACCAACTAGTCACTTTCATCACCCAGTCACAATAATGTATATTTTTGATTTAAATGGCGAGAAACATGAACTCAGCTATTGACTGAGGAATTTGGGTTGCGGTAGTTGTGTGATACCAACCAAATCGTAAAAGCGTGAATTTTTCATGCATGATGTATATTAATTTTATTAAAAACAAAAATTATCTTTGGATCCCCATACCGCACTAATCAAGGGCTTACAAGAAAAAAGGCTAAACGGAATGCGATAAGATAGATAAATAGATGGAGACAGGTCGTAATTTTAGTAGGGTATTGAAAACATTTTTTTTATAATATCCTAAAGAATCAAACTATATTTGGGAACAAATTTATTACATCTTTACACAAGACATGGATTTTGAACAAAGTTAAAATGATATGTATAAATTCAAGTAAATTAAAATTTAAAAAATAAAAAACGAAAAGATCAATATATTAAATAGAAAAACGAGTGCATGGAAAATTAATAAAAATGAATGCATATCATATATGTCCTTTGTAATAGAAATCATAATTTTTTTAAATTCCAATCAATGAATTGACTCCACACATGTCGGCCTGTATTTACATCATTTATTATAGTGTTATAAAAACAGAAAAATGTGTGAGTAAAAAAGTATATTCAGTCTTTCTATTTCGCCAAACTGGACCGGGTATAGGATCCGCAACGATGGCAGGCTCCTCCATTGAAATGGGCTAGCCACCGGGCACGCTCTTCCCTTCTTTTGTTTAACAGGGGCTCTTGCCGGGTAGAGTGGCCTTCCGCTCGCGTACCCTTTTATGGTATAGTGCTATGTAATTCCATCGCATAACGCTTTAACATAAATTGTCTACGTTTGTATTCCGCATTTGATGGAAAGAGTCGTGCAAATTACGTTTGTATGAGTTTTTCACTCAAATGGGAAATACATGGCCACGTCTACGTTTGGATCTTGATCCAGTTGGGAGGGTGCGAGGGGGCACCGCTTCCACTTGGATGCCCCACTCTTATTTGGGGATCATAAGTATCGTTGGTAACGACGAAGTCTCCTCAAGTCCGTCCATTTTTGCAAGGCCCGATTTGTCCTCTGAACTAGCGTGTTCATAGTCCTTAGTCGGGTACCACCTTTCGGTCGAGAATCAAAGAACTTTTCCAAATTCGAGGATGCGAAAAATGTTTTTTTTGTAGTGGGTCTTGTGCTGGGGGGAAAGAATCCACCCCACGACACTACAACGCTAACCTGCCAGCGCATTCATGCGTCTCCAGATAAGGCCAATCTCGACGGATCTCACCATCCTCTTCCTTCGAGGCAGCAGACCATCGCTGCAGTCCTTTACGGACATTCATCTACCTATTTCACTACAAAGTGTTTGATGGTGTTATAGGAGTCTATATGTTCATCTAATAAGTCTTTAATGATGATATCAAAAATTTTGGCTGTCGTGGATAGAAGGCATATTGGTCGGTAGCTATCAGGTAAGAGTGAGTTTTCACCCTTTTTGGGATAGGGGATATAACAGCCTGCTGCCAACTTGCTGGATAGTATGCGTTAAGCAAGCAATGATTGAAAGGCATAGCGAGGAATGGTGTTAAGGATTTGGAGCTTTTTTTGAGTACTGTAATAGGGATTTTATCAAACCCACAAGATTTCTTGTTAGGGTGAGATTTGATGATATGCTGGACGCTATCTGGGCTAGTGAAAAGGATATCACCACAGTCTTTTCTAAGGATAGGGTGTTTGAGTGAGGTTTGAAATATGTTTGGAGTGTTTAAGTTGAATAAGAAGTATGTTGGTGATAACTTTAGATATTTGATTGAGTTTTCAACTGCTAGCCCATGAGGAAATTGATTGTTATCGTGCAAAAGCGTATGTGCCTTTGCAATGTTCGCAGCTAGTGAATTGGCCTTTTCTAGAGGTGATTGAAGTTGGGGTAGGAGTTGGGTTATGTTACCAAGGTTTGGTACCGTAGATTTTAGTTCTCTGAAGGTGTCAGCTCTAGGTTTGAGGTTATTGAACTTAATTTGGATATGCTCAGCGTATAACATTCCAATATTACACCGTATTCTTTCGGTAAGAACATGAATTTCATCACGTAGTTGTGAATACCTTGTGCTATAAGCGTGTATGAACAGTGTCCCGCAAAGTGTTTTTTCCTTTTGATATCATACGAGGGCAGTGAAATTGTATCTCAGTACCCGAGTATGAGTTTTGGAATAAATTCTTTCATGGTTTTTTGAACTATGTAAGTGTATTCCACGACTGCGCATTCTATGCCTTCATTCGTTATTTTTTTATTGTATGGAAGTTGCAAAGGGTGGAGAGATTCTGAGAGGGAGTCGTTTATAAGCTTCTAGTTGGTATTGGAATAGTTAGGAACTATTCAAGGCTGAGGTTTGAAGGGTGATTCCCTTGTTAGTACGTTAAGTATAATGCCATCATGGTCACTGATGCCAGGGACAGTCTTAGTTTTCTGTAAAAAAATGTGGGTTGTGTAGGGTTTGGATGTCATTACTTATGATGAAGAGGTCCAGGAAGGAATGGGTAGAATTTTTGTGGAAAGTGGAAAGGCTGACAGTTTTGTGGTGATTTTATAATGAGAGCTGTTGGCTTGGAGCCAATCGCTTAGGATGTTGCCGTCTGAGTTTATCCGTTGTCATGCAGAATGAGGTGTTTGGCGTTAAGGTCACCACCAATAATCTTGATAGTCTTCTTGTTTTGGGAAATTGGTTGGAATTGCATGAATTGGAATATTTAGGTTTAGTTGGACTCCATGAGGACTTGTCGTGGACAGTATAGTGAAGCACATACGAGTATAAAGATACAGCTTTCCGTCTGAAAATGGATAGTCATTTTTTCGATTGATGGCGTTGGTATTGGCAGTGTTAGCTGCGTAGAAGCGGTAGAGTTCAGATAAAGATCCCGGTTCCACCACCTTAATGATTAGCTCTGTCATTTTGTTGTGGGGTCTGTTGTTGCCTATCGGAGCAGTGTAACGTGTAGTGTTACATCGGGTGTTGCCCAGGGATCTATCCTTGGTCCGGACTTGTGGAACGTGTCTTACGACGGGCTACTGAGACTTGAGATGCCAGATGAGTCGCGCTTGGTCGGCTATGCGGATGATGTTGCGGCTCTGGTCGCTGGACGCACCGTTGAACAAGCGCAACTTAGGCTTAGGTTTAGCACTGGAGAAAACCGAAGTGGTCATCTTGACAAAAAAGAGAATCCCTAGAGTAAGGATGATCAGTATTGGAGATATACAGATCGAATCGAAGCCAGCGGTGAAGTACCTGGGGCTACTGATCGACTCGAAGATGAGTTTCTCTGAGCAAATCAGGGCAACGGCTGAGAAGGCTGCTTCGGGAATATCGGCCCTGAGTCGACTTATGGCCAACGTAGGGGGACCCAGCCAATCAAGAAGACGCCTCTTGATGAGTGCTGTAGGGGCAGTGCTACTGTACGGAGCAGAGGTATGGGGCGACGCTCTCAGCAAGGAGGTATACCGAAAACGATTGGCACAGGTACAGAGAAGAGGATCACTGAGAATTGCATCTTCGTGTCCAACAGTCTCCGACTCGGCGGTGAGAGTGATTGCAGGCGTGATACCTGTCGCCCTCCTTGCTAGAGAGCGCCGCGCTATTTACCTGCGCCGAAACGAGGATGCGAGGGAGATCGTTATCCGCGAGGAGAGACAACGCTCGCTCAACGATTGGCAGCAGTCTTGGAGGAATTGCACGAAGGGAAGGTGGACTGCGCGCCTCATCCCGGATGTGAGACCGTGGCTAAATCAAGGGCATGGTGAGACTGACTTCTATCTGACCCAGCTTTTGAGCGGGCATGGGTGTTTTCAGTCTTACCTGCACAAGATCGGCAAGTCACGGTCTCCCGATTGTCGGTTTTGCCCAGGAGAGGAGGACAATGCCTGTCACACAATTTTTGCGTGTACCAAATGGGTCAGGCTGCGAAGGGAACTCTACAGGGAGACGGGCGAGCTCACCCCGGATAATATAGTTGCGGTGATGCTCGAATCGGTTGACAAATGGAACCAGGTGGCACATTATGCTCGGGTAATCCTAAAATATAAAAGGGACTCACAGCAGCCGGAGGCGCTGGGGCTGGGGGATCGCTCTTCTGGCAATTCCTCTTCCCCCCTCCCCTCCCGCTAGGAAAGGGACTCCCCAGCTTGAAGGCGCCCCACGGCGTAACAAAACGAGACCTGGCCCGAAGTAATGTGTCAAACGGTTCCAGGCTAGGTTCTAAGATTGACAGGGGAGGTATTTAGTGGGTAGTCCAAATGTATCCTCCATGGGAGTCCCACACTGCCAGACTCGGCGGGCATAAATGCCTTCACCTCCCTACCACAAAAAAAAAAAAAAAAAAAAACGTGTAGCGTTTAAAGGTCGGCTGTCATGGACAAATTCCTACCAGACCTCAGCACTTGCCTCTGCAAAAAGTTCACCCGAATCACCCGAGCCAAGTATTATTGCAAACGTTGTCACTAGAGATATGTTGTAATCATTATTAATACTAAGAGTAAACATAGTATGTAAGTTAGCAAGATAGATAATGGTTCTGCGAAAGTTTGCCTCCGAAGACCAAACGTTGAAAAATGCACGTATTGTTGGCGGTACACATATCAATGCACATACGGCAGTTTTATTCGAGACCTTGGTTGAATTAGATGCAACGATTCGATGGGCGGCTTGTAATATATACTCGACACAGGATGAAGTTGCGGCGGCGCTGGCTGAAGCAGATTATCTGATATTCGCATGGCGTGGTGAGACCGAAGGAGATTTTTGGTGGTGTAACGATAATGGTGGAAATGCTGAAAATGAGCTACCAAATATGATTTTGGATGATGGAGGCGATGCAACACAGTTAATGCTGAAGAAATATCCAGCACCGTGTATATTTCTGAAATTGCCCTACCTACACTCTTCAGGCCAGCATGGACGGTTTTCGTGCGGTGAAACTTAATGAAGTTACTCGAAATGTAGACGTTGTTGTGACCGCCATCGGTAATCAAAATGTGTAATTTGTGATCATATGGACGTTTACGTAGCAAGTTTACATCTTCCTGCACCCAATAACATCTACCGCTGCAGAAAATAAACATATAACAACCGGAAGACACTTGAAGTCTCAATCAGGCACAGCCGCCAAAATCGCAAATAAGCAAAACTAATTTAAAAAACTCAGGGAAAAAACTTGCAGCAAAGAAGGTTCGAGCCACGGATATTTGGAGCTTCAAAACGCAATGATAGTACTAGAATCTATGAGTCCAAGAAGTCGCGGCCAACTTCACCGTAGGGAATTTCAACGGGACGAAGAAATCCCATCCAAGGCGAGGACGGACCGAATCGTGAACGAAGGGGTCTCTTTCAATTTTGGACTCCGTGTGGGAAGGTCCCGCCAGCGAGCGAAGGAAGTCATCCCAGCTAAGGACTCTCGAGTCGGTGACTGGAGTATTTTGTGGAACTGGAGGGTAAAACGTGACTCCCATCAGAAGGACAACGCCAGGAATTCTTCCGCGAGGACGACAAACAGAAATATCGGGCCGCCACGGACACGCCACGAGAAACCATAATATATGTGGCTAGCGTGCTACGGGACACGAACGAGGCAGAAAATTTACCGGAGGCCCCCGTCGTCGAGATAGTCAATATAGTAAATATAGTTTAGAATTAAGGCATAATCTCTTGAGAGTTATTTACCATGGTAGTGTTATAAAAAAAAAGAAGAAAAATATTCTTGCGTTTGTTCCAACACTAATTGGTAAAATAATAATGAATTGTGAATTTACAGTGAATCGCCTGAACTTTTATTTCTTCTCTCGGTGATACTTGATTCGGGAGTGATTAAAGAAATTTCAAGGCGCCCATTTTCCGCCTCAATAATCTTCAAGTGCTGGGGTGTATATGGGTCTTTGTTTAGTGCGAATTCCAGCTCACGGGGAACTTATTTCCACGTATACGAGGATTTAGGAGAAGTAGATCGCAGAATTGTCGCGGGAGTAGTTACGTGTGTTGTCCTCCTTCTCTAGGCTAGTGATTTCGTTTCTTCCCTCCGGCGCGAGCCAAGCTCGTCTCAAGGCTTGGGGTGACAACTTTACGGGTAGACGAGTGGTGCCCTCGCCCGTCTCCGACGGAGCGACCCGGGACCCAAAACGCCCCCGGCCGGAGTCAGAAGGTATGGTTGAGTCATCTTCGCGAAAAAGTTTTATCGCGTAAAACGGCATATGGCATTCGCTAAGTTTTGTCTCAACCAAGAATATAATAAGCGGGTTGTGGTCATCCAAGAAGACAATTGAATTTATGTTCAAATGGATGAACTTAAACACCATTGTATCCGGTAATAAGCTACAGGACTATCACCTTTTTTTCAGGGCTTGGTAACCGGTTTAACTCCTCAACTTTTGTTGAGAGTCCGGCTAGGCTCATCTTGAAGAGGGTGGAGACTTCAGCATCAATGAAGCTGGACTTAGTCTGTTGACTAGCTTTTTGGGCTCCACTAGCGTAGACGGTTGAGTTAGATACCCGAGTGGGGGGTAGAGGTTTAGAGTTCTTATTCGGTGAAGGTTTATATGTGACATTTGGCATCACCATTCTATCTCTGTACTCCTTGAATGCCGCAGTCAACGAATTTTGATTTGTCCTCTGTGGATTTCTCGAAATGATTAGGACCATTTGATAGTCCGCATTTGACGCACTTATACGTGAATTTGCAATTGGAAGCTGAGTGTCAAATGTGTTGGCAATTCTCGCATTGCATAACATCGTTATTTTTGATGTTTTCAAAACGAACAATCGCTCTGAGGATTTCTCTAACATTTACTAAGGCGGGTTCTGTGAAGGAAAAAAAATGATCAACGATAGGTCTACATTCCTATTGTGTTTGCGTGAAGCAATTGTCTCATACGGAGGTATTTTTTCAATATCCGTGATTCCCTGAGCTGTCAGGTCATCAAAAATCCCTTCTTTTAGGTAGAAGGAGTCAAAGATTAATAAGAACTGGATGGGTTAAGCTCATATAAAATGCATGAGAGAGCATGTGACCGGTTTCTGCTCTCTTCCAAGTGAACAGTCTGTCATTTCCTCCCCTCATCTGCCTCTTGCTGGTCACTTTCTTGTTCCAAAAGCTGACTAGGTGTGAACTGACTGTCAAGTTGACTGATGCAAATTGGACGCCAAATTGGCCAATTTGCAAGTTTCATCGCGAATTTTATCCGATATTAAATCTGTGGAAAGTGTTCGCGATCTAAATTCGTTCCAAGTGTTTAAACATTCGATTGGAGTTTGAGATTCAAGTTACTTTAACGTGTGACACTGTGTAATTAACTTAGAATTTCAAAATGAAATGTGTAGTGCCTTCGTGATTATGTACGTGTTTCCTTTCACAAGTGAGTAGTTATTATATTAATGTTTTGCATGTTTTTCATACAATGCTGAAGGTTTTTCAAATAGAAAGCAAATTTTTGGTATTGTATGAAAATTTGTTTACATTGAGCAGCAGCCATGTTTGCTTGTGCAATTTGGCTCTCTCTAAGGTTGTAAACAAGAGCGTAGCAGTAGGAAAAGTGGTCGCAGGGGTTGTTGCAACCATATTGTCACGTGGTTGTCCACTCCAGTATTATTTAATTACTCAATGGAAGGAGTTAAGACGACGAATGACATACGCCTTACGACGTTGCTCAATAAGAGTGTAGGTGAAATACGAATTATTCTGAGAGGAAAGGTAGCTCTTTGCCTTCTCATAATCAGGTAGGGAGATTAATAATATGGAGGTTTTAGATGAACCAGGAGGTAATTAAGCTCTAAAGTTTTTAAGCACTCACCCTCAATTTCTCTTACATTGTTGAAATCCTCCATCACAATGGTGGTATTTTCCATACTACCGTTGTATTCGCTGGTACTATTGTTGCCACTGGTTTCACTGTTGCAGGTTTCATTCCTCCTTTTTCTGCTTTTATTGCTTCCTTATTGTGCGTAGTTGTACTTTGTTTGCTGCTGCCAGCTATTGTCACTTAGGGCGCTGATGGAGCTGGTACAGCTGGAAATACCTAGGAATCGATAGGATTCACTTTACCTTTCATTGCTGCTAAAATTCCTTCTATCCGATTAATTTTAGACCGTAATTCCGAAATTTCCTGATCCCGTTGGGCCAGCGCTGACTCGAGCGTAGAAATACGTTGCTTCAGCGCACTGGCACTTGAGGACAAGTTGCTCTGCACAGTTCCGTCCGACATGCTTTCCTCCATCGAAGATGATCACTCACTCATGATGTCACTGTCCTTGTCTCCTTAGCTTGGTCCCGATCCGCTGCAGCTGGATTTCCGCCGCTAAGTTTTCTTCTGTATGGGTTACCGAGGTGAATCATCCTTGGCTGATGATGGCATGTTTCTCGTTGCTGATTGCTGAAATGAGACACAAAAACACTTAAAAAATTATGCACAATAATGTCCGTAAAACACTTAGCTTCGCGATTTGCCGCGTAAAAACACTAAACTGCTTCGTTGCCTATAACTCTCACTGTAATTTCTACGCGTTTTTCCTCTATCTTCTTCATAGAATTTAAATTCTCGACACTATTTATTCTGATCGCGTCGTCGTCGCCACCGCCGCTGGTTTTCTAATTTCTTAAACAGTCCTAGCATTGCATTGAAAATTGATATGTTTTCAATTTGTCGGTTATTTCTATTCTCCATTTTTTGATTATACGAGTATATAGTAAAAAAATATTCCCATTATATTTTGCCCGGTTTTTCTCTTTTCCTATTTTCATCTCTTTTAAACCGATTTCTAGAAGAAAACAGGTTATCAGTTTCGAACGTATATTTTTAGGGTTTTGTAAAGTAATTTTACGAAACCCTACTCAAATCGCGTCCTATCTGTCCGTCCGTCCGTTACATACTCGACCCAGGCGGCTTCATACCTCTGCTTCTATGCAAGTCACACGGCTGCACTTCCGCATCTCTGTAGGGAAATATTGGTAGATGAATGTCTGTGAAGGACTGCAGTGACGGTCTGCTACCTTGGAGGAAGGGGATGGTAAGATCCGCCGAGATTGGTCTTGTCTGAGGACGTGTGAATACGCTGGCAGGCTAGCATTGCGGTGTCGTGGGGTGGGTTCTTTTCCCCAACACAAGGACCCACTACAAAAAAATTTCGCATTCACGAATCAAAAAATGAAAGCCGATCAACTGGTGTCGAGGCCGAGGTAACCTACTAAGAGTTGGAATTGCTTGTTCAAGGAACAAATTGGGCCTGGAAAAAACAGGCGGACTTGAGAGACTTCGTCGTTACCGATGATACTTATGGCCCACAAATAAGAGTGGGGCATCCAGGTGGAAGCGGTGCCCACTCGCATCCTCCCAACCAGATCAAGATCCAAATGTAGACGTGGCCATGTATTTCTCATTTGAGTGAAAAACTCATACAAACATAATTTGCATGAATTTTTCCATCATTGTGGAATATAAATGTGGCCTATTTATGTTATAGTACTATGCGAGGAAATCGCATAGCGCTATATCATAAAAGGGCACGTGAGCGGAAGGCCACTTTACCTGGGCAAGAGCCCCTATAACACAAAACAAGGGAAGAGCGCGCCCGATGGCTAGCTCATTTCAATGGAGGGGCCTGCCATCGTTGCGGGTCCTATACCCAGTCAGGTTCGGGGAAAGGAAAGACCGAAGGTATTAGTTTAATAATTCATTGTATTCATTATTGATCTTTACACAAACAAGTTAAATTTCTCGGATTTTTTCAAGTTGCAGTTTTCTATTTTTGTGTATATATAATTATTATTTTTATTTAGTAATCAGCACTCCATTATATTTAAAGTTACATAAAACATGACTACACTTATTTATAGTGGCAATAATAATAACAGTAGTTTTTTTCTCTAGACTTTTCTGTTTTCTTTTTTATGAACCAGTATTTGAAATAATAACAAATTACAGTTTTTCTATTAAATGGATGAAAATTATCTTCTACAGGTATTGGGTTTTCCTTTTTTCATTTTTGAAAGACATACAATAAAGTGTCGAAATGGTTTTTTGATTGAAAATAGTAAAATTGAAATTAATCAATGAAAATGACTCATTTTTAGTTTGGTTTTGAAAGTATCACAAATAAAATGGCTGATTTTTCCAGTTATGAGATCAGATTTAGTTAAGACTGCTTAATTTGGCCAAATTCAAGCTTCATTCTAAACTTTAAAACAATAAAGTTTAATTTGCTGGAACGTATTTCATCTTTTTTTATGGTTCGAAAGTAATATATTGCTTTAGCATTAGTCTTTTATATCTTGCAACGACTTTGTTCGTATCATTTAATATACAAAGCAGAATAAAAGCTTCGCGTTTTGCTATAAACCGAATCATTATTTTTACTCGTTTAATTACTGGATCCATAACAGGCAATACTCTCCTATTTAAATCGACGAAATTACAGTAGCTTGGAAACTTCTGAAAAATCTATTAACAAGAAATTGAATGCAGAGAGTTACTGTGGAGCGGCCAAACTAGTATTATTTAATAATGATTAATTATTAATTTTTTCCATCGCTTGATGAACTGTAATTTTGGTTAGAAATTGGGTTTTCATTTTCATAATGGCATCTTCTCATTTCATTAATTTGCATCTGCTAGCCGGAGTTATACATTATGATGAAATGCGTCAGAGTTAATATTCCCTTCACCAAGCTTGATTGAATGTCATTGAAATCGCACACTGCGTCCTTTATAATCAAGGCTCTGCTTAAAATAATCGTGTCCATTAGCCTGAATTGAAAGTCCTAGGTCACGCGGAACTCTGGTGACTTTCACGGCAAATGTACAGTCAGATGACTGTGTGCGTCGTCTAGTTAATCCTTTTCCAGAATTTCGGGAGACATTTGATGCCATATTACTGTCATCAGCTAATAAATTTTCTTCGTTTGTCGTTTCTTGGTCATTTGTCTCTACGATTTCATTTTCGTTACACTCGATAAAGTTCTCATCTTCCTTTATATTGTTTGTGACAAACGTATACGTGAATGTTGATTGTTGACTGCTGTTTCCATTTAAACCATTCATTACTCGCATCACTCGACTCGTCTTCCGAGTCCTCCCTATGCACGACATGAGGCAAATCTTCTTCCATTAAAAGTTCATACGCATACGCATAACACATTCACTACCACGGCAATGCCCTAATCAAAATCAAATAACTTATTTTTTTTCAAGGTACTCAGCACTAAATTCGTTAAACCGTTTTAACGTGAAATGCAATTTTCATTTATTTTATTACACATATTGCCAAACAATTCTCGTAATAATGTGAATTGTCACTGAGTCACGGTTGGTAAAATTTTTTAATGAATATTTTCCGCCACTAAATTAAACTACAATATCAACCGATCAATATTCATCACTTTCTTTCTTTCAACATTTGCGCGCCTTCCCGCACTCTCCTTTTTCCCTTGCCGGGGTAGTTTTCGCGACACCTGCACTGCGTGGCATTTTCCATAAGGCTCCCCGTTGTTGCTGCTCGTCACCTTGCGGGACTCCTCACAATGGCAGTTGACAAGCCTTTCATCCACTTTCCATTTCAATTGCAAATTTAAGTGATTAATTTTAAATTTACAATTGAAATTTGGATCAGCATTATGGTGGATTTCGAGCAGTTTGCTTAGGTGACTGCTCGATTACTACATCTCTCGACTACTTGTAGAGTACTAAGAATACACAGGAAGGCGTTATTGTAGGTTCAACATTAAACGAGTTATAGCCGAAATTGTTTGGATCTGGGTTAAATATATTTATTGTATACATTTATATATGTTTGTATTTTGGCGAAAAATATACAAAGATCATGCATGTAATGATAATTATTATTTAACATTTAAAATTTGCTCGTTTGTACGGTTAAAACTTGGACACATTTCAAAACTCTTTTTGAGGAAATTTCCACGATCTTGCTTGTAAAGTTTTTTTCAATAGTTCTCATGTATGATTTGAAGGTGATTAATTTTTTAGGAAAATTTGAGTGGGTAAGAAATGCCTCTATAATTTTCACACCTTGATTTGTCCCCCTTTTTGTGTAGAGTGTGGTAAACCCGAACTGCTTCAATCAACATCTCTTAAAGCTCGTATTATGTGCAATCTTTCTTTACTCTGACTGCTCGATCTAACCGCCCTTAAAGCTCGGAGGATTCCTATCTTTCTTCTACACGGACTGTCGAGCTAAGCTTGGGCGCGCGGGATTGAACTGTCTAACCGGATCGGAGTTCATTGGGTTGGTTGCAGCAATCACGAATATTATATTTAGTTAAGTGTTATCTACAATTAATATCAAAAGACTGTAGTGAAAGCTTTTTGAAATAAAACAGAATTGCAAACCTCTTCTTTGAATATATCAACCTACGGTTTACAACATTGGTGACGAGGAATTACGAAAACACGTGTGTCTAACCTCAAAATGGACTCAAACCAATTCAAAGTTTTCTGCGACTTATTTCAAGAGCAAATGGCTCTACAAAATCAGCAAATGCAACAATTGCTTCGACAACAGAACAAGGCGGCTGCATCAGGCCAAGCGCCAGCACAAGATTCAAAAGCTTTCAAAGTGAAATGTCTTGCCGATTCCATGGTGCAGTTCGATGACGATCCGGACAACAATCAAACATTCGAAGCGTACTACAAACGCTACGAGTCGCTGTTTACAACACCAGCAATCGACCTCGACGAACCAACAAAGATCCATCTTCTTCTTCAAAAATTTCCACAAGTGCAGTACCAACGCTACGCAGACTCAATTCTACCACAGAACCCTCAAGACCGGACACTCGCTGACACAGTGAGAACTCTCAAGCGACTCTTCGGTTACAAAGAAACAGAGTTCGCAATGCGGCACAAGTGCTTCAAGCTTGAAAAATTCGACAGTGAAGATTTTAGTGAGTATGCAGCGCGCATTAACAAAAATGCTGAGAAATTCGAAATCGCTCGATGCTCGCCTGACGACTTCAAGGTTTTGTTATTTGTGAGTGGTCTCACGTTATCACAAGACTCGCTGGTCCTTGAAAAACTTCTCACAAAAGTCGACAATCAACACATCGAACTCGAGAAAGCAGCCAACGATGCGGCAAGAGCTCTAATCCACAAGTTGCTGTCCATCATTTCAAGGGTCAAAGTGGTAAGCCAGGTAAGAGCCATTGGGGTGATAAAACCGGTCATCCGCCGTATGCTTGCCCCGGCTGTGGTGAGAGGCATTGGTGGGCAGATTGCCCCTTCAAGGAGAGGACCTGCAGCGGATGCAACGGGAAGTCACATAAGGCAGATTACTGTAACATTTCCAAGGATTTCCGAGAGAAACGCAACACAAAATACAACAAGAAGGGCGACAACAAGCTGCAAGCGAACCAAGTACAATCAGAAGTCAACTTGGTTTCAAGCAGGAAGTTTCTCAAGCCGATTGTCAACGGTGCTCAGCTAAAGATGCAGTTTGATACAGGTTCAGACATGACAATCATCTCTGAGGCAAATTGGGAGACGTTGGGACGTCCGAAACTGACTGCATCAAATCAAACGAACGCAACAAGTGCTTCAGGAGACGTGATTCCATTACTGGGATACTTCTGGTGCAACATTACTCTGAATGGCATTCAAAAGCAGGGATGCTGTTTCATTACACCGCTAAATTTCAACCTTTTCGGCATTCCCTGGATCAATGTGTTCAATTTATGGAGTGTTCCAATCGACAACGTTTGCAATCAAGTCAAGTCAACATCTTGCGATGACCTCAGAAGTACAATCAGAGTTTCATGAACTCTTCTCAAATGTCCTTGGTTGTTATAACAAAGCTAAAGTCTCACTCAAACTAAAACCGGGAGCTCAACCAGTCATCCGAAAAGCTCGTCCGGTTCCACAAGCAGCTCATTCTACTATATTCACTGAGCTAGAACGTTTGCAGCACTTTAGCATATCAGCCCTATCAAATATTCTCAGTGGGCAGCACCCATTGTCGTAGTCAAACGAAAGGATGGAAGAGTTCCAATTTGTGCTGATTATTCGACGGGTCTTAATGAAGCACTTGAGCCAAACAAGTATCCTTTGCCATCACCCGATCAAATTTTCGCAAGTTTCGCAGGAACAAAAGTTTTCAGCAAAATCGACTTATCAGACGCTTTCTTTCAAGTGGAATTCGACGATATATCCAAAAAGGTGATGGCCATCAACACCCACATCGGATTGTTTCAGGTCAATCGCCTCCAGCAAGGCGTTAAAACAGCCCCAGGAGAATTTCAAGCAATTGTCGACATGATGCTCAGTGGAATCTCAACGTTTGGTTTCATCGACGACATGGTTACTAGCGGTGAGAATGCTGATGACCACTAGCAAGAGTTGAAGAAAACACTGCAACGCCTGCAGGAGTTCGGGCTCAAACTCAACATTAACAAGTGTCAGTTCGGTAAGAAATCTGTGCAATTCTGTGGACATGTCATCTCATTGGGCAGCACCCATTGTCGTAGTCAAACGAAAGGATGGAAGAGTTCGAATTTGTGCTGATTATTTGACGGGTCTTAACGAAGCACTTGAGCCAAACAAGTATCCTTTGCCATCACCCGATCAAATTTTCGCAAGTTTCGCAGGAAAAAAAGTTTTCAGCACAATCGACTTATCAGATGCTTTCTTTCAAGTGGAAGTCGACGATATATCCAAAAAGGTGATGGCCATCAACACCCACATCGGATTGTTTCAGGTCAATCGCCTCCAGCTAGGCGTTAAAACAGCCCCAGGAGAATTTCAAGCAATTGTCGACGTGATGCTCAGTGGAATCTCAACGTTTGGTTTCATCGACGACATGGTTACTAGCGGTGAGAATGCTGATGACCACAAGCAAAAGTTGAAGAAAACACTGCAACGCCTGCAGGAATTCGGGTTCAAACTCAACATCAACAAGTGTCAGTTCGGTAAGAAATCTGTGCAATTCTGTGGACATGTCATCGACGACAAAGGCATCCGACTACTGCCTGAAAAAATTTGGGAAGTCACATCAGCACCTCCGCCAGCTAATGTCAGTCAGCTCCGTTCATTCTTAGGTTCAGTCAATTACTATGGCAAGTATATCAAGTCAATGAAGACGCTGAGGGGTCCCCTGGACGCACTTCTCAAGAAAGATGTGAAGTACGAATGGCAACATGTTCACCAGGAAACTTTTGACAATCTCAAAAAGATCCTGGGATCAGATCTGGTACTTACGCGCTTTAATCCCAACAAGGCCATCGTTCTAGCGACAGACGCGTCAAAAGACGGCATGGGAGCTGCCCTCATGCACCGTTTCAACGACAATTCACTGCATCCTATCATGCATTTCGCCGCAACATTCAATTCAGCGGAAAGAAATTATTCCCGAATTGAAAAAGAAGCGCGAGCACTCATCTTTGGCTTAAAGCGATCACATTTCTACATCGCTGGGCGACAAATTACCACGCAAGTCGATCACAAGCCTCTGTTGTCCATCTTTGGTTCGAAAAACGGAATTCCCGTATATACAGCGAACAGACTACAGAGATGGGCACTAATCGTCATGGCTTATGATGTTAAGTTCGAATTTATTGGAACCTACAGCTTCGGATATGCTGACGTCGTATCTCGCCTTATGTCAAAACAGATGAAAGCTGATGAAGAGACAATTATTGCTGCGGTACAAGTCAAGGGAATTGACGACAATGACGAACAGTTGTTAAGTTTCGCAATACAGTCAGCAAAGGAGCTTCCTGTCACCTTCCAACAAGTACAAGAAGAAACGAAAGCCTGCCCAAATCTTCAGCAAGTGATCAAACTCATTGTGACTGACAGCTGGCCCCAGCGCAAAAGTCAGATCGAAGGAATCGAAGTCGCTTCTTTTTTCGGACACCGCAATGAACTAAAATTCGTACAAAATTGCATTTTCCGTGGCGGACAAATCATCATTCCATCAAAACTGCGAGCACATATTCTTGAGAACCTACATGAAGGTCATCCAGGTGAGTGCGGAATGAAGCTATTGGCAGCCGACAAAGTCTTCTGGCCTGGCATAACGAAAGCTATAGAAGTAATCGTTAAAACTTGCGGACGTTGCGCAAGGGAATCAAAGGCACCACGCAAATGTACCTTGCAGCCCTGGCCCATGTCATTGGAACCATGGATGCGCCTTCACCTTGATTACGCCGGCCCCATCAGCGGCTCCTACTTCCTAGTGGTTGTTGACGCCTATAGCAAGTGGCCAGAAGTTATAAAAACGGCGACAATAACCGGAACGAAGACGGTCGAACTTTTTGCTGATGTGCTGGCCCAACAGGGTCTGTGTAAAGTTGCGTCACGGACAATGGACCTCAATCCGTGTCGAGCTCGTTTGAAAACTTTTGCGAGACACACGGTATCAAGCATCTTACGACCACCTACTACAGCCCTCAGTCAAACGGTCAGGCGGAATGATTCGTTGACCTTCTCAAAGAGGGCTTACAGAAGGCCGAAGGAACGATCGAACAAAAATTGTGGAGAATTTTTGATGACGTATCGCTACACACCATCATACAATCTCGGAATGAAATCACCATTCGAATTGATGACCGCCCGTAAGATGCGCACAAAACTCGATTTGCTCAAGCCTCAAATCGATCAAACTCCTTCAGACAAAGCAAAAATGGAAAATCGATTTAACTTGCATCACGGCGCAAAGTGGAGAGAGTTTTCACCCGGAGATGAAATCCTTTACAAAATCCACACAACCAGTGATAACTGGAATTGGACGCCTGGCTTCGTGAAAAGCCGAGATGGAGCTGTCAATTACTCGAGTGACATTACAACGCCGTCAGGAAGTCGAACTGTACGAGCTTGCACGAATCAGCTCAAACGCCGATAAATGAAAAATGAATTGATTGAATTGTTTGACTTGCCCGAGTTCAGTGACGAAAATAATCTGCCAGTTGGTGAAGTTGAACCGATTATCACACCTGGCAACAATCCTCGACATGTCGACCACTCTGACGCTCACAAGGACGAACAAGCCGAAAGTGAGGATGAAACTCAAGAAGAACCTGAAGCTGAAGTCGAGCCTCGTCACCCAATTTGAACAAGTCGGGGAGTCACATCAAAATTCAATGACTTCGTCAGATTTTAAGAGGGGAGGAATGTGGTAAACCCGAACTGCTTCAATCAACATCTCTTAAAGCTCGTATTATATGCAATCTTTCTTTACTCTGACTGCTCGATCTAACCGCTCTTAAAGCGCGGAGGATTCCTATCTTTCTTCTACACGGACTGTCGAGCTAAGCTTGGGCGTGCGGGATTGAACTGTCAAACCGGATCGGAGTTCATCGGGTTGGTTGCAGCAATCACGAATATTATATTTAGTTAAGTGTTATCAACAATTAATATTAAAAGACTGTAGTGAAAGCTTTTTGAAATAAAACAGAATTGTAAACCTCCTCTTCGAATACATCAACCTATGGTTTACAACATAGAGGACATATAATAATTTTTCACCAGTCCCCTGGTTACTGCTCCTCTGACCATATTCTGCATATTAGTCAATGCAGAAGGTTATTTAGATGGAGACCCCGCTCTGGAGCAGTTCTGCTGGTATTCTATCTATTCCCAGAGCCTTATTTTTTCTGAGGTCCCGTACTGTTGCCTGTACTTCGTCTCTGGTTGGTCTTGGGACTGGAACCCCTTGCTCTGCTTCTGAAAAGTTCCCAGCTTCAGTTGTTGGGGACGCTATGAATAGTTTCTGGAAATAATTGCAGCCATTTTTTTAAATTTCTACTGGGTTGCCTATAATTGCCCCTTGTATACTTTTGTAAAGACTTGTTTGTGGATTGAAGACGTCTCTTAGTTGTTTGATAGAGACGTACGCCGATCTGACTTCATGTAGCGTCATGTTTTCGTTTATCTGTTGGATTTTGGCGTTGATCATTTCCTTCTTCGGCACATTTTTTAGCTTGACGTCAATGGCTTTTATATTGTTCTTCTGTGGCCTGAGTTGGTCGCTGGATTTATCCTTTATGCGCCTGGTTTTTTGTCTACCAGTAATTCCTACTTTTCTTTAGCTGGTGCCCAAAGACCCCTTGGCTGCTTCTGTTAAAGCGTCTCTGACAGTCTTCCTCATCGTTTTGATGACATCATTACTTTTCCCGCCTGCGGGTATAATGTTGATGTGATTTTCCAGTGCTGAAATGTATGTGGGCGTTGCTGAGCTATCATTTAGCTTGTGTATATGGTACTTTGGAGCAACTGATGTTCCTTGTTTACAACTCTTGGAGATGCGGAAGTTCCCTTATAAGGGAGTGGTCCGAATCACAGGCAGCTCTGCGAAACGAGCGCGTGTCGAGAATGCTGGTGGCGGCTCGTTTTTGTATGAGAACATGTTCGATCTGGTTGGATGTGCGACCGCCTGGGAATACCCTCGTTCTCTTGTGGATGTCTCAATGTGGAAAGCGTGTGGAGCTTACTGTGTAGCCTCTGGCGAAGTCTATCAGCCGTGGTCCGTTGTCGCAGGTCTTTGCATGGAGGCTGTCCTCATGTTGTTCCTCTATGTGCCGTTACTCGGCCGATTTCTGCATTGAAGTCTCCCAGAACAATTTTAATGTCATTTGACGACAATACATTGACAGTGCGTTCCAGGATACTGTAAAATTCGTCCTTGATTGCCTCTTTCATGTCTTCTGTGGGCGCCTGACAGTTGACTTAAGATATTAAAGAATTTGGTCTTGATACGAATCGCGCAGAGCCCTTGGTTAATGGGCTTGAAGTCGGTAATAATTTGTTTAAATGTGTTGTCAATAATGAAAGCCACTTTGAACTTATGGCTTCCTCGCAGTTTTCCACTTTTAAACACAGTTTGCGTTCGCATGTCGAATATGTGTTCACCGAGCCATCTGGTTTCTTGCACTGCGAGGATGTTGGTTTTATATTTCTTTATTTTATTCAGAAGTTACCGCAGTGCACCTGGTCTGTTCAATGATCTAACATTCCAAGTCCCAAAAGAATAGTCCTTTATATGTACGTTGCGATCGTTGTTGCCGTTTATCCAATCCAATCCGAGGCTGTTGTCCTGGTTCCATGACAAGTGAATACTAAGTGGAGCGTTGTAAGCGCTTCGATCTAGTCGATTTTGGTCCACGAGTGGTATTTATTTCCTGCATACCCGCCGGCCAGCCGGTTAGGGCACCCTCTAACCACTGCCTGAGGACGCGTCCGATGGGGGACCGAAGCCTCACATGGAAAAAGATCACCTCAGAAGTCGAAATTTATTCAACTTTGTTAGCAATAGTATGATTTGTTAATTTTACGTTTTGATTCATAAGAGCGAAACAGAACCGTTAACTTTCAGCCCATCTCCTTGCTTTAGACCCTTGTGCCCATGAAATTTTGTTCGGCTCATTTCAACTATATGGAATCACAACAACATGTGGCTCGTATATGATTTAAATCGAGCTAGACACTAAAATTTCTTGGGATTTTAATGAAAATTTTAAAAATAGTATTTAATTCGAACATGTTTGATTTGTCAAGTATTCAGAAAATTTATCTGAGATGAGCCAAATAGCGACTATTTTGTGTTTATGAAAGAAACCCTCGATCTTTCGTATATAATTGAAGAATTTTTTGTATGATAAATAATTCCTAATTTACGTCATTGATTCATCAGAAAAATTGTTTTGAACCCAAAGATGCTAACAAAGCGCTCCCGGAAGGATCTTTTTCTTGCTATTTAACTTGTTTTTTTTTTGCATATGGTTCATTATGTACATGATTCATTCTTCCTTTTTTTTTATATATATAAGGCATCATTAATTTTTTCACTGATTTTATTGAGAAATATAACATAGATATATATTTGATTCTTTAACATAGTGATTTTATAGTTGATCATCTTGCTGAATTGTTTTTATCTTCCGATTTTTTTGTAGGAAATGTTTTCTTCAATTTATGTTTTAGGTTTTTTAAGATTGTTATCAATATAAAACGTCACACAATGCGGTTATTCAAGCGCCGTCCTTTTTTGAGGCTGTGATAAACCTTCTGTTCGATTAAATTTTCTGAAGATTTTTGAAATATTGTCTGATAATGAAACAAAATCCATACATATGTAATATGAAAAATCACGGTGAATCCCACTTAATGAATGATTGAAAAACAACCGTTAGGCCTTTGCGTCCACGCCTAGTTGCTACTGAAAAACGGCAGTGATAAGAATTTTATTTGCAAATTAGACTTATAGTTAATGAACACGTAAAACTTAAGTAGATGGCGTTATTTATTTCATATCATTAGGACCATTGCATTTCTTTTATGTAGATATTATTTCCAGCTGAGTATGTTATCCATTTAAATAATTATAATGAAATATTTGCTTTCTTATACAAGAAATATCATACTTACTACGAATCTGTTGACTTGCACTTGGGGTCGAAGTGATGGTTTAGATTGAGTATCCTGTAATGCTTCGAATTTCGCACGCAACCTGCAATTTAAACCATATTTCCCTTAGTGTTATGTTCTAGAGTTGACCAAAAAAATATAACATTGCTGTTTTTAATACGTACGATCTAGCGCTTTCAACCTGTCCTTCATCGTTGTTCTCATAGTATTCATATAAATTAACAGAGCTGTTATTCATTTCACGTTGTATTTCATTCGCCTCCCACTTTTCGAATTTGGCGCGTAATTGTTTAGCTCTTGCAGCGGCTTGAGCCTAAAACAAAAATATGATCTTAATGTATTTAGGCATTATATTCAAACGAAACAAGTGTATTTTTCTGATAAGTAAAACGAAAGATCAGTTATCTCTCTATCTAATCGAATAGCAAGGCTACTTAAAATAGTTAGCTGATACTTATTTATGCATATTGGCGTTTCCTTTTTACTCAGACTCAAAACCGGAAACTCTTCGAGTAGCCTTATCATGGCCATCTAGTGCTGTTCAAATCAACCAAATTTTCTAAAGATTTTTGACAGTACATATAACAGCACTATGTCAACAATTTATTTTAGATTTGAGGCGTCCAAAATATTAGCGCGCAAATATATGTATGTATTTCCTTCCCGTTTGTATCATTTCGGCTAAATGTCATCTGAGAAATGTCATTCTTAACAATTTCAAAACCCTACTTCCGGCCTACTGAGATGCTGTTTTCAAACCTTCTGGACAACTGTTTTCGGAAATTTAAGGCTACTGAGCAGTTGTTTCCGATACGTGAAGTGACGTCAGGTACATTAATTAATTGCCTTATGGGCCTGAATAAGAAGGCAACGATATTGGTCAAATAATATGTTAAAGCTGCAATACTACCACTTTTTAGAAGTCCTACGAAAGATGACCTTTTTCATTTTCTAAAATTTAATCAAGTGCCTCGTGCTCGTGCTTATTTTTCATATAATTTCATACTTACAGCAGCAGTGATCAAGACTGGCTGCATAAATATAAAGCTATTAAATGGTCGACAACGGGCTCCAGTAAAAATTTCTATTGTTACAAACCAGGAAAGGAGCATTGAAATGGATCAAAAAGTCACCGTATGTGTTCGAACGCAATTTACAAAGAAGAATCTTCGGCTCAGGGAGCATAAAGCTATGATATACAAGTATATGATAATGCACTGTATGTAAAATCGCGCATATTGCAATGGCTGATCGATCTGATCGAGTGGGAAAGTTAGAAGTGTACCGGCCATCGAAGTGAATATTTAAAATATAGAGCAGACAGCAAGAGCTCTATAGTGTAAACTCAATGGAAGTCGAAAGCCTATCCTTGCTAGAAGCGGTGAACTGACGTGTGTGGTCACACAGCTGCGATTGGAGGCCAAGGCCCAATCTTGACCTTCTGATAGTGGTCGAGAATTGTGACTTCTCTGTAGACGAAAAGAATGCACAAAGAGAAAATTGAAGCATGAATCTATTTGAATAGAAGTTTAATGTGATTCATTTGAAAGTTGGGTATATGCTGTTGTAGTCCTGTCTCTTCAGCAGATAATGATACAAGACTAGTTAAAATATATATAGAATAGTTTATTATCCTTTGCTACTACAACATAAGCTCCGTGAGCTTAGACTTGACCCTACGACTCTTCTCCTGCCATGATCGGTGTTGCCATCCCAACATCTCTTCCCGTTAAGATGGATTACACGGTCCGATGTACAGGTCGCGTTATGTCATAATCCTTATAGCGTTGTGGTAGTACTCCTGCATTGGTTCATTGAGCTCGATGCGGTTACGGATCTTCAGCACATTCGTCTTTCTGCAGCGCTGCTTGGTCCACTGGTTGTTTTTTGGCAGGCTCTTCAGGTTCTGAACTCGGTTGGAGCCCAGTCACCACTTCTCTAAGGGTTTGCGGCACAGGGATATCAAGACCATCAAGTAGAATGTTTCTTCCGTTATCGAGGAAAGTACGCCGCTTTTTATTTAGTTTGCATGGACGTAGACTTCGCGATCACCCAACAGAACCTCCGTAAACGCTAAGTAATTGACTGCACCGCACCTTTTCATAATAGTTACTGGTGACCATTTCCGTTTGTTGACGTCTTCGCCGACATCGAATTCTCTTCATTTGGCTCCATGGTGCTGATTAAATTGCTGCTCCATATTCCTGTAACGCTTGCAAGAAAGATCATGCTCTGGTTTCAATAAATCCAACTTAGTCTTCATGGTACGACCGGTCATTACCTGGAAGACTGACTTCATTTCAAGGGCTACCGATGGTGTGTAACGATAGCATAGCAAGAACTTGCGCAAAATCTGATCGGCATTCCCTTCTCACTCAATTCTTTAATCCAGTTTTCACTGAGTTAACAAATTTTTCAGCTTGACCGTTTGATTGGGGATGAAATGATGCCGTTCTGATGTGATCGATGCCGTTTTCTCTGCTGAAACTCTCAAACTCCTCTGAAACCAGTTGCGGACTGTTGTCAGAAACCAGTTTATCGCAAAGTCCTGTCTCCAATCGTTCGATTGTCTTTGATGTCGTTGTGGATTGCATTTTGTATACCTCTCGCCAGTAGCTGAACGCATCAATAATAATTTAATACCAAAATCCCGCAATATCGATATGGATACGAGGCCATGGTCCATCCACTATGGGCCATGATTGAAGCGGACACTTGGCCGGCGATTTGGAATTTATTGCGTAGCTTCCACACCTTTTGACCGGCTGTCGATATCGTCGCCAATAGATGGCCAGTAAACTTTGATTCGTGCAAACAGTTTCATCCGAGCGACGCCTGGATGACCTTGATGCACCTCCTTCAATATTGTCCCCCGATAACAAGCTGGTACAACGATGCGATGTCCATAAAAGATGCACCCTTGAATGCTAGTGAGTGATTCTCGCCGGGCATAAAATTTCACAACATCCGCGTTATCGATCTGCTTCGAAGTTGTAATCTGCAGCTCCCCTCATTGTTTGGCATCTACTGGTTTCTTGTTTGAGAGCTTCAAATGTTATGGGCAGCATTCGTGCTGTATCGACCGCAAAGCAAGCTATAGAGCAATTCTCCATCCTACTGATAACAACATCTTCGTTAGACTTCTCTTGTTTTGATATGAGCCGTGAGGTGAAGTCTGCATATGCAAAACTTTCCGTATTAATGTCTTTATTTGGAAATTGTAAGCAAGCATCATTAGTGCGTATCTGTGTAGACGGCTGGCATGCATTATCGGTCGCTTAGTCCAATCCATAAGAACTGCACCCATACCGTAGCTCGATGCGTCTGTAGCCACGATAATTTTCTTCTTTGGGTGATAGTGGGTTAATACAAGATCCGAGGAAAGTGTACTCTTGAGCTTCTCGAACATCTCTTGGTGTAATTGTTTCCACTCGAATTTGACATTCTTATGCAGCAACTCGTCCAGCGGTCCGCGAAGCTTTCTCACCCGATGAATGAATTTACCGTAGCATGTAATGGCCCCAAGGTAAGTTTGCAATTGTTGAACGCCTTTCGGTGCCGGCATTTTGTTCAGAACTTCGATCTTCTCTGGACTCGATCTCAAACCGTTTTCGTCGATCACATGCCCAAGGAATACCAATTCCTTTTGAACAAATGAGCACTTCTCGATCTTGAGGTGAAACCCGTGGCTTTGGATACGTCTCAATACTTCAAATAGATTTTCACGATGGTCGGCCTCATGAGCACCTCTCACGATAAAGTCGTCAATGAAGGAGAATGAACCTTTTGCTCCGCTCATCATTGTGTTGACTAGTTGCTGGAAAATGCCTGGAAGGGCTTTAATGCCAGGTTGACGGCGATTTACACGGAAGAGGCCACAGTGTGTGTTGATCGTCATTATTTTCTTCGCTTCATCGTCGACTTCCCCCTGCAGAAATGCATCCGAAAGGTCAATCCTAATGAACACCCGATATTAGGAAAGTTTTGAGAAGATATCTTCGGGTGCTGGCAGTGGGTGCTGGTTCGGTTCGAGCGATTCATTCAAACCGCAATCGTCGAATAATTAGCGCGAATTCTTACCCTGGCATCCTTCTTTTTAACGGCAACGATTGGTGCTGCATACTCTGATTAATCGGCAGGGCTAATCACCCCCAAAAGTTGCAATCGCTTAACGAATCGAAAAACTGGTTTGGCACCTTCCATTAGCATGAGTGATGCCTTCATTTTAATGCATCGCCCCAATGCATTGTTGAAAAGAGACGAAAATTACTCTTTCACCTCCTTGTTTAGTGACGGTGCCTTCACTTGCCCAATTGTGCTGCAAAGTTTATCAATAGGCACGTTTCATAAGTCAAACGCTTCCATCCAGTCGCTTCCTAGCACATTCAAATTTAATGCCGCTCCTCTTTCTACCGTGCAATTTTAAGCTTGTGTTGAACTTGCCCAGCATTTTCACTGGATCTCTCGACGCGCTCACGGCTTGATCCTTGCATGCGGCTGGTGTCAGTGATCCTAATTGCCTCCAATTTGCCTCAGAGATAATCATCCAATCGGAACCCGAATCAAGTTGTAATTTCAGCTTCATGTTGTCAATTGCGGGCTTAACAAACTTGCGCGTCGAAGTAGCCACCGATTTAACTTTGAGGCTCTTGCGTTCATTCAAATCTCGCAGCGCCTGGGAAGTCATGCAGATACTGACGCACAGTATCCTTTTTTGTGTCCGACTCTTCTGCAGGCGCGGCAATCTTTCTCTGAGTAAGGAAGTCTCTGTGGAAATGGATATCGCCACACTTGCGGCACGGAAACCTTGCTTTTACAGCGTTGCTGTACTGCATTCTTCTTGCTCCTTCTTCTGGTCGTAGCGTGTTCGCGTTCTCCTTCAATTTCCCATGAACTGTCAATATATCACTCTTAGATATGCTTTCCGGGCAGAAAACCATGGACTTTTCAGCTTTTAAGTCACTCAGCTGGTTTGCAAGGGTGACACAATTGTGAAGTTTAAGCTTGGCACTACCATTTGATTCTACGCCCGCACATTCTCCCACCAACTCATGCTGCTCTAATTTTGTCAATAATTTCTCTAAGGACAATGTCTTGTGTTTTATTCAATCCCTGCATGAACATAAGAACCTTGAAGTCGTCAGGACTGCACTTTGGATGTTGAATTTTTCACACCTTATGATGACTCGCCCAGCATATTCTGAACAACGTTTATTTACATCTTTCTCAGTCTTCAGACATTTGTATCTAAGCGAAAATTGTGACTTCTGACGACCGTTTAAGCTCCTTGACAGCGTCATCCAAGGGGATCGTTGCCTTCGTCGTGGGAGAATAGTATTTTGTAATGAATTTCGAAATGTCCGTGTGGGACACGGGTGCCGATGGTCTAGCACAAGTGTCAGCGAGCTAAAACAACACCGAGCTCAGCTAACTAGCTTCGCTTAACGACCGCGTACGCGTGCTTGACGACTAGCATTTGCGGGATCATATGAGGCGGGTTCTTGTCGAGCCACGAAGCTACACTACAAAATACTTATCACGCGTACTCTACTCTACAAGACGCACCGATCAATGTTTATTGTCTTTAGAAAAGTTCTATTAGGTGTCAATTAATCTACTCTACAGAAATTCAATATTGTTTTGCCTCGTTAAAGTTAGCGGAAACGGAGGCTTGAGACAAACGCAAACATTACACAAAAAGCAACCGTTACTTTCACCGAAGAAGGTCGTTGCATTACAAGGGGAATGTCAAACCTAAAGATGTTAAAGTGGCTGAAGTGAACCACTCATCTCTGCCTAAAGGATGGAAACTTGACGGATGCAGTTTACTTTACACTAGTAAAACAACAAACTAAGCAGTTTCGACGGGGTGACCACCTTATCTCTTCAGGAGCAGCCACTCCTGATCACCACGGGGCTGCTCGACTGCTTATGTTTATTACAGGGCAGTCTCTTCGATGCCGACCCAGGCATGGAGAGACTGAAGGATTTCGCTCTACACTAGTGAAGAAACAATTGTTTCCGCAGTGGAGAGATGGTTGTTATAATTTTAGGCCCCTCTCCTTGAATACAAGTCCCTGTCTTCTACGAAAGTATGCTAATAAAAACCGCTAACCAATCATAAAAACAAATCGGGTGTCGGTCAGGACTAATTGATGATGCGGATTTTATCACCACCGGTCATCAGATTAGCTCCCAGCAAAAACTGACGCAATTCCAAGCAATGTATTTGAAAACCCCTGGCACCATCAGTTTGTTCAAAATTAGAACTGTCCGACTTCAAACTGTATAAAAATGTGCAAACCTTTCTTTTGGTAACATTTAGGGACGCACTACTCTATAACATCATCGGCATGTTCAGGCGACTGAGCCACCACGAACGAAGAACTCCAGAAGATGCTATAAACCTTATTATACCGAAGACAAGACAAACAACACCAAAAGAGAGTTTATCGGTGACTCTATCTTTACTTTATGGAACCCTCCAAAGTATGCTACGTTAATATCAAATGATGAGGGCGACAATAAAAATTGAATCGGTTCATCTGCCGGCAGCGAAATTAAAAATGTGAGAACTCGAAGGAGAGTGGTGTTGTTTCCCCTTCGGGCCCCACGTTGGGCGCCGTTTGTAATGATTTAACAATTTACGTCCGAACGCGGAACCGACCTCTCATCGGTTCTAGACGTTAAGTCTGAGTAGTGCCAACGGATTGTACCAACCGGTCAACCAATCCGTGCACCGTAACCCATTCACGCGGTGGCTGCTTGTCGGCCAGCTAGATCGGAGAGGATTTCGGTCGCGGGTCTCCGAATGGGTTACGCTCATTTACATAATTCAGCCACCTATACACGCCCGTTTTCAAACGCGTTACAAACAAAACCATACGGAGAGGAAACCTTTTCTACGTTACTCCGTATTTCTTCTCATAACCAGTCAAAAAGAACAAAATCTAATTTTTATTTCGCGTTCCCGAATTCCCGACGCGGTACCTTAGTTGTTTTTGATTTTTCCTTAACGTAGCATTCGTCGGGTTGAGTTAACGTAGTATACTTTTCGGTACCGCGTCGGGAATTCGGGAACGCGAAATAAAAATTAGATTTTATTCTTTTTGACTGGTTATGAGAAGAAATACGGAGTAACGTGGAATAGGTTTCCTTTCCGTATGGTTTTGTTTGTAACGCGTTTGAAAACGGGCGTGTATAGGTGGCTGAATTATGTAAATGAGCGTAATCCATTCGGAGACCCGCGACCGAAATCCTCTCCGATCTAGCTGGCCGACAAGCAGCCACCGCGTGAATGGGTTACGTTGCACGGATTGGTTGACCGGTTGGTACCATCCGTTGGCACTACTCAGACTTAACGTCTAGAACCGATGAGAGGTCGGTTCCGCGTTCGGACGTAAATTGTTAAATCATTACAATTTGCGAACCTCTGGTAATCTAATGTTGATAATTTCTCTGTAAGTAGGTCAATTCTTGCTGAGTTTGCCGTTCCGACAGCTGTCATCACGAAAATGGACTCATAACGCGCGTACCACAACTCAAACGTCAGGTCGTCTTTCGCTCTTACGAAAATTTTTCCATACGATCCACCAGATTGTTATGCAACGACGTTCCCGCTGGGACTGCCAATGGCTGATGCTGAGTCACTGCTGGGGCTGCTGATGGCTCATGCTGAGTCAATTGTTGGATCAACAACGCGATTGTAGTATCCGTGTTGCTTTGCTGCTCAGCCATTTGTTGGGCAAATTTGTTTTGCTTAGCACCCGACATGCTTTGCTGCTCAGCCATTGCTGTAATTAACGCCTTAACTGTATCCGCGTCAATATCGACTCGAGTTGCGATTCACTTTCTGGATTATGGTGTTTGCCTTTAATTCATGCGTGAATTCAGATCTCGTAGTCCTGTCTCTTCAGCAGATAATGATACAAGACTAGTTAAAATATATATAGAATAGTTTATTATCCTTTGCTATTACAACATAGGTTCCGTGAGCTTAGACTTGACTCTACGACTCCTCGATGACAAGTGAAAAGTCTTCTTCTGCCGTGATCGATGTTGCCATCCCAACATATACCACTCTGTTGAAAGTACTCATCAGAGACCAAGGCGAGAGGTATTAGATCTTACACTTAGTCGCATGATCAGCACTACACTGCTAAGTAGAAAATAAAGGAAATCGTGGAAAACTTCCCTCTCTGACAATAGAATTCTGATAAAGATACATCTTAATTGAAGACAACTGAAGGAATTAGAGATATGTTTGGGAAACATATAGTTATCCTGCATTTACTTTAAAAATGAAGAAACTTATAAGCTATTTTCTATCGCTAACTGCTAGTAAGTCTAATAGAAACCAGATAGGAGACGAAACTTGTCGATATATTTTATAGAGATTCTTAAAAATGAGGTTTATAAGTGCTATTCAAAGTAGGATTATAGAGAATCTGTAAATACAAACCTGTCTCAATATTTCATCGTCATATTTTTTCTGAGTATTCTCTTCCTCGCTTTCCTCTTCTTCTTCTTCTTCCTCCTCTTCTTCGCTTTCATCTTCGTCATAGTCTTCCTCACTGTCGTCATTGTAAACTCTTCGATTGCCATCAAGTGGTGGTGTGAATCTTTTCAAAGGTTTCAGCCCATTCTCGTCTTCTGACCTTGCATTTTTTGATTCCTCCATTTGACGGAAAATAGAAAGCATTTTTGTGGCTGTATGTCGTTCTTTTGCTATAGATTTATCATCTGGCTGCTCATCTGCCTGCAAGTCATTTTGATTAACTTCCGCTTCTGTCTCTGTTTTCACAGTGCCCTCTCGAGGTGGCGTTATACGAAAAGGTTTTCGCTCTTTTTCAGTGGGACGATATTGCTCAAAAAAGCGGAACTTTGAAGATACTTCAGAAGTTTCGATTTTAATGTCGTCGGATTTGTCTGTGCTCCTGACTATTTCACCTGTTCCTAAAAATGGCTGGAGGATATCAGAAAATCAGTTTAAGAAATAAAGATTTTGTCTTCAGCTAGTATTAAAACTGGCAAAGCTTTACAAAGCATTCAAATTTCCATTGTTAGAAGCCGTGTAAATTTAGGATTTGAGTCATTGCATTTTGGTATATTTTCAAAATCGTGTTGAAATGAAATGTAAAGTGTAGGGATGATATGTTACATATTCAAATGTTAAATGTCTGAAAACTTGAAGAATGATTTCTCAGTATGCGACCCTTGAGCTGGCATTTGCACGATTGGTTATTTTAACCTAATGGAAACATACTATCTGATGACTTTGTAAATACCTTGCACTTGTCCTCTTGTAATTTTCTTACTTGCGTTTTTTTCGGATTCGCGTCTGGTGTTTTTGGGCCCTGATTCGGTAAAGGTGCTTGTTGTTGTTGTGTGGATTCTAAATTTTTGAAGATCGAACGAGAATTTTTGCTGATTCCTATCGTTAAGCAATATATATTTATTCAAGTAAATTAACTCATACTATCAGCCATCATACCTTGTTCAAAAACGTCCATGTCTTCGTCCAGTTTGTACTCGTCGCTGCCGTTTTTATTTTCATTGAAAATTTCACCTTTTTCGAATTTCTCCTTAAGCAATCGTGCTTTATCACCAATATCAATTTCGGGTTTCTTTCCAGTTGATGTTATTGCTTTGGTATTCGAAAAAGTATTTAAAAAATTAATAATGATGATTGAAGAAATGCATTAGAAACGGACCAAATGACCTCAATTACTTTGAATGTAGCTGACAGTCTATTTTGAATCGTTCCAATTCTGCTTGCACCAAATATAATTGCCGGTTTGGCAGGTATAATTTCTTACTGGAGACATAATATTGCCCCAACAAAAACAATTTTGATTTATATGTCTGACGAACATATAACTCACATGCATTAGATATATTTTTTGACAAGTCTTGCACATATTGAAATTCACACTTATATCCATTATAGCTGAAATGTGTCTTTCATGTCTATACTATTTTTTAAGATATATTTTTGTATACTCTACAGATGTAAGTTTTGCTTGATTTTTTCATTTTTGTATTAAGGGGGTTATAATATAATTACTGTTGATAAGACAGATCTGCAGCAGATATAATAAGCATAATGAATCGATTGTTATTTTTGCGACGTCTACATGTATAGACCGTGCAGAGAATTAGATGTGATTCAGTTTTTGATAGTTGGAAGGTAAGATGACTAATGGCTCAGTGCTAGCATATCGGCCTTTCAATCAGCAATTCTTGGGTATGAGACCACATAGTGATTGCAAAATATTGATTAGGTTACAATATGATACAACTGGCTCATAATAACAAAAGATTTTTTTTTACTGTACATGACTTTCAATTGTTTTACCAGTTTTCAGTATCAAAACAAACTTATTTATCAAATTTGTAAGTTGTATCTGCAACAGATATTTTTAAATCAATTTTTTATATCTTTCAGCGATATATTTTTTCTTTGAGTAAAGCAAATCAAACGAAAAGCCTTAACTGGAACTTTTCAAATCAGCTCTATCTGTTTCATTAGTTACAAAATTTCCCTAGCGGGAGCAATCTATCTCGTTTAAAATATCTAATTTGTGCTCCTAACCTTGTTCACTCTCGGCTACGGCTTGCTGATACATCTCCTTGATGCGCGCTTGTTTTCCCATAAAAAGTCTTGATCGAATATTCTGTATCTCCTGCTTGCGTTCTTCACGACGTTCCTCACGACTAACCATGTGCCCATTCTCGAACTTAGATTTTATGTCGTTCATATTACGGAAGCTTATAGGCCTTTCTCTTTGCGCACGCTTGGCACGAATCAAGTCGGCATCTTCGTTGTTTTCATCAATATCATCTTCTTCCTCTTCTTCGGTGTCGCTTGAATCTTCATATTGAATCGCTGACAGAGAGTCATTGTCCAATCCAGTGTTCATTCCTTTTGCTTGGAACCTACAAGTATTAAAAGTGGACAAATTCACGGTAAATACCAAGCAAATTTTGAATTCTGACAGATAAACGATTCATGGCTTTAACTGTACATCAAGTCAGCATACTTAGCCAGTTTCGATAAAATCGATGTGCTCCGCTTCACTCCAGATGGGGATCGATCTATATGATTTGTTCTATCTTCAGTTTGATCTTTATAATTTTCAAAAACTTGAAAACGTTCTTTGACGTTAAGTTGTTGTAAATCTTCAAGTCCAAGGTCGGGTTTATCAGATGCTGTGAAGAAGATGAAAATATATTATGTGACATTTTCGGCGCAATTGAATAAAAATTAAAGCTAAGAAAATCATTTTGTATATTTTTAATTAGCTGCGCCTTGAATAGAATTTGCTGCTGCTGTAGCTTGTTAATTATTTGAAAGTTCATGATAAAGAAGAAGTTAAATTTGATGTGAACCTGAAGAATCATTGAACATAATAATATTGATAATTTGGCACAGTTCATACAAAACCACGTAGTTATACCCTATCTATCGAAAGCCCTAAAAATGCGATGCAGTTAAGTGTGTCGGAAGCACCGCGGAATGATTTCAAGCCATTGCAAGTCTTAGCCAAGGAAGAAAAGAAACTCATTTACTCGCATTGAAAGTTTATATGTGGATACCAAAATATTCCTGATGCTTCAACCAGTGAAACGTGCCCCGACCCTAAGCTTGACCTCAAAGTCATGGGAACATCCGCCACGAGTTGATGATGTATCATATTTTCACATTCAAGAATGCAACCTAAAACTTTTCGAAATTATGGAAATGCAAAGTATGTAAAATTGTTTTGGCTCAAACGTTGTCTAAATGAATAATATCAGATCAGTTGTAATTTTACTTTCAAGCGATAAATAACAAATTTTATCATAAACTGAAAACTTTCATTTTTTTTACCACTGTAGAACCAACAAATGTAATTAACGCAGTCTTGCAGGTGGGGGGTGAGAAAGTTTTTCGGTAAAGTGAAAATTGTGTTAACTCCGTAAAGCGCTAACGGTTTATTGTGGCGGTGAAACTAAAGGTGCTGAAGGAACATTGAAAGTGAATAAATTTCACCCGATCAGTGGAGAATAAAGCTTGTCGCCGGACCAGCGAATAATTGTTCCCGAAAGTGCCAATTCTGAAAAAGAAGTCACAGCCGAAAAATCAAACACCAGCTATGAACCAAGTATCAATAAGTTGCATGTAAGTAGAGTTAAATTGGGCACAATATATTTAATATGATTCCCTTTAAAAATTTCAAATTAGTATGCCTCCCATAAAAAAGTTCCCTAAAAACCTTACCCTGAAATCAACAGTATCAGAAAAAAATTAAGTGCGCGGTTTTTCGTGTTCAGTGAAAGTTTAGTGAGTGGTTCAAGTGGTGCATTAAACACTTTAAACGAAAAGTTTTTTTTAAATATTAGTAGTGAAGAGAATCCTTGTTCAACAGAAATGGCGACCAACGAAGTAACAACATTAGCCATTTTTAATTCGCTCCGTGTTCCGGATATGATAAAGAACCTCCCGAAATTTGAAGGGAATCCTCGACTACTTTACGACTTCATTGAAAACGTGGACAAAATTTTAGGATTGATGACGGTTATGAATGGTCCTGGTTATTGCTACGTGCAATAAGAAATAAGATCGTCGGGCCGGCCTACGAGGTATTAAATATGTATGGGACACCTCTTAATTGGGACAAAATAAAGGAGCACCTCATACTCCATTATGCAGACAAACGTAACGAGACGTCACTAATACAGGACCCATACAAAACGAAACAGACGACTGAAAACATAGAACAATTTTACAGTGAAATTGTAGAAATATTCACCATTTTTATAAATCAACCGAGCATTCACGAAAAGGATGCTACTGTGGTCAACGCGAAAATGGTTTTATTCTCTAAAATGTGTTTAAATGCTTTCTTATCAGACATCAAAGAGCCAATTAAATTTCTAAATACATTACCACGAATAACGTCCGGCGGTAGCTCAGCTGGTTCATTTTCTCTGATGATCAACTCCGGTTTTATTGGTTTCACTGTAAATGTATGAGTTGATAAATTTAAATTTGACATTCAAAATTCAGAAATCACCTGGCTCATTATCTTCGACGGCTTTAGGTGCCAAAAGTAACCGAAAGTGTGGCTTACAATAAAGTATAGATTCATGACTTTGATATGTATCCACACTGAAAAAGAAGGCGTTTCAAGGGGGATATTTAAATTGAATATGAAATACTGTTATGAATGTGATATTCTTACTTCAATTGTTTGCCACATTCGTTGCATTTGAAACATGTTTTATGCCACGTATTCCTTTCAGCTTTGATTTCTTCCATTTTGTATACAATTTTACCACAAGCTCTGCATTTTTTCTCCACTTCCAATTGTGCTTCCTGTGGGAAAAATTTACCATTAATTTGTGGAATCTATTAATTAAATGATAAATTTTTTCGGCGCTACGGATTTAATATGTAGATAAATGACTGAATAAACTAAAGGGCAAGTGAATATTAAAATTCATCACACAAATTACATAAGGGACAGTATAGGATTTAAATAGTGTTCTTCTTCATCTTCGTAGCACTACAGCCCCCCTCGGGTCTTCGCTTCCTGCAAATAGCACCTCCAACTATCTCGGTCCATTGACAGCGTCATCCAATTTCGAGATACGAGCAGCGATGAACTGTCTTCGTCAACCGAGTCAGACCAGCGTTTCCTCGGTTTCCTCATTGGTATCCACCCTTCAGTTCCCCAACCAATACCTTTTTGGGCATCCGTTGTTCGCCCATACAATTCATGTGTCCAGCCCATTGCAGCCTCCGCAGTTTTACAATCGCTGAGACCTCCGGCTCGTCAAAAAATTCATAAGTTCATGGTTGTATCTAACTAGCCATTGGTCTCTGCATAGCTTCGCTCAGATTATTCATCTCAGGACCAGTCGCTCAAAGGCGTTCAATATATTTGCGAATGCTTAGGTTAGAGTCCATGTTTCACACCCATAGCATAACACAGGTCTTATCAAATATTTGTATACTTGGAGCTTTGTTTTCCTGTGTTTGCAGCTGGTCTTCAAGATCGTCAAAACTGAATAAAATATTTTATTTGCGAGCTGTATTCTTCGGCGTATTTCACCGGTTCTCGTTATTTGGCGCCTAATTATACAAATTCGCTCACTTTTTCGATACTATACTCGCCAAGTGTGATTTTGTGTACTTGAGGTATTTTTCCTCGACTGTATCATGAGCTTTGTTTTATTTTCATTGATTTATAGTCCTACTAGTTTGGCTTCGCTATTGAGTTTCAGGAAGAGTTCTTTGCCAGTTGTTAGTGACCATGACAAAATGTACCTCGTGTATCGGCAGGTAGCTTCCTTATGACGCACTCCAGAGCCAAATTGAATAGGAATGGGGCCAGCCCATCCCCCTAATTTAGTCTGATATTTGTGTCGCCGAGTTGGTTATTGATGCGTCGGTGAGTTGGTTATTGTTGTTGACGTTATTGTCATTTTGGTAAGATGGACTGATTTGGCTGTGATACCAAAGCAAAGCATTATTTGGTACAGTGCATCAAAGTCAGCCCATGCAGAACTCCAAGCATTTCTCAACTACCTGCTTGATTGTGACCAAGTGGTCTTTTATCAATCTACCAGCTCTAAAACCATTTTAAATCAGATATTTGTGTCAAAGGCATCGGTGAGTTGGTTATTGATGCGGACTTGGGAGGTCGTCGACGTCATTGTCATTTTGGTAAGCAAAGCATAATTTGGTACAGTACGTCATGATCAATACTGTCGTAGAATCAACGAAGATTTGGTGCATGTCTCTGTTGAACTCCCAGTATTTTTCGAGTACCTGCTTGGCTGTGAATACTTGGTCTGTTATTGATCTATCTGCTCTAAAACCACCTTGATACTCCCCAATAAAACTCTGTGGGCGTATGATCCGATTTTATTTTCTAAGATTTTAGAAAATATTTTGTACGCCGTACAAAGTATAATTTTCGCACTGTAGCTTGTCACCTTTTTTGTGGATAGGGAATATGATTGATTGGCTCCACTTGCTCGGCATATGTTCCTGTTGCCAAATGTGTTGGATGACTTTGTGAATAGCTTTATGAACACTGCTGCCGCCATATTTGATTAGCTCCACTGAAATCTCATCGATGCCCAGCGCTTTATTATTCTTTTGGGCTTTGGAAGCTCTCCACAGAAATCTGTAGACTCCGATATACTGGAGCTGTGCGGAGGATTCAGGAGGCTATTGAAATATGAAGCCCATCTTTCCTTAATTTTGGGTTCATCAGCGATGATATTGCCGATGCCATCACGTCAGAGCGTGGTTTTGGGCTGATAACCTCGTTTCAGGCTTTTCATTACTTTGTATGCTTGTCTTGTGTTGTTGCTCGCTAGACTTACATTTATACTTCTCAATTGGTCGTCATACTTGTAGTATTTTCTCTTCTTTTAAACGAAACAGATTTTAATGATCTTATTTGCTACTCTTCTGAGGTTTTCATAATGTTCTCTCTTCGCCCTGGTTTTCCTACCTACGTAATCTTTGTACACCTGATTCATTTCGTGTAACGTATTCTGACACTTATCATCGAACCAATCATTTCTCTTGCGCCGAGCTTGATGTCCGATCGTCTGTTCTGCCACAGTCTTAATAGCCGCTTTCACTTCCACCCAGAACTCGTAACTTGTTTTCAACGATTCGTCTGATATGATGGGAGCCAGCTGGTTGTTGAGGGTCTACGTGAAATTTTTGGCACAGACGTCGTTTAGAGCCTTTTAATGTCAAATTTTTATAGTGGGCTGGTCTTCGCCGAATATGCCTTTGACATACGACATTGATAGGTTAATTTGATCAAGTAAAGATCTGAGTTACAATTGGCTCCTCCGTATATACGGACATCAAGTATGCTCGAGGCCCAACGTTGTTGGATCAGAACATGTTCGATCTGGTTTTGTGTATTGCCATCTGGTATTATGAATGCGTCGATGTGGGAAGTAAGTCGAACTTATGACTTGATTTCTGTTACATGCAAAGTCAATCAGGTGGTGGCCGTGATCATTGGTTTCATCATGGAGGCTGTATCCTACAGTCGTTCCCCGATGAGATAGCTCATTGCCAACCTTAGCGTTGAAATCACCCAGAATTATTTATGTGTCGTTTGTAGGCAATGAGTCGACTAGTCTTTCCAGGTGACTGTAGAATGTTTCCTTAGTTTCTTCCTCTTTTTCATCTGTCTGGGTGCGAACATTTATAAGCCAGATTTTGAAGGATTTTGCTTCGATACGGATCACACACAACCGTTCATTGACTGCCTTAAAATAAATAACGTGCGATTTGAACTCCCTATCCACAATGAAGGCCACTTCGAACTCTCGTTTTCTGGTAGGCTTCCCACTTTTGAATATTATGCGGGATCTCATGTCTTGAATATCATTTCCAGTCCAGTTCGTTTCCTGGATTGCCAGTATTTTTAATTGATATTGACTGGCCTATTGTAAAATGTCCTTAAGAGCGCCAGGGTAATTGAGTGACCTGACATTCCTGGATCCAATACCACAACCCTTTTTCGTATGCAAGGTCGTTGCCGTGAGTCCCATCCATTTCGAGGCCCATCTGCAGGTTTTGAATCATTTTAAGGTTTTCCAGGAATGGGAAGTTAGCCCGTCGCTCAATTTCCATTCAGGCCTCATGGTTATTACTTCGATTCCGTTATCAGGTGCGGAAGATTCGCCTTCACCGTCTTACGTCCCCACAAAGGAGGTGTAAATAAGATTTAGTAGCAGAGCTGTAGATGAGTTTACAGTTAATAGCAGTTCTCGGCATTTTATGTCCCATTATTGGGGAACCAGTAAACCCAACGTGTGACCCCGAGAGCATTTACTACCATTTGATTGGGGAGCTTGGGATAAGGAATCATGGAAACTGTGAGTTGGAGAAACAAGAAGTTTTCTCCTTCTTTCTTAAATGGGCTTGGGACCGTCTACGGCGGAATTTTTAAATGGTGTCACGATGGTTGAATTTGCTCACTCCAATCAATATAATTATGACACCCAAATACACATTATAATGTTTGGCTCACAGTTCTTTAGTGCTCAAGTCTGTAGGGCTAATAAAGTATTTACAAGCGTACAGCGAGGGATCATTATTAGAACGCGATCTATGTAGAAGTGCAAGTAATTTTTTTTCAATGGGAAGCCAATTGCTCATATCCAGTAAGAACAATATTGCACTAATAATATTGTGAAAATAGGGGGATTTGAATCCTCGAAAGTCATGTATTTGAATGAAAAGCTCTCACTGCTGTCCTGTCGGCAGCAAGAACGAAGGCGTGACTCTACAGTCACAAGGAGATAATTTAGAAAAGCAAGACTTCCTATGTGTAGAACTCAGATACAGTTGAAAGCCAGAAATACCAATCAAAAGTATGCAGAAGAAACTGTACATTCGATTGATCAGGTCTTCATATGAACATTGCATTCGTATCCCACTCGACTAACTTTTGTAAATAAATTTTTAAGGGACATTTCAGGGCATGAGGATGTGAAGCACTACCTAAAAACTTGAAATTTTTATAAGACCCAAAATTTCATTAGCCAACCACTTACGACCCTTCGCGCCGAAAGGGCAGACTCACGAATGAACGGATAGGCGGGCAGACTAGACGCTCTACGTTTTCAAGTTGGCAACACTGTTATAACAAGTATGGAGCTTTACTTCTCTTCTTAGTTTTGACATGTTGGCAGTTTTTGTTCTGGAATTCTTTTTGTTTTTGCGGTAATTAAAAAAGTCATCAAAGTAAATTTAAATTCGTGTTCCGTTATTGAACCTAAACCAAAATTTTAAACAGGTTATGGGCCCAGTTTGTAATTTGTACACCTGCGCTATGTCGTATTTATGAAATTCAACCAAGTTACGCGATCTTTTGGAGTAGTGGTTGAATTACTTCCTTGTGAATTTTCTTGCTTTCTTTGGACTCTTCCAGTTCATACAGCTTTGAAATAGAATGTGTAAAAGGTATCAAGCAACTAAAAGGAGTGGAAAATTGGTCATTTTGGAAACATCAAGTTCTGAATGTGGTAATGTTGTACGGTGCCGTCAACATCGTTGAAGGAACAACTGGAAACTCTGAACAATTCGATTGGGGCATTCAATAAAGCGTTAGCTCGAAAATCGTCATTTCCCAGTGCATAAGTGATGAGGTACACCTATCTACTTTAGGTAGATTATCTGTTAAGGAAACACTGAATATTTTGACAAAGCAGAAGATCAGTTATTTCGTCAGTGTCTTGATTTTTTAAACACAGAGCGGGATGAAATCCAAAATGCCCATTTGTGTTGTCACAAGTAAAAAAACAACATCGTGAATTTGCTGCCAGCCTAAAAGCGCGCAAGATAAAAACAACAATGGTCTGCTTGAACTGCTTTTCGTTTCAAAAGTTTTGCACATCTTATCTCAGTGTTTTGAGTAATTCAAGTTAAGCTACTTACTCATGGAAGCAAATGAAACAAAAAAGGATCGAAGAGATCTCTTCAGCCTTAATTCCATATTATCGTAATGTGGCAACAACGTTAAAATTGGGTAATGCTCTCAGTACTAAAAACAGAAGTGGCTTCACGAAGAAACTAGAATGCACTGATAAGTGTAAGTACTGTAACACGAAAGGTCACTGGATTCGTCAGTGTGCTAAGTGAAAGTTGATGGCAAGCCTCAATATCCAGCGATTGCAACCGGATCGAGTGAAAACACTAAACCAAATTCAGGGGGTGGCGGAATTGGCCAAAAGACCATTCAAGCCAACGTGACAAAACCGTGTTGCACTGATTTTAATCAGTGGTGACGTTAACATGGAGAGTACAAATGATCAGTTGTGGATTGATAATGGTACCACTTGCCATGTTACGTTAAATCTGAATGAGTTCACCGACTACGGGCTTTTTTTTGTGATCCCGAATGCTACGGTCAATGCGGCATGAAAAGAAGTTATCAAAGCTTTCGGGAGCGGTCCTATCGAAAATTTTCCATAGAAATTTAGAAAGATTCGCTAACAGGCGAATTGGACAATAGCGAGATGCGCGAGATTCTGAAGGAGTAGGACGTGAAGTAGAGATTGACTTCCCTGTAGAAACTGAAACAGAATGGAAGAGAGGAATGGTTGGGCAGGAAAATCGTAGAAATGGCTTACACATTCAAGTATGCGAATCCTGTCGTCAAATGTCCTGATGCCATTTGGGTGAAACTTTTGACAGCAGCAGGCTATGTCCTTAACCGATTGCTGACAAGACGCCGTATGAGTTCTGGTTAGATTAGAAACCGAGGATAAAACATATTTGCATTATCAATGCTATGTTCAACTTCCTGTACAGAAGAAACTTAAATAGACGCAAAAGCACTTGTTGGCTATGATTGGGATGAGCGTTATCGAATCTACGTTCCTGAAAAGGAAGATATTGTCCTTTCAAGCGACGTCATTATTCATGATAAATTGTGATGGGGGCATTGTATGGCCTATTAAACGAAGAAGCTTGCAAAACTCAAGAGGATCCATCCGATAGACAAGGAGAAAGCCGTAATTGTGCCTAGATCTGGCTCTGAAACGGATTTAGAAGATTGTGACGACGATTCCAGTGACAATTGCAATGCGAACTATGAGACTGATGGTTAACTTAAGACACCGAGGTAGTCGAACTGGGAAAAGAAACATCCTAGCTGGCTAAAAGACTACGTCAACTGCGCAGAAGTATTTCTGATGGAAGACGAGCCAAAGACCTTCAATTAAGCTATCCAAAGCGAGGAAAGTGATGAATGAAAATCAGCTATGGACGCCAAAATCAAGTCAATGGAGAAAAATCATGCATGGGAGCTGATTGATCTCCCGTCTGCAAGGAAGACCATTAACAGCAAGTGGGTCTATTGTCTCAAGCGCGATTCTGACGAGAGTATTGACTAGCATCGTGCGAGACTAGTCATCATGCGCTTAAAGACCCGGTATGGTATTGACTATGACAACACCTTCATTCCAGTTGCGCGTTTGGCAGCGATACGATTACTGTTGTGAAGGGTGTTTTTTTTAAGTATAGAACTTTGAAATGAAATAAAATACGGATAAATTGTTTGGTTGCCATGAAATTAGTTTTATTGGAAAGATAATTTTCTGTCATTTTTATTTAAATATGATTTCGGGCATATAATCACTACGACTGGCATGGAGGAAGTCCAAACGAGAGGTCCAATTTTCGACTATTCTAACCAATAATGGGGCCCGTATCTCGCTAGTAACGCAACGAATGTTTTCTTTGGTTCCATTCTATTTATGAAAAAATGGGAAACCAAACTAACCATAAAACGCATGATAGCTGTCATACCGTACGTAGCATTAAAAAGTGTTGCCAATTTGAAGTTCTATACCTCTAAAAAAACACCCTTTACATTGCGGCTGCTAAAAAGAGTGTTCCGCATCAGTTTGACGTCTCTACAGCGCTCTTGTATTGTGACATTGAGGAAAAACTCTTTATGAAGAAGCCCAAGGGTTATACTGACGGGATAGATTATATTTGTCGCCTTAAATCAAGCTTATATGGCACCACGCTGCTGGAACAAAACATACGATGGCTTTATGATTGGACTAAGATGAAGATCCTTGAAGATCCTTTCATCTACACTTGCCTCACATGGGCAGCGAAAATCATAGTTGCGCTTTATGTCGATGATGAACCAGTGGCGGCAACTAGTCAAACTGAAATGAACTTACTAATCGGGCAGATATGCTTTCGATTCAAAATGGCTGCGAAGGAAGTATCCCATTTCCTCTAATTCAAACCTTAAATTGAAAAATATCGACATATTTAAGGTGTGATTTACTGAGGGTATTAAATTATTTATGGAGGGCATTAAATTATGAGTACTCGTATTTATTGACAAGAGCTGCATTTCGATTCTAAAGAATGCCTTTATTGAGCGGCAATGAGAAAATTACTACTTGGTATCATTAACTCGGGAGTACTCCACGTGGTGTAGTGGTTAGAGCACTCATCTCGTAAGCCGAAGGTCCTTGGTTCGACTCTTGTTGGCGGCAATGATATTTAGTTCAAGTGATTCTTCGGACGGACAATAAGACCGTTCAGTTATGATAAGTACTGGTTTAAAAATCAGAACGTATCGGCTGGGTGGATGGACCCACGGCCAAAGTATGATACTGACCATATCACCTTGTGGAGTGCCAACACATTCGATCATGATAATGAGATACTCCAAGAGACGGATCAGACTACGACTATATAGTCGCACTATTGTCGCAAGTCACACATGGTTAAACGGAAGCGCGCTCACTGCGATTTAAGATAATTCTGGCCAGGTCGGCAGTCGCTGGAATTCGCAATTTTTCCTAAAACCAGTTTATTAGGAAGTTTTTGTGATACTCGCGCAGACGCACATCATTTGGACATTTGACGTTGACGTGCATGGAAGTTTCTTGCATAGCGCACAAATAAGTTAGCGCATGTATTCCTGGCAAAGACATACCTTCAAATAAGCATATTAGTTCTGCACATGTCTGAAGTTCCTCTGCAAATCTTGTCGCAGTGGGTTCATATTTGCGTCTAAAAATCGCTCGATACGCAGTCGAATCGTAATGTGGCCAAACCCTAACTATTCCTAAGCGAAGGCCCAAAAGGGGTGTAGTGCTACAATTCAATCATTAACTCGAGGACAAGAACAATAGCTAAAGCCATATTGGCGAAGGGTTGTAGAAGTCAAGAAAACTTTCTGAATGTCCAGGAGCGCCATGCAAACGCTGGAATCAACAGAAACAGAGTATGAAAATACAGGACAGGGTATAGAGGGCAATGAAATAATCTCTGAAATCAATATCTGTGAGGATGGGTTGTCTAATAATCAAGCAGTGGCCTAAGCAAACTGCTCGAAAAAAATCTTCATAACTCCTATCCGAAATTTGAATTTCAGATTCGAAAAAGACATTTTTTTTTATTATTTCAATTTATAATTATAAATCATAAAACATTTTTGATTTCTCTTTATTTTTATTGAATATAAATTTTCGATCATTTTGTTTTTCCGTATTAAATTTAAACTTTGCGTTATCGTTATATTCCCTATAAGTTTTACCTTTTCCTATTATTGCTAACATTTTTCTATAATATTATTTTTCATATTTATAATAAAAAAACGAATCTGCAATTAAAATTCGGATATGGCAACATCTTTTTCCGCTGCACATGCACATATTGCATGGGCGAAGGCAAGTGCGCAGCAGAATGAGTAGAAAGCTCGTCAACCTCCGTTACATGGAGTCCCGCAAGGTGACATCTGAGAACAGTGGAGTCTGTCATTGATCGGGACTGGAACACGTGGGAGAGCCGCGCCGGCAAGCGTTATGGAGCACGGGACGTAACAACTTTCTGCTTTGCTTGGGTTTCTGCCGTTCATATCTCAAAACTTCTAAGTAAATTGTTGAAACACGAAACCTGAAATTACCTCCATTTCCCATCGATGTCGTGTTTGGAATTTTGTGAATGTTCGATGTGAAAACAAAGAATCTATTACTGTTACGCATCTTCACGAAAGTCTTGCGTCGTGGCGTGGCTATAAAAATCGTTCATATGTGGAATAGGAATAAATTTAGGATGTATTATTTTCTGATTGAGAGGTGTCAACTCTTACGCGATACGCCTATATCGGGGAGTTGCATGCGGAGTTGAAAACGTGATTGACCAAAAAATTACAGTAAAAGTGAAGGTAGAATTGAAATTTTGGGTATTTCATAGTGGAATCAATCGTTTCGTGTACAAATATCTTACCGAGTTGATTAATAGTATTGTGAAATGACCCAAGGTGTACAATGCCGCCTCCTACCATTGCGGGTTAAATTAAACGAGTGATTTGTTGTTGGTCGGGTCGTAATTGAAAATTAATTGGAGTCATCACCCTAAGCTCGGATGGTAACTGTTTACGCAAATAACATCTTTTGTGGATGCTCGTTGCGTTTTAGTGCCTCAGAATATTTATGTGTACATTTAGATTTCAAAGCCTCTACAGAGTTTTCGGTGCACAGCAGCAACAAGGCTCGCGCCTGATATTTTTGAATTGATGCATTCGCCAATTGCCAAGTGTCATAAAACTTGAATCATTTAATTAGCATCTGAATATTGTGAATCAGATGACTGGCGGTTACCACTTATTTCTTTCTCATTTTAATGTGTTCAGTATAAATAGAATAAGTAGTGTGGTCCAACATATATCCAGAACAATGCGGCGTACAAAGAGTATGTAGAAAGTGTTTGTTGTCCGGTCTTCAAATGCTCGAGAGAATTTCCCTTGACTGAGTGTAAATTTTTCACCGCAGTCTTATTATTTATTATTGAACTTCAAGTGAATACGCTGTTCATTACTCATTGCTCGGCGTTCCGGACTGCCCAAAATAATTCTATGAACAATAAAGTTAGCACAGTACTGAAGAACTCAGGCTTATACATAGTAATGCACACAATTATTTTAAGCAGAGCCTTAATTCCAAAGGAAGCATTGTGCGAATTCAATGACATTCATTCAAGCTTGGGGAAGGGAATATTAGCTCTGACGGTCAGCAGATACAAATTAATGAATTGAGAAGATGCCATTTTGGAAATGAAAAGCCCATTGCTGACCAAAGTTACAGATCATCAAGCGATGGAAAAAAGTAATAATTAATCATTATTGAATAATACTAGTTTGGCCGCTTCACAGTAAGTCTCCGCATTCCATTTCATAATAATCAATTTTTTCAGAGAATTCCAAGCGACGGTAATTTCGTCGATTTAAATAGGAGATTATTGCCTGTTATGGATTCATTAATTAAAACGCATAAAATAACGACTCGATTTATAGCAAAACGCGGAGCTTTTATTCGGCTTGCTATATTAAATGATACGAACAAAGTCGTTGCAAAATATCGTCGTAGTAACATTCATTACTTACGTCCACGCTCCGAAATTTTCATAAAATACAGGCTCTGTAAATTGTTTATGGGCTCATAATCAATCGAGTTTCTTCATTTTTGTCAATATGTTCCCATTTGCTGCTTTACAACGCATAACAATACTGCTTTCAGTAGAAACGTAACTGGCCCTTCTTTATATTTAACATAGTTTTGCGAAGAGATCCGTGATATTCTTTTAAAAGTAGTCGGTTCAATTATATATTTAAATTTAATGTACAAAGAAATTTTCGTCTATGCCCTTTTATGGTATAGAGTTATGTGATTCCATCGCATAATACTATAACATAAATTGGCCACGTTTATACTCGCCATTTGATGGAAAAATTAATGAAAATTTGTTTGTATGAGTTTTTCACTCAAATGAGTATGTATAGTATGAGTATATGGCCATGTGTACGTTTGGATTTTGATCCGGTTGGGAGTGTGCGAAGGGACACTGCTTCCACTTGGATGCCCCACTCTTATTTGTGGGCCATAAGTATCATCGGTAACCACGAAGTCTCTCAACTCCGTCCGTTTTTTCCAGGCCAAATTTGTTCTTTGAACAGGCAATTTCAATCCTTAGTAGGTTATCTCGGCCTTGACACCAGTCGATCGGCATTCGAACCTTTGTAATTCGTGAATGCGAAATTTTTTTGTAGCGGGTCCTTGTGCTGTGGAAAAGAACCCGTCCCACGATACCGCAACGCTAGTCTACTAGCGCATTCATGCGTCCTCAGACAAGGCCAATCTAGGCGGAAACTACCATCCTCTTCCGTCGAGGCATCAGACCATCACTGCAGTCCTATACGGACATTTGTCTAACCCATTTCACAACAGTTGTTGGAAATTACCTACTTTGCGTTTAAATTTCAACTGAAATAATAAGCAATCCTGAATGATGACTTTCTTTCAAAAATTATTAACATCTCCTTTATAGTGAGAGCAAAGTATTATACCTTTGAATATTTAGCTCATTTTTACTGACTAGATTTAATTTAACGTAAGATGTTCGAAAATTCTATCCATTCCTTCGGAAATATATTGTCTAGTAAAGGTGCTTTGTCAGAAATCATGAGGATTAACTATATTTAACTTACATTGAATTTCTCTTGCACTTTTCCTGCATCATTTGATCTCACATGTATAAGATTTTTCTTTTGAAGGGCATCAAACTTGCTAAAGCTGGATTTCTAAGATGAAAAGATGAAAGTAAATTACAAATAACAATTTATTATACTATTCAATATTATCAAGCAAGTAAAAAATTAATTTTAAATGTGATTAGTTATCAATCTAAGCACAAACGGCAGGAGTCAAATTAACAAGTCGATTATGATTATTACCTTTTCCGTGTTTTCCTTCGTTTGGTCTATAACTAAGCTGCAATAACTTTCACGCTGTTCAACAAACAGGACATAATTAGTTTAGTAAAGCCAGAGTATGTATTTTAGATGAACATGCTTTAATACGTACATAAATAGGTATTTTCATAAACTTACCAACTTTTTTACGGATACACCACCCAGTACAATTCTATTAAGCTCCTTATCGAGCATATCACCCATCGATTTCGTTCGCTAATTAGTTTGAGAATGAAATGGAAAATGTGCCAATTATTCATCAAACTGTGTTTCCTTAGTTATTTCAATGTGCAGGATGCATTTTGACTTCAGAAGAGGAAAGAGTAAAGATATTTGTGCTTTTGCTAGATTAGGATAAGAAAACGAGTTGCTCCTCTCACAGCTTGCCTAAGACCCCCAGTTTGGGTTCAAATATTACTCTTCACTGGTACATTCTGTTTTTTGGGTGATCAAACTCACAAATTGAAACAACTGATATAAGATGATGAATCCAGCTACTAGAGCTAGCGTTTGAAAGTTTCAGCGTGAGCGTTTCCAAAAAGTACGGTCGGTGACAGCCTTTTCCATCTCGCATCTCTTGCAGTACTGGCTGGGTTAGCCTACCTTCTTTGCATGTGCTGCTGTAAGGAAATTATCCGTTACCACGCTCATAGCCACGCTGAGATTTTTCCTGTTGAGCGTTAGTAGCCCCGGCACTTGCTTTTGCCTACTCTACAATCGAATCTGCTTTGCTATTCAAATTCCAATTTTAGCCCAAATCGTAATTTCTAATTGATTTATGATTTCTGCGAATGAATGTAGTACAGTATGCAAGGAGTTTTGCAGGGTTTCTGAACTTTTCCTTGTCCATTTATCAGCTAGCTCGTCCGCACCACCACTTGCTCTACCAGCTCATATTCCTGCTGCTTTTCCTTCTATATAGACTTGCGACTGTTAAGTCTTCCGGAGAGACCAAAACAGATTGTTGTTATACTCAAAGGATTCGATCATAAATATAGAGCGATATATTGTACTGGTACGACAAATAGTCATGCCTGTATCCATTTATGAACCTTGTGTAAAAATCCAGCCACCAACGATATAAATTTCCTTGTATCCACAGTTGGCTCTTGCTGGCATCTGAGCTAAAAATTCCTTTCAACTCAAAATTTTATTTATTGTGGCAAGTAGTATCAAGATCTATACCTTAAACTATTCTAATTATTTTTATTACATATTATATTATTATAAATTTTACAAAAATATAAAGCAAGTTTCAAATATTAAAGTACTTAAAATCTTAATGGCTCACATTGCACTCTAATTTAAAAAAAAATTTACTAAAAAAAAACAATATTACTAAATATTATCAATCTATTTGAAAAAAGGCGAAAAATCCAACCAACAAATTACATTTAACTAAAATACCCACGGAAAGAGTATACTTTGAGCCTACAACTAATATGTAACAACTTAATTCTAACCAATACATGTTAAACTTATCAAATTACAATAAAAATTAATGTAGCAATAATGAGCTACATCAAAAAACAAAAACAAAAAACCACAAACGATCACGAATAATTTAGTAGTTGTTATTTAGCAGCCAAAACCTAGACTGTTCCACCTCAGCTCGACCACAATACACCTCACAAATGAGTATATTTCCATTGAAACCGTTGATCCCGCGAACTTAAATTTGGAGGATATTCTATCTTCTTATTGGTGGCTCACCATCATCATGTCACACCTATAGGTAGCACATGCATCAACACCATCAACCCATACTTGTAAGAGTGTACCAGAACCCATATAAATACGAGTGCGCTTCACGCACTCGAGAGAGTCTTGTTTTGCAATCAATCTAATAAAGTCCTTATACCAGTACAAAGTATTCCTGTTTTAATCTGACAAATTCAGAAGTGGGATACGGAATCCCAATCCCAAAGAGTAAAGTGCCAACCATTAGCGAGCTCTCAGTAGGCGAGTTGCGCAGTCAGCTGAAAAAAGTAAGCTTCACTGTTCGGACAACAAACTGGCGTTGCAAACGAGGCTGGAGGATGGAGGAAGTACTCCAGGTGGATGTCATCGAAAACAACGACGACTAGACCACCGAAGATGCCGAAACTGAAAAAGGCACGACGGAGCTTGGTGACTTGTGGCAAATGTCGAAACGCACGTCGCAGCAGTAGCTGAATTGACGTCACGTAGGAGCAACGAGAAGGAAGCATCGAGAGAGAAACAAGCAGGCGTCTCAAACGACCACACAAACAGCAGCCTAGAGTCATGTTAGCGCACGACAGCTCATTGCAGCGAGTCGTGACAGACGACGGCTTGTGGTAGTGAGTCACACACGGCAACTCGCTCGCATCCTACAACGGCTAGATACTACGAGCGCACGCATGGTAGCGATACTGAGCCACCAACGACAACGTGTTTGCAGGTGACAACTTCTGGGTATTGCAAGCACATGAATAGTAGTGGTGATGAACCACACACGGCAACTCACTCGCATCCTAAAACAACTCGACATTGCGAGCACACGCATGGCAGTAGTGGTGAGGCACACACGGCAACCGGCTTGCAGGTGACAACGGTGTGGTATTGTGAGCAGACAGGCACGACGACGACGGGAGGTGGCGAACTGGATACGGCAATGTGCTCTCATGCAGCAATGGCTCGACAAAGCGAGCACACGACAACGCCCCAACGAAACGAGTGCACGACGACGACGAACTTTATGCAAATCCACGACATCATCGCTATATTACCAGCCTTCGATTCATCTTCGCAATACGGCCTAACGGCGAAGTAATTCACCTCCAGGGTGAAGCAACTCTGGGAGACATATTCTTGGAGCGAGCAACTACTGATGTGTTCCATCTGGGTGAATGTGAAAGGAAACGCAAAAGTCGGGGCCGACGGCATCGATGTGACGTACACACGTTTTTCCCAGATTTTGCGAAATGATTTATCCAGGATTTTCCGACTGACGACAGCAGTGCATCTCACCTGCTGATGAGTAAATCTATTGGACGAAACGGCGAGTCTGTGGAAGACTACTTCCACAGAATAAATGCAACGGGGCAACGCGGTAGTATGTCAGACGCTGGCATCATTACATACTTCAGAAACGGCGTAAGACATCCAGCCCTGCAGGACGGAATCGCAGGCATGCCGATCGCAACAACGACGAACCTACTATTCACGGTACGACAATTTCTCAGCAACTTTCAGCCAATGCAAGGGGCCATCGCAACTAGTGGTGGCAGCACAAAACCAAAGACGGTAACAAACGATGACGAGCGAGAAGCTAGCGTATCAATACCTTCAAGACGATGACGGGACTCAATCACATATTACGATTGCTCCTGAATGAGGCACGTATCGCTCAACTGCCCGAAGCCAGTGAGGAGGCCTCGGTGCCAAAAGTGCCCAAACGCCATTCAAACCAAGTTCTAGCAATTAAAAGACAGTGGTGTAAATGTGGTGACGGGTCCTGTTGTAGTGCGCGGCGTCGAATACGATGCGATAATAGACTTTGCTAGCAAGAAGTCTCTGATTCGGAAATCAGTGGCAAGTAGACGAAGCGTAGTCATTGTACCAGTGACGAAAACGTTCAAGGGGTTCGCAGGCGGTGTTGTACGGTGCGAATTTAAAGCAACTCTTGACAAAATCGTGTGTGATGTACAGATATCGTGCGAACTATACATAATCAGTGCTCACGAGCCTGATACGCCTATATTATTGGGCATGGACGTCCTCGATGGATGGAACTAAAAATTATTATTGAGAACGGTACGTGCAAAATAAAGAGGAACGGTATAAATATACGATCCAGATGCAGCGTACGAAGTTCATACCGATGTCAGCAGCATGGGCATAGGTAAAGCACTACAGCAGCAATCAAATGGTAGCTGGAATCTGGTAGCGTATTATAGCCGGCAATGCAACACGTTGGAGCAGAATTATACGAGCCATGAGCTGGAGGTGTTAGCTTTTTTGGAAACAGTCGAAAGGTTCAAGCTGTTTCTTCTGGCGAAGCCATTTCACATCATCACCGATTGCGCAGCCGTTGCTGTCACGAAGACCCAAATCGCTAGATGGTTCCTGCGACTACAAGTGTACGAGTATATCGATCCAGCGACAAAATGCAACACGTAGATGCTCTCAGCTGAGCATCAGCTAACAAGAGCGACGGCATTCGGACCGTTGCCAAAAACGTTTGCCGAATACAAATCGATCATTACGATTGGCTAGTCGCAGTGCAGCGACTGGATCCATCTCTGCAAGATATTGTGAAGATACTGCAGGGAGAGCGAGAGTCCGATCAAATAACGCAGCTTAACATGGATTACTCGCTGAAAGGAGGTCGACTTTATTGACGCGTAGGCGACAACTTGAAATTCGTTGTCCCAAAAGCAATAAGATGGCGGGTAATACGAATGTATCATGACGAAATGGGACATTTCGGCAAAGCAAAGACGCCGGGGAAGCTGCGGGAACTATTTTGGTTCCCCAAACAACGCAAGCTGGTCAAGCAGTACCTTAGGGCATGTGTCGAGTGCTGCTATAACAAACAAGTTGGAGGAAAGGCAGAGGGAGAACTCCATCCAACGGACATTAACCCGATGCCATTTTGTGTATTGCACATAGATCACTTAGGGCCATTTCCACGTAGTCGAAACGGAAATATGCACGTAATAACGATATATGACCCCTTCACAAAATACACCATCCTGAGAGCAGTAAGCAACACGAAAATAAAACCAGTCGTAAAAATGTTGAACAACCTATCTGCATTCTTCGGAATTCCGGAACAAATAATCCCCGACAGAGGAACGTCATATACATCGAAGTTATTCAAACGGCACTGTGGGAATAAAGAAATACAACAAGTTCAAGTAGCTATGAGGACACCACGGGTAAACGGTCAGGTTGAACGGGCTAACCAAACTATTTTGCAGTTCATACGAACCGACGAAAGTGCGCCACGAGTTTGGGATGCAAACATCTACAAAACGCAGTTCACAATGAACAACCAATGAAACGCAACCACAAAGTTCACGCCTAAAAAACTTATGTACGATTTCAAGATGAGAGACGTAGTCAATAATCGACTCATCCAAGCAGTAGCAGACGATATTGAGACAGCTGAGAGTAACCTGTCCAAAAAGCGGAAGATTGTCATCAAGAACATCGAGACGGAACGCGCAAAATGGAAAGAGCGATTCGACAAGCGACAGAGGCGTCCCACGAAGTATGAGGAAGGCAATTTAGTTATCATATGAAGCGCCCCATCAGCCACAGGCGAACCCCGGAAGCTGGAACCAAAATACAAGGGTCCTTATGTGATCGCACGAGTGCTTCGCAACGAAAGATATTTGGAATCTCAACGTGCCGGAAGACACTACGCTAGAGTGTTTTCAACAGGAAATATGAATCCATGATGCGAATTAGGACCAGAGATCGATACATTCTCGAGCAATACCGACGACGGTGGCAGCGGCGAAGAACTCGAGGCGCGTTCTCACAGGACGGCCGAGCTGTCACACGTCCAGGCAGCACACGCACCAACACCATCAACTCATGCTAGTACGAGTTTACTAGAATCCGCATAAATACGAGTGCGCTTCACACACTCGAGAGAGTCTTGTTTTGCGATCAATCTAATAAAGCCCTTGTATCAGCACACAGTATTCCTGTTTTAATCTGACAATCAAAGCTAAAAATATATTAATTCATGTCCAAATATACGAATACTTCTGGACGTATAGAGCCAGCGGTGAGACAAGTCTAATGCACCCATTGGTAGGGTGGAGCGGCCGCAAAATCCAAAGTTATAGAATTCGCGATATGCTTTCGAACAAACTTCAAAACGAATGCTTCGACTCTCATCACTTTGGCAGTTTGATAAATTTTTCGATTCGATATATACTATTTCCAATCGATCATAGGTATTCTGTGCAGGCCAGCACATGCGCGCAGATATTTCTTTTCAAAAACTCTTAACATTCCCATCGTACTAGCACTTTGAAATTGGGCATCCGTATGTCAAAAGCGGTCCAACCAGGGCCTAGCAGCAGATAACTTTGAACTTTTGATCCATGTTACTGGAATGAAAGAGCAAGGGACATGAACATTTTACGCGCTTTTCTGAGTATTGTTTTGAGATGTTCAGTATAGTACAGATACTGATCGCGATAAACACTGAGGTATCGAACACAGGATTTATGTGGAACCTGTTCTGAATTACCCTCATCAGCCATAATGCGGAACTCTTTCCAATTACGATTCAGGTCTTGACTGACCCACTGCAGCTTGGTCCGAAACAAAATTGTTTCGCACTTCTGTGCATTCACTTTTCTTTGCCAACTGCCCGTGTAGGCCTGAACATTGTTGAACAATTTCTGAAGGTTTCTTTGAACGACTGATGCCTTTCGGTCCGTCATATAAATGATCAGGTCATCAACAAACTCGACTACTGATCGCGTTGGTAACAGGTTAAAATCAAAGTCAGTCAATAGGTTGCGAATGAATTTGGAAAAGAGCAGAGCCGCCGTAACTGTTCCTTGCTGTAGAATATTCAAGACTTTAAAATCACGAATCGTCGTCAGATTCCCATCAGTTACAAGAGACGTTTTTCTATACGACATAATACACATCCTGGCGACATGGTTACTGTGGAACTTATTCGGTAGGAAAGCTTCAAAAGTAGTCCACCTAACCAAACCGTATCGAAAGCTTTATCTATATCAATGAGATTTGTTTAATTTCCAACAAATATACAAGATCTTTTTCGTTATCGTATGTATGGTGGAATGCCTGGCACGGAAACCAAACTGGCAACTCGGCATCAACTCATATTTCTAAATGTGAGCATTTAATGGTTTTGTCAATATCACTTCAAACACCTTGCTGATGCTAGGCAGCAAGCTGATTGGGCGATAGCTTTAAAGCACGAAGATTCCTTTTCTTTCTTCAATATCAGGAACACCTTGGCTTTTTTCCATTGATTTCGGAAATATGAATTGTCCAAAATGCTGTTGAACAATATGCAACAATTTTTAATTGCAACCTTAGGCAAATGTCGTAATACTGTCAACAACAGATGATTTCTTGTTATTTATTCTGCTGAATATGAAACACAAGTCTCCATAATTCACAAAATAATCAACACAAATCCCACTCGGTATAAGGTCGGAGGTCAATATTTCATTGAAATGAAGAATTCATTCACCGTTCAGGCTTGATTTGAAGTCGGAAACATTTGTTTCAGCGACCTCTGCAAATATTTGATTTCCTCTCTCAGGCTTTGGTGGATGGACCAATTCCGAATGAGTTCCAATTAGAGGAAGCTTCTGTATAACAGCACTTATAATCCTATTTCCATCTATATCCAGAGTTGTATTCTTAATTTCGATACCAGCCTTATCTTGAAGATTTATCTCATTACTGATGAAGATTCGACAAATTCACTGGAGGCTTCTTACGAATTATACTTTTCACTTTTGTGAACATGCCATCTGGGTCCTGTGGACTAATACCCTTCAGTTTTTCCACCCATTGGTTGCTGATTGCACTCCTATAGTAAGAACGGATTAAGTTTCAAAAATTCTTAAGGTGTAATTTGAACAAAGCCAATGAGGGATGGTTGTAGTCTTGAAATCACCGATAAATATTGTTGACGCATCTGAGAAAAAGGCTTTTCAATCTTTTCAACCTTGGATAGGTGGTGTTTCATAACTTTCCATATTGTTTCGATGTTTAATGTGGAATCTACTTTCTCAATGCGATCTATTTCTTCGTTAGTTGAATTCCTGTCATTAGGAACTATTGAGCAAGAGTTACCGCCATCAAAAGGTAGACGTTGCTTCTGGTATTTTCGATTTCCTGTGAAACTTTTCCTCATCTGTTTTCCTGAAACTTTGCCGATGACTCTCATTTTTAACTGGAATGAGAAAGACATCATCCTTTTGATGATTTACTTCTATCACAATGATGAAATGATTACTATTATAACGAAGAACCTGTAATTTGCGTTGAGGATTGGTTAACCTGAACTCAAATCTTTCGTCAACAATATAAAGGTTCAAATATGAATTTGTCCTAGGGTGTGTTGGACACTCAGACCCATATAAGTTGCATATGTATTCAATTGGATTCTCAGTTATCCACGATTTCAGGAATACACCTCTTGGATTATGTTGGCATTTAGCCATGATGTTTGCTGAGCATTAGGATCACCAGAAAGAATATAAACACTGTGTAGCCTGTTCAATTCGAGTATTTTAAACAAGCAATCGGGATCTTCCTTGAACTTGAGAACGTTTTTCCCCGTTGCATAGGCCGAGATAATCAAGAGGTTATCCCCACCGTGCAGTGCAATTTTAATAAAGGACACTTCAAGAAATTCAAAGGTTTTATATTCGATTTTTTAATCTGTTGAAAACGATAGAGACTTCTAATATGCCGATACCACCTCCCCCCTCACCGTTTACCCTATCATTTCTTACGAATTCGAAATCTGTGAACGGCATTGAGTGCCATTTACTGACGCGGCTTTTGCTTAGCAATGAATTCAAGAAGATAGTCATGTCTATGTAGAGTAACAATGGAGTTGACGTTGATCGAGATGATGAATGTGGCTGAATAGCAAGTTATTTTGAGACATTTGAAAGATCTAAATGTTGAAAAACAAAGTTAATCCAATGTTAAGTTAATAACTGTATCTGTTGTTTGATTCTTTCCAATAAGGAATTAAGCTACTGGTAGATTTTAAGAAGCACTTTATTTTTGCTACTTAAATTATTTACAGTATTGTCTGCTGGTCCTTTGGCGGTGAGTGCAAATGATTCCCTGGGTTTAACAAAGTTAGAAGGTATCATACTGCGGTATACTTGCGTTTGTTTCGGAATAAATTTAACTTTTGCACCTTAATATCAGGGGCATCTTCAATATGATGCTAGCTTACCTAATACACTGCAGTTGACGCAATACAATTTCTCTTAAGGCTCCATCTGGGCCAATTTACATTCACCAGGAGCATGAATTCCTTTACATTTAACGCACTGGTAGTGCATGGAGCAGTTTGCAGTCTCTCTGCAATAAGTATACAAATTTGTATTAAAACATTCAGAATCACCCAATTGCAAACATAGCATGTTGAGTTAGGACGAACAACAGCAGCAACAATCAGTCACGGCAGTAGTAGGCAATTAGTCCACAACATGAGGAACACTATGAAGTGAAAAGAAACCGACCTCAAACCCACGTACACGCTCAAAAGCAATCTAGGCGTGCCCGGCTAGCTCATTCGGTGGAGCATGAGACTCACTATCTCGGGGCCGTGAGTATGAGTCCCACGTTGGGTGTCAAAATAATACCCTCTCCGATGTTGGCGCCTTTGTCCCAGTTAGCTCGTCGAAGACGGGCTTGGCACCACTCGGTTACCCTGCACCCCATGAGCCGAAGAGCGAGATACCGACTCACCTGAGATAGCTCGATGATACCCTGAAAATAAGAAAAGCAACCACCAAGCAAAAATTCCTATCATGATAATTTATTCCCGTTCGGATCTTCGACCATTTGTGGTTCCAACCTTCTTTGCTCCAAAATAAAGGTGGACATACATATTCACTGCGAGCTTTTTTTCCGTATCTGGCTGGCTTCTGTTTTATTTTCAACGTTGATAGCAGAGGATGATCGAAACGTCAATCGTTTTTCGTTTGTTTATATTTACTTGCTACGGTATCAAATTCTGGAGCTGAAATTAAATTCCGCTTTGTATTTTAGTGAGCGATTTTACTCTTAGTATAGGTGCTTTTGTCGGCAGCTCTGAGTTGATGATGTTGATCCCTGGTTTGATGTATTAGAAACTAGAACAGCGTCAATATAATGTATATCGTAGCGCACTACGTTATTAAAACTGCTCTGGCATCACACTCCGCTAAGGATTCCTCGATGGGTTGGTTGGAGCTTCTATCGAAGGCTGCTAAATACGGCACGATGAGAGGTAATTGTTTATAATTCAAGTTGTCCAATTTCGATGACTGATTTGCCGGGTGAGCCTGTTGCATCATGAGCAGGAATAGATGGTGTATTCAACACCAATTTCATGTTATGTCTTTCAGCGATCCAAACGAGAAAGATGAGACTTCTTCTTTGTGTTGGTGTCGTCCATACTGTACCCAACTTTGCCGATATTAGCTGGCCAGGTTTTTTTATCTTTTGCTGCAACCAATATTGTCACTGTCCCAACTAATCGTAGTTTCACTTGAACTAAAGTCATGAACAGAAAAATCTATCTTCATTTGATACAGCCCAATACATAGTTTCGTTTTGGAGTCAATACTCTTCAGTCACTTCAACGAGTCACTCAACGAAATTGCACGCGTAGATTAATTGATGTTCGATTGCTTTTGTGCGCATACGTAAGTCGATTTCTTTTCGCTTCATAATGTTCCTTATGTTGTGTACTAATTGCCTGCCGCTGCCAAGACTGGTTGTTACTGCTGCTTTTGTGGTTGTAAAGATGGCTGCTTTCGTCCTAACTTACATGGTTTGTTTGCAATTGGTATTATATTGAGTATATTATATTCATCATTGCATAAATTTCAAAAGCATTTGGGCTCGAGGTGATTCTATCTGTTTTAATAAAATCTGTATGCGCATTGCAGAGGCAAGTGCTACGGTTCAGAAAAAAATTCTCCATAACAAGTCACATGGCTGAATCGTTGACACTTGTTGACTTCTCCTTTCTGGAATCAAAGTACCAATTACTTTAGTCTACCCTATGCCCATGTTTTTAACATGTATCGCTGTTAAGGATGCAATTTTGATAGTGAAACGACTTAAGGGTATGATATCTAATAAAATTTCCACTATGGTCTTTGGGTTGATTCTTAAGACTGTGTTTGCAACAGCTAATCTTTTTTCTTCTTCGTAGCACTACAGTCCCCTTAGGCCTTCGCTTTCCGCAAATAGCTACTCCAACTGTCTCGATCCATCGACCATATCCTCCAACTTCGAAACCCGAGCAGCGATGAACTGTTTTCGTCGACCGAGTTAGACCAGCGTTTTCCCGGTTTTCCTACTTGTCTCCAACCTTCAGTTCTCCCAACGAATACCTTTTTGGGAATCCGGTGATCGTCCATACGATTCATGTGTCCAGTCCATTGCAGCTTCCGCAGTCTTACAACCGTTGAGACCTCCGGCTCTTCAAAAATTTCATACATATCATGGTTGTATCGAATTTGCCATTGGTCGTGCTCCGATAATTCGCCTCAGGACCCATCTTTCAGAGGCATCCAGTATATTGATGCTTGCGTTGGTGTCCATGTTTCGCACCCATAGCATAACACTGGTCTTATCACAGATTTGTATATTTGGAGCTTTCTTTGTATGCAGCTGGTCTTCAAGATCGTCAAAACTGAATAAAATTTTTTTTGCGAGCTGTATTCTTCGGCCTATTTCGTCTGTTTCATTAGCCTAAATACACTAATTTGCCCATATTTTCAATAATGTATTCACCATGTGTGACATTTTGTGTATTTGAGGTATTTTTCCTCGACTGCGTCATGAGTTTCGTTTTATTCTCATTGATTGGTAGCCCTTCTAGTTTTGCTTCAGGAAGATTTCTTTGGCAGTTGTTAACGACTGTGACAAAATGTCGTCCTCATAGGCTACCACTTAGCTCGACTTGTATAGTAACTCTTGTATAAATAGGTAGCTTTCTTATAACGTATTCCAGGGTCAAATTGAATAGCAATGGGGCCAGCCCATCTCCTTGATTTAGTCCGATATTTGTGTCAAAGGCGTCGGTGAGTTGGTTATTGATGCGGACTTGAGAGGTCGCCGACGTCATTGTCATTTTGGTAAGACGGGCTAATTTGGCTGGGATACCAAAGCAAAGCATCATTTGGTACAGAATGTTACGATCAATACTGTTGTTGTATGTTGAGCTCCCAGCATTTCTCAAGTGAACAATTGATCTATTGTCGATCTACCTGCTCTTAAACCACCTTGATACTCCCCAATAATACTGTTGACGTATGATCCGATTTTATTTTCTAAGATCTTTGAAAATATTTTGTACACCATACAAAGCAGTGATATGCCTTGATAGTTTTCGCACCATAGCTTGTCACCTTTTTTGTGGATATGGAATATGATTGATTGGCTTTACTCGTTGTGGATAGCTTTCTGAACAATTCTGCCACCATATTTAATAAGCCCTACTGGAATCTCATTGATGCCTGGCGCTTTATTATTCTTTTGGGCTTTGATGGTGGAACACACTTCATCCAGAGTTGGTGGGGCCATTGGAAGCTCTCCGGGAATATCTATAGGCTCCGATGTTCTGAAGCTGTGCGGAGGATTAAGCAGGTTCTTAAAATACGATGCTCATCTTTCCTTAATCCTGTTTTCATCAGCGATGATGCTGAAGAGCGTGGTCTTGGGCTGATACCCTTCTTTCAGGCTTTTCACTACTTTGTATGCTTGTCTTGTGTTGTTGCTTGCTAGACTTACATCGATACTTCCCAATTGGTCGTCATAGTATTTTTTTTTCTTAATTTTAATGATCTTATCCGCTTCCATTCTGAGATTTTTATAATGCTCTCTCTTCGTCCTGCTTTTCCTACCTAAGTATTCTTTGTACGCCTGGTTAATTTTTAGTTCCTGAATAATGTTCACCTTCCGATAGGCCTGAATACCAGAATCATTCTCGCCAAGCATTTTCGCCTGCGGATTGTCTTCTTGATGTAGGAGTTGCATAATATGTAGTTCTAGCTATATTTGTTCACTGCCCAGGAAAGGGTGGAAGAGTTTGAGTTTTCGATATAATATTTTATAGTGTAGGGTTCTGAGACTAAATGAAAGCTTTTTGTATTGAAATTCATGTGCTATTGTGACATTTTTTTGTGACAATAAGAGTGCAATTAAGAGCAAGGAAATTAAAATTTAGTCTAATTTAAGCCATACCATCGCAACAGAATAAAAGAATTACCTTTAAATTACCCAAATCTTCCGAATATTTGTTTTCCTTCGGCAAAGTTGACAAATCTCCAAAGCTTTTACACTTTTTGGAAAGAAGAAATATTTCCAATGTTTTATTTTTGCTTATGAATATGATAGTCATTAAATATTACCATACTAGGTGAACGTAGCGTTGCAGGAAAAGGATACGTATTATTTTCAACGCTTGAATTTGAAGGGTTTTGAATTTCTTTACTTTTATATTTTCTTTGACAGCGAAACACATTATCTGAGCTCTGTACATTTTCATCGATAGACTGGTATAATTGTCTCTTATGGAAGGAAAATAAAAAAAAATGAAAATAAAGCTACGAGACTTCCAGAAAACTCAAATAATATTTTTAATTGCATTGAAAATCTTTATTTAATTTTTTCTCATTTCATGTGGTGTTTATTAGTGCTTTTTTTATTCTTACTTTAAACATTCACGGTACGACAGGACGAATTAAACAGTTTTGAGGAATTATTAAAAAAAGAAGTCTGGGTATATAAAGAAAAGTATGCTAATATTTATAGTCATTGAGGAACAAGAAATGGAGGGGTTATAGGCAAGTTTGCTTCGTTAATAAACTCAATTTCATTTTGTTACTGCTTGCTTAAAGCCTAGACAAACATGTGATATCAGTATACCAGGTAATCATGACACATATACAAATGTAGCATAATCCTGGTATGAACTGTCAAGTGAAGTAAGATGTGAAAACGAAATGACAGAAAGTGAGAAATTTATTTGATTCTCACCTATATATTTGCATGTAAAAAAATACGATCTGCACCAATAATTGGTAAACTTGCATCAAAATGAATGAATATTGTCAAAATCAATTTAGTTTGTTTGATACAGGTAAATTTCATTAACACTGTGATTTTATTCTGTTATCGATACTAGATTCATACTAGGTTTCAAAACGTGGTATACTATGTAGGTTTTATGTATTGTAGTATACTAGGTTCGTATACCGTTTGCCTGTCTAGGCTATTATTTTACTTAGTCAACTAAATTTTTCTTTCAGAATGGAGTTTTGTTTGTCAATTTCGACGTTACGGTACAAGAAAGAATACAAGAGAGTCAATTCGTACAAATTTGACAAGATACTATGAAATGTGACTCTCATTTCATCCTTTATGCTTTATACGAGACTGGCCCTCCATTTCATGTTCTTCAATGCAGTCAGTAGTTTATACAATTTGACATTCAACGAGGTTATAAAATCTTCTCCTCAAGATGGCGATCAGGCACAAGTTTTGCCTGTTGAAACGTCACAGAAAAGCCCTACGTTGCGATCATAAATCGATGGCTTTCAAAGCACACACGACAAAGCACGGCTGTACAATATTTCAGTAACCGATGGAACGAGCGAAAACCATATACACCTGTCAATCCCTCCATTAACTGAACAGTTATCAATGCTTAATCGATCCTGTCGCACCCTGTATGTTAACCACTTGCTGTTGAAAAAATTAACCCATCTCGATTTCTTACTTACCAACTTTTTCACATCGATGGATAAGGACCAATCACTGATATTTTCATTTTGGGTTTCCGATCCTTTTGGCATATTTCTTTCCAAATCTGAAGATTTTGAGTCAATCCTTCTTTTGTTACGTTCCCTAAGATCGCTTTTGCCATGGATATTTTCTAAACTTTTAGTAATAGCATCAACGCCATGCAGTGAAAATCTTACAATACGGTTTGGGTTGCATTGTTCATGTTTCATTATCATCGGAGCGCAGCTTGTATTGGTAGTGGTAATAATAGCAGAATTAGTAGTGGTGATAGTCGTATTAGGTGTTTTATTAGAACCAGTAACTGCTGTGTGTTTACGAACCTTATTAAAAAAAAGCGAAATCAAAATTTGGACGTTTACTTTGTAAATGAACATAGTTGTGCGAAATCCGTGGAAAATGTTAAGGAAAAGGTCTTATTCGGTATGCATACAAAGTGAATGTGGCAATGGAACCTCAATGTATTTATTATGACCTTCATTTTCAATTAGTTCAAACACTCTATACAGACCGTTGTTTTAGGCCTAGGTAGGTTACAACTTTATAAAACAGAATCTTTTTAATGATAATAAACTTATCCGTACATGGGTGTATGCATGAACTACGCCAATTGTAATGTAGAATGAATGGATACAACCGGTTGCCCAAGGGAAAGTTGACGGGTAGGTTACAATATCAACCATATGATTGAAAACATATGTTTCGTGAAAATTCAACAGATGACGGGAAACATATAGTCAAGTTGAATTTTAAATTGTACGCTGAACAATGTTTTTAAGATAAATCTTGTTGAATGTAGTGCAAAAGCGTTGCAAAAGTGATAATTAATTAAACTGAAAAGTTTGGCAGGGATCGCGAGTGTTGTTGTGCCGGGAAAAGACAGATGTAGTGATGTGTGTGGGATTGTAAAAACAGCTATAGGAAGCATGTCAGGGACGTATCCTTCGTAGGATAAGTCATGTTGAATCTTTTATTTCGTTTACGTTAGAATATGAGCACGAAAAATTTATTTAGTTCAAGATGCGAAAATCGGTTTGCGACGTCACGCCAAATTTATTTGAAATTCGAATCAACAGCTGATAACACGTCAACTTTACGCCACATCATAAAGTGCTTCAATTCTCGCGACACATTTCGTATTCATTCTCTCTGACATCTATGGGTTGATGGAACCGATTGCCCAGCAGAAAGTTAAAGGATAGGTTGTAAGGGAAGCGTCGAGTAAAGAAAATACGGCAGCGGTGGGAGAACTCAGTGAAAGCCGATATAGCTCCCTGCTACGAGTCCTAAACTGACACTAAGGTATGAGCAGTCTTTGCTGGAATCAATGGAACGATAAATTTTTCAATCATCAGCGTAAAGAAGACAATTAGAGGACAGGCATTGGGGAAGATCATTAATGAAAATGTTGAAAAGCAAAGGGACGGGAGAACTGACCCCGGATAATATAGTCGCGGTGATGCTCGAGTCGGTTGACATATGGAACCAGGTGGCACATTATGCTCGGGCAGTCGTAAAAGATAAAAGGGACTCACAGCAGCCGGGGGCGCTGGGGCTGGGGGATCGCTCTTCTGGCATTTCCTCTTCCCCTCTCTCCTCCCGCTAGGAAAGGGACTTCTCAGCTTGAAGGCACCCCACGGCGTAACAAAACGAGACCTGGCCCGAAGTAATGTGTCAAACGGTTCCAGGCTGGGTTCTCAGGTTGACAGGGGAGGTGTTTAGTGGGTAGTCCAGTCGGGCATGTGAGTCCCACACTCTGTGCATAAATAGCATTCACCTCCCTACCACAAAAAAAAACTGACAAAAAGTATGATGATCATAAAATGAATAGTGAATAGAAACTTTAAATTTGATCCCCATTTCAACAAAAAAAAAAGTATTTTAAGCTCTAATCCCAATAATGCACAGATGGGTGATCATCGACAGGACTTGCATTTACTTCAGATATAGCTCAATTACTTTCCTTGAGGGGTGAACTTGAGTGAAATGCCACAAAAGGTAACATATTACAAAGATTCCAGGATGATTTTGATGGATTATTATTGGTTTTGAATTATTTTCCCGGTTTGATTCTGACAAGTTTACTTCAGCACCGCCTCTCAGCACGTATATTGATTATCGTTCTTTTCTTTCAGCCTATCAGATAGTCTAACCTCAAAAAGCATACTGCAATAACGACTTTTTATTTTTCGTTAAACATACATCAAATATACATCGTATTATTTTACTCGATCGATCCAGTAGCTACTGTAGTCGAGTAAAACTGAAAAGTAAACCAGCAAAAATATAGAGTAATTTTAATATAACCGAGCTGTCGTGTCGTATCATCGTAGTAGACATTTTCAAATATCGCAGCATTTTGCTTGTGTGTGTATCGAGCGACCAAGCAGAGAGCAGCATTGGATATCGATATACGCGGATTAAACGTTCTAGAAGGTTCAAGTTTTTCAGTTCTGTTGATGAGTCGTATAAAAAGTCGTGTCTTTCACCGAGCCGTGGCATTTGAAAGGAAAATGGATTTGTTGGCCGAGAAATTGGGTAGCAATATTCCAAAATTTAAATGGTATGAATTATAAGCTGTGAAAGTTTCAAACCGATGTTGTAATGAGATCCCGGGGCCTGACTAAGGTTATGGCCACCAATGCTCCAGACACCAATTTGACGATTTAGGCAAAGAGCCAGTACAAAAGCAAATATGGAAAAACGTTTTTTTATTTTAATTTAATTGGCTGCAATATTTTCAGAAGTTATTCACAGTGCCAACAAGAATTACTGAAGCTGTAAACATTCCAGAAGCAGAACAAGAGGTCCCAGCCTTACCATTAACCAGAGGCGAAGTAGAGGCAGTAGTACGTGTCCTCAGAGAAGAAAGGAATAGATTAAATACTAGCAGAATTGCTCCATAGGGAGGGTCTCCGTCTAAGTTACCTACTCCACGAACTTATACTCAGAATACGGGCTTAGGGGTACTCACCAGAAGACTGGCTAAGAAGCATAATATGTCCTGTACACAGAAAGGGACACAAGATGAGGCGTTAAAAATTAGAGAGCTATCGCTTAGAGAGCTATCGCTTAGTTGTGTCCAAAGTCATAGAAAGAAAATTAAAGCCGCTCTATGAAAAATTATAGGAGACTATCAGGGAGGCTTTCAGAGTGGATGGACTACCTACGATTGTAAGACTGCGGAAGCTGCAATGGGCTGGCCATGTGAACCGTAAGAACGAACAACGGATACCCAAAAAGGCATTCGTTGAGAGAACTGAAGAGCGGAGACCAGTAAGGGAACCGAGAAAACGCTGGTCTGACTCGGTCGACGAAGACAGTTCATCGCTGCTCGGATTCCGAAATTGGAGAACGTGGTCAATAATCCGAGATAGTTGGAGGCCCTTGCTGCAGGAAGCGAAGAACCGGGATGGGCTGTAGCGCTACGTATGTAACGTCGATGTGCACCAAATTTTTGTAGATTTCAAGCAAGCATATGACAGTGTGGATAGTAATGCGCTGTCCAAAATAATGCTTGATTTTGGCTTCCCAAAAAATAGTCCGCATGGTCAAAGTCACGATGCTAAATACAGAACCCACAGTGTCAAGGTAAATGGCGGAATACAGGACAGCTTCAAAGTGGAATCAGGCATAAAATAAGGAGATGGACTTGCCCCAATGCTCTTTAATGTTGCGCTGGAACACGTGAACAGAAATACAACAGCTGAATCCTGTGCTACACAAATGTTCAAGCCACACAATCGGTAGCAGATTCTGATGATATCAATATTATGGCACAGTCAATCTCAGATTCCAAAGAAGTATTTCTTAGTCTAGAATCTGAAGCAAATGAAATCGGGCTACGAGTTAATGAAATGAAAGGTAAATTCATGACTTTAACGAGAAACTTCAGTCCGACAAAACCTGCCCAGAGGCAACTATACTCGAAAGTGTGAATCATTTTGTTGAACTTGGAAGTAACCTAAATAGAAGAGGCGCCAAAAAGGATGAGATTGGACGCAAAATAAACGCCAAATATCAAGTCTATTACTCCATAGTTCCCCTTCTAAGGCCCAGATTTGTATACAGGCAAAATAAGCTCTGTATTTACAAATCACTAATCAAACTTATACTTTTATACGGAAGTGAAACCAGGACTCTGACGAGCGAATCCGAGAAGGTAGTGGACATATTTGAACGCATAGTGCTCCGAAAAATTTAGGCTCAGCGAAACAAGGAACAGAGTGGAGAATACGTTACAGCGATGAGTTGTATGAACTTTTTGATGAACCACCTGGATCTGCTTGTGGACCATGTAGAAAGAATGGAAGAAAACCGACTACTTAGAAGAACATTGAAGGTTAGAGCACAAGGCAAACGTCCATCGAGAATGCCAAGGGCACGATGGGAAGACACGATAGAAGCTGACAGCAGATCTTTGCTGAAAGTGATCAGCTGGCGGACGAGGTCACAGAACCATGATGATTTGAGGAGATTAATCCTGGAGGCCAAGGCCCGACTTGAGCATTTGCGGCATACATGATGATGATTCTGGCACTATGCAACACATGTTATCACGTATTGAATGGTTCACCAATCGCAAAAAGTGCGATATCAAGCGATGTCTCTAAATCACAAACAATGATCTTCTACCAATTCGTGATAAGGACTTTACTCTTACCGAAGCTAAAACCAATGGTGAATGGTAGCCGAGACTTCTGAAGAGTGTGCAACACGTTCCAGCGCTAAAGCAAAATCTATCCTCAACGGTAGCCGCCACATCTAAAAGGTTTCAAATAATAGTAGCCAATAATAGCTGCAAATTGACAGATGCTACTGACACTGTGTATGCCGTTGGCATGAAAGATGACAGCAGGTAGTTGAGGACGGTTTTTCAGAAAAGAGTCGATGGACGCCCAAATGCAAATATGGAAGCGGTTCAGCGCATATGTAACCAGCATTTGATCGAAGGTGTCAAACTATCGAGCGAAGAGAACTTTTTCTGCGAGAAGTCTCACGTCACAAAAATGCTGCGTGTTTCACCCAAACCAGCAAAAAAGCGAATGGCAGCGAAGGACGAGTATGTCGATTTATATGGACCGGTGGTTCTTCTGGTCAAGGATGACTCAAAGAGTTTCAAGTTTGGATATATTTTGGTCAGTAAAACCGAGGTATACGTCAAGCTAAAGGCAGCACTGCTGTTTATTTGCAGCACAACAGACAATTTGGTGAAAGGTGTTTGTTTTGACAATTGCACCGAGTTATTTAACGATTATTGCTTGCGCATGCTGCTTAAAGCCAGAGTGAGAGTTTAGAGAATCGCTTCGTATACAGGAGAACAAAATCTACGTGCAGAGTGCGAAATGCGAGCTATTGCGGAATGCAGCCGCAGGATGAGGTGACTATGGACAGAAGCGGTATGAACAGTCATATACATCTTAAGCCGATTGTCGAATAAGAAGCATCTTCCCTTAACGCCATACGAGGAATGGTAGATATTAGTTATGTGCTCATTTTTGGGAGTAAATGCCTGGTGCGAATACCGAGGTAAAGTGGGCGGAAGAAACGGGATGCCAAAGCCAAAAACTCATTTCTTGTCGGGTATGAATCCATATCAAAGAATTTCTGATAGGAAGATCCAAAGGCAAAGGCGGTCCTCGTCAGTTGCAACGTCATAATGAATGAAGGAACAATAAACGGCGTTCATTTGAGCAATCTCGTTGTTCACGACATTGATGATGGTGAAGACGACGATCATGATCACGGCGGTGAAAGCAAGAAAGTGCGCAGAAATGGTTGCTATCTGCTACGTGAGAAGTTGAATCCACCAGATCGTCTGATTGTGAGTGGATATTCAGTTGCTAAAAATGGCGTTTGCTGAAATGGAACTCGACATAGGAATTACTAAGAAGTCAAAAGTATCGAAATGTGACCGGTTGTCAATGGGTTTACAAGCTCAAGCCATAGGAGTTGATTATGCTAAGACGTTTTCGCCAGTGGTTCGTTACGATTCCATTTGGACTATCCTAGCCATTATTGCAGCTGAAGATATGGAGATGGTGCGATTCAACATTTAAGCTGCATTTCTAAATGGTGATTTGGACAAAGAGATATTTATGGAGACACCAAAAGCATGGAGCATCGTAGAAAACGATATTATTTGTCGTTTCAAGGAAAACCTGTATGGACTCACGGATTTGGCATAAGAAATTCAAAAAGTTCTTAGAAGATTTCGACATGGTGCAATCGAAATTGGACGTATCAGTGGTATCAAAGTCATACTGACGCTGTACGTGGACGACGGACGAATTTATGCAAGCGGATGCTGGAAGCAGAGAAAGGCCATCTGAGTAATTTTTTTTAAATGACATGAAGTAGCGATTGTCATTATGTAGGCATGCATATTGAAATTGAAAGAAGGCAACAATTTTCACCAATCTCAAGTGAACACATTAAGAAGGTTTTCGAAAAGCTCAACAGGCACAATTCAAAGCATATCTCCATGGTAGCTGACATCATTGTCATCTCTATGACAGCAGACACCAACGGCGACTTCCCATATCTGCAACTAATTGGATCGCTTATGTTTGCTGCGATCGTGACATGGCCAGATATTTTATATGCATGTTTCAACAGCCAAATGCATTCTTCGTTATTTAAATAATACGACTGAATGTGGGACCAAATATTCTGGGTCATCGATAGCATTGAAAGGATATTCCGCTGCTGATTTTGCACGCGATGTTGTCATGCGAAAGTCAACCGCTGGCAACACATTTATTTTGGATGGGGGTGTGGTCACATGGAAGAGCCGTCGGCAGAAGTTAGTGGCCCTCTCAACTCTCTCTAAAGCTGAATGCAAGGCAGCGTGTGAATGAGCGTAGGAAGCAGTGTGGCAACTGCTATTGTTGGGTTTTCGTCTCCGATTCCAGTGAAACCGACGGGGACTGGCGTTCCCGGGGTATTCGAATCGCTTAGTAAAAATACTAGGACAGGAACTTGATCCGAAACACAGTCGCTTTGTGATGATTCGATAACAAGTTCAACTCATTGCTGCGAACCTCAACCTTGGAGGTATTGTCAGGTACTACGGACAGCTGATGAGCCCTCATCTTCGAATGGTCAGCTGTTTGGTTGCGGCCCCTTCAGAGAGTATCGTGGTGGCTGATGGTTAAAAGCAAAGGTTGGCGTTTATCTTATAGGGTCAGATACAGCTGGGCCTCGCTTCTACCATTATGAAAGTTGAGGGTTCCCTCAATGTAAACTGGAACCGATCTTGGGGGGCGTTGATCGGCGCTTAAACCAATCGCTGTGACCGTGGCGTTAGGCCTATTCATAGCAGGTACCCACGCAAATCCGGATTGACTACTTGAAGCGCCGCCTTTCGGCATGCATGTTGATTATCATTATTATATGTATGTCAGTCAGTCTAACTCAACATGGCTACAGTAACAAAGACTTTTTATTTTTCACTAAACATGCATCAAATATAAATCGTTTAATTTTACTCGTACCACTGAAGTAATCCAAGAATTATTTCATAAGGCCTGAAGTGCAAATGATGAAGTTGTTAGAAAGCTTGCTGTTGGACCACTAGTTCACTCGTTCTTATTAAGTTGAGATCAGCGAGATCTGTTATGAGTGATTCATGCGTTTGATAATGATTTAAATTTCAGTTAAAAACCAAATGGTCAGGCATGATAATCACCATATCACTTTCTGGATAATTTTTATGTTTGCTGAATTAGGAGCTATAACTCTACATTACGGTTTGCGAATTTAATTACTGAATGATCAAACTTCGAGTAAGACCTTTTTCTTACATTTAATGAACTGAAACTAATATTTACTGGATTTTCCGTGTTGTTGATAAGTGAACTTTCTGCCTTTGTTGGTAAAGTTTTTTTGTGTATGAAGCAAATCCGCTGATTTCGTTGCAGCAAAAAAGTACTGTTTGGTTTATCTATCAAAGTGCGATTGAATATATCCATTTCGCATTTTACTTGATTTGTCTTAGCTGTGTTTTGTTTTAAAGCTTTAGTCAGTACCATTTTGAAAGCGTTTATCCAAAATCCAAAACAATTGATATCACTACGTTAAGTAGGTTATTATTATTATTATTAGGAAACAAAATATTTATTTTGTAACAAGAACAACATTCATCCTCATCCAAAAAACTCTAATTGTTATTTTTTATAAACTAAAAAATAAAGAAAAAATCAATAGCGATGAAATCAAGCTCAAACAAGAGCCATTTACTTACTGCTCTAGCATGATATTCAGGGTTCCTTTGTATAAAGTCCTTTATTTATATAGGAAAATCATTGAAATCACATGCTGATTCACGTTATGCGCTCAATCTTACACTTGTATAACAATAAACAACACATTGATAGAAAGCAGACTTACTTACTGCTATTATACAATCCCCACTAATCATTCATCCTAATACTAACCAACGCTACATAATCCCAAATCCACCCACACCACCCCTTAAAGTATAACCTAAGCTCTACAAACCCAATACCCCTATCCGACCTATTGTCAGCTACCGCCCAGCTCCTACATACCAATTAGCACGGTGCTTGGTAACAATATTGGCTGATGGCATGCACCTGAACGATAATTACACATTAAAGAACAGTCGTGATCTGGCGAACTCTACCACCTCCTTAACATTGACTGACACTTGTCAAATTTATCACTAGACATCACGAATCTCTACACGTTTATACCAAACATTGACCATGCTAAAAGAAAAACTTTCATTCAATAACAGCCGACGATTCACAGATCAACTACTCAATCTCAGAAAGACCACAATAAAGCAGAAATGTTTTAGGCTCAATAACAGCACGTACATGGCTAAAGATGATCTGGGTACAGGACATCCAATGTCCTCAATAATGTCAAAAATATTCTTACAATCTTTGGAAGAAGTCTTTATACCCAAAATTGTCAAAAGATTCAATGTAAGTTTTTACAGACGATATGCGGATGACTGTTGCATCGTTGTTAACTCACAAGAAAATAAACAAGATGAACTACTTTCCTATATGAATGAAATACACACGAATATAAATTTCACCATATGTAGATAAAGAAACAAACGGATAATTCAACTATATGGACCTAACCATGAGACGCGAACAAACACGTTTAGACTACGAAATCTACAGAAAACCAACCACAACTGACCATACCAGACCATACACGTTACATCTAACCTCACATAACATAAACCAGCAGCGTACAGATCGATGGTGCAGAGGCTCCACTCCATCTCCATGACCCCTACTAACTACTCCAACGAACTAAACAACATTTACAAAAGAGCTAGTAATAATGGACACAAACAACGTGACATTGAAAAACTTATTACACAGTACAAACAAAAACAGGAACACCAACTAACTGAAACGCATACAAACGACCGACAGAGGATTTTGCTAATAAACGTAGGCAAACAGACATATAAGCTTTCGAACTTCCTTAGGGAATTCAAACTGCAAACTGCATTCAAGCTAACAACAACATTGGAAATAAACTGAAACCAAAACTGAATGACACATCAATATACGAGAACAACGGCATATACAAACTGACATGCAAGGACTACGATATGGTGTAAATAGGAAGGACACCACGGAAGCTAACGACAAGATATGAAGAGCACTTACAATCTTTCTTACATCACAAGGCAAACTCCAATTATGCCACGCACCTACAAAACCGCGCACACGAGCCTGACGCTATGACAAACTTTATGACATTGCTACACAAACAAAGCAAAAGACCGAGACATATCCTAGAAAAGCTTGAATTATATAAACATTGAAAAACAGACGATAAAATTATCAACGAACAACTTATTATAAATTCCGACGCAATTTTTTCAGTACTAGACCACACTCTCCGACGAAAACGGAAACGAGATGAAATAGAACAAATGGACATCCAACAATCCAAAAACGAGCAACTTTAGGAGTTTCGTCAATCGACAATCTTAAACACTAGGGTAATATTTTTCTTTTGAGAAAAGACACGCAAATTTAAAGATCCGAACCAAGACCACCTCGCTTTAGATAAAAAAAAAGGTAGAAAGAGACAGCCACTGTTGGTTTGTATTATTTTCATTTGACTTTCACGAGGGGAAATGACGCATTTTGCTTATTAAATTTCATGTTTGCCAGATTTCGAAGTTACCTTTCATATAGGCCAGCAACGTTGGACAAAAATTTGTTGAAAGGGAAAGGGTGTCAAAATGCAAAGGTATATTGTCTCGTCCTTCCATAAAATAGTAAAATAATGAATAATGTCAACACAGTTATTTAGTTATAAATCTGATCAATAAAAGATATAAATCCTACAAAGCTCTGCGGTAAAACCATGCTCTTTGATCAAGGTGGATCTTTATTGTTAATTGCTGTTAGAAGCGAAACACAACTCAGGAAAACCATATCTCACTCACCACTGAAATATTTTCTTTCTCTGCTTCAGATTTCTTAGATTTTTTTGACTTCTTTTTACCAGATGCATCTGATAGCTTTTTCTTTGGCTTTTTAGTTGGAGAAGCTTCAGATATAGGTGTCGATTCTGCAACATGGCTGTCAATTTCTTTAGCTTCATTCTGATGTGTAACGACTGTAGATGATTCATCTAGAGATGTACCAATTACATTACGGGTAGTCTTTGATAAAGTTTGTGAAGATGTAATTGTCGTAGTTTGTTTAACATGGCTTGATGAGGTGGTTGAATTATTAGTTACCAGTGTGGATTTAACTGTATCCATACCATCAACTGGTTGATGTTGCTATAGGAGTTTGATTTTAAAGTTAAATTTATCGCTATTGAGACATACTATTCATTCATTCACATTTATACTCTAAGTTGTTCGGCTTGATACTTACACGCCTCCAAGATGCCATTTGTATAATAGTTATTCTAAGTCCCTTTCTTATCTAGAATATATGCGTTCTTTATACCTATAATTGAAAAAAAATTTGGGGTTATATTTTTGAAAATGTTACTATAGTAATTTCATTCATGCTTATTTATATATTTTCTTAGAAACTAAAGAAATAGTTGCCAGCAAATTTTGTGCAATGGACAAAAGAGTAAGCTTAAGTACGAGTAACCTCTCCATTTGGACATTTCTTGCATCGCTTAATGCAAATAGGATACTACTTCAAAAGAACGCCTTCGAATTTGATCAACTCGATTATCGTCTTCACTTTTGACGAAGATAGTTTGATTATAACAGTAAGGGTCTATCTTTTTTTCAGTTAAAGACAAGCAAACAAAGCGAACTGAAATCAAGAATGAATAAAATAAAACAGAACGATGCATACTGTATGACAAATGCAATATTTAATGTGAACCGTTTGAGCACTTGAACAAGAATAAATTTAAAATCAAAAAGGAAATGAAATGCCAATATGAAAATACATAAGCAGTATATAAATGAGTAATACATGAATTGGCGACCTAGTGTCGCATAGACAAAAAAAAATTCAGAAACTTTACATTAATTTATTATTGTTTATCGATTCAAAGAAAATATTGTAAACATAACATTTCGGTCAACAAATAATCTGCAATATTTATTGCTTATGTCAACACTCCTCCTCATTCTAATTATTTGTTTAACTCATTTAAATCCGCATCGCTGGAATAACATGATATGCCGCTTTGCCGGCAACGGTTTTGTTAGTAAATCGGCCAACATATCTTCTGAACACCAATACACGCTTTGACAAAATGATAACGTGTGTCGATATAATTTGTTCGATTCGACAATTTTTCTTCTTCAATGAGTTCCGAACAACTTTGATCGTCTTCGTAGATCGTTGTTGCTGTTTAAATCGGCTGTTGCAAATCATCCAGCGATCGCCGTAACCAAAATGCCTCTTGACACGCTTCGGACAATGCGATGGACTCTGCTTCCGTCGATGAAAATGCGACGCAATTCTGTTTGCGACATGCCCAACTGGCGATGCCACCGTTCATAACGAAATGTAGCCGGTGTTCGATTTTCTGACCTTTTTATTCTCAGCCCAATTGGTATCGGCATATCTGTAGAAAAATTCCCCCGAATCCAATTTTGAATTCGCAGTGCCCTTCAGATATCTCAGCACTCGCTTCAATTCGTTGCAATTTTGCTGATGTGGCTGTTGCACTCGCTGAAATATCCGGTCGTATATTCACCGATATATAAAGCAAACACCCGATGAGCTTCTTATTATTTGCATTCGTCAGCAAAAATTCATCTTCGGTATCGGCTTTGTCGTAATTTATGTTCATCGGAACGTTTGAAATCTTTGCATCGTTGAGATTAAAATCCGCTGCAACCTTTTGAATGTATTTTGATTGACACAAATGATAATTGTTTTTCGCGTCCTTGATGATTTCCATTCCAAGGTAAAATTTAATTTCAGCCCAATCTTGCGATGTGAATTTCACTGCGATGATTTCCTTTATTTCGTTGATTGTATTGATTGATTTCGCTGCCAGTTATATCGTCGACATAAATCAAAAGAAATGACCATTCGCCGTTTTTGTTTCGTGAGAACAAGCATTGATCGGCTCCGCTTTGCTCAATATCCGCATTGATCAATACTTCGGGAATGGCGTCGTTCCACGATTTTGCCGCTTGCTTTAGACCGTATAGACTTTTCTTCAGCAAACAAACGGGCTCACTTTTCTCTTCAAATTCCGGCGGCTGTTTCATGTAGATCGTTTCATTTAATTTGCCATTAAAAAATGCTGTTTTGGCATCAATTCGTCGCACGATGCGTTATTCTTTCGATGCAATCGATAAAAGCGTTCTGAATGTCGTTTGTCGAGCAACATGAGCAAACACCTGATCGCAATCAATTTCATGCTTTTGCGAAAACCCCTGTGCGAGAAAACGCGCTTTATATCGATCCACTTTTCCTTCTGCATCGGTTTTTATTATATAAAGCCATTTGCAGCGAATCGTTTTTCGATCCTTTGGTAATTCGCACAATTGCCATGTTTCGTTGTTCTTCAACGAATCCATTTCTTCTTCCATGGCGCGAATCCATTTTTCTTGTGCTCACCTGGTAATGCCTCTTGTAAACTTTTCAGGTCGACGACTTTATAAACTATTTGGATTTTATCGATCAGTCGTCGTGGTGGCACACCTTTATTTTCACGTTCTGATACGCGACGCACTGGTATCTCCTGAACCGGAATGTTTCTGTTGTTTTCGTTGCCTTCGAACAATTGATTCATGCCTTGAGCGAATGATTGAAAATCATTCGTCACCGCATCACCGCTGCTATAACGCACTGTTGTCACGCACACTTGCGTTGTCTGCATTGTTATATCGACGCGGATGGTGCTTAATTCGACGGTTGTATCACTTGATGATATATCAACGCTGATTTCACTCGCAGAATTTTCCGTAAAACAAACGGCTCGACTGGTCACCAATCTATTTTTCGCTGGATCGAAGCATCTGAATCTCTTTGGATTTTCATCATAACCAACGAAAATCATCGGTGCTGCCGTATCATCCAATTTCCGTCGTCTCTCTGGCTTTCGCTGATTTCACGCTCCGTTCAGTGTCTTTTCGATCGATCGGCTTGACAAACGGTTTTTATGTAATTCGATGTATTAACCGATTCCGCCCAAAAATTATACAACGAATTCGCGTCCAACAATATGCAACGCGCCATCTCGGTGACCGTACGATTTTTTCTTTCGCAACACCATTCTGTTGCGGTGTGTATGGTGTTGTAAACTCAATTTGAATCCTTCACTTTACAAAAATTGGCGACACTTTTTCTGTATTCTCCTCCTTGATCCGACCGCATCGCTTTTGGTTTCGTTGAAAATTTGTTTTTTACCATTGCTACGTATTCCTTTATTTTTTCGTCTTTTATTTTTCGTCTGATTTATTTTTCAGCAAATAAATCACCGTATAGCGCAAAAAATCATGGATGAATGTAAGCACATATCGCTTACCGCTTGGCGAAACTGTTTGCATTGGTCCGCCTATGTCCGTGTGAATGAGATTAAGTGGTGCCCTTGATTTCGTCGGTGACAACCTTGGAAATGGTAAACGTGTTGTTTTACCTTTGAGATATATTTCATATTTTACCTTAATGCCACAATCGACGATTTTTATGTCATCAACTAGCCCTTTTGAACACATTTGTTTGATTGTGTCTGGATCGCGGTGACCGAAAATGCGATGCCAGGGATGAATGCAATTTTCTTTGTGTTCACATACCGCATATGCTTTGTTTGGTTGACACAATTTGAATAAATTCGATTGGGTGTCTGCAACTGCAATCTGTTTATCTCCGAATTTAACTTCACACGTTTGATTTACTTTACTGAAATTCACTACGTAGCTCTTTTCCAGCAACTTTTTCACTGACAGCGAATTTCCTTGAATACTCGGCACGTACAACACATCTGTTACTGTTGCCACTGTTGATACACCTTTTCCATTGGCCATTTCGATGCGAGAAACACCTTTGCCTTTGACATTTAGACTTTCACCGTTCGTGACGTATAAACTCTTGCTTTCCGCTTGATCGAGTGAAACCAAGAAATTTTTGTTGCTTGAGATGTGTTTTGTAGCACCCGAATTAAGAATCCAACCGTCTTGATTTTTATTCGATGAATTCGTGAACTAAAAATCGTCTTTTTCTTCAACTTTATTTGCTTTGTTGCTAGTCGATGCACAGTTCCTTTTCAATTGCTTTTCTTCCCATGATTTATAACTACCGCAATCACAAATCCTTTGCAAAAGAAACACGTGATTTTGCTTTTATTTTGCGCCGTAGTTTTCAATGCCGAATCTGTTTTTTCGCTGCCACTGCCGTCCATTTCTTTTCGACGCTGATATTCCGTAATTAGCTTTGGCTGAGCCAATGACAATGTAACATACATTTCTGGTCGCTTCGAGTGCAACAACCAAATTATCATAGCTGCGTAGCAAACTGCTTACGATGACACCCACATGCCAAGACGTTGATAATTGACCTTTGCCTAAATCACTCAATTTCTGGAACAAATTCGTGAGCTTATTTAGATGCTCTTCCACATTGCCTCCTTCACTCATTATTAATCCACAAATGCGACGAATGATGCTCATTTTGTTGGTCATTGTGTTCTTTTCATGAAATGTTTTCAACCCGGCCCACGCATATTTCGCTGTGATTTTGTTTTGAATGTGGCACAGTTGATTATCCTCGACAGGTAAACCAATCCATGCATGAGCTTGATCGTCACGAACTTTCCAATTGGTGATCACTTCTGCACTGGCATTGTTTGCAGCCGAAATCGGTTTTGCTTCACTCAAAACAATCCACATCCATTTTATATTTCCACATAACATAATTGTTATTGTTCAGTTCCGTGATTAATACTTTAGTTGTTGATTTTGCCATTTCGACCATATGCACTCGTATTCAAATTTCGCGAAAAAAATGTATTTTTTACTTGTTTTATTTCGTACCGAATGTCGCTCGTTCTTTCACTGGGTCCATAACCTGTTGGCACATACGTGCATGAACAAAGCGAACTGAAATCAAGAATGTATGAAATAAAACAGAACGATGTATGCTGTATGACAACTCTAATATTTAATGTGAACCGTTTGAGCGCTTGAAAAAGAATGAACCTAAAATCGGAAAATGAAATGAAATGCCAATAATGCAAATATGAAAATACATAAGCAGTATATAAATGAGTAATCCATGAATTGGCGACCGAGTGTTGCATAGACAAAAAACAAAAAAATCCTGAAACTGAAGAATGTTTACTTTACATTAATTATTATTATTTATCGATTCAAAGAAAATATTGTGAACATTATATTTCGGTCAACAAATAATCTAGAATGTTTATTGCTTATGTCAACAGTTTCTTCTTCCTCTTTACATCTACTGCTCCAGCAAAAAAAAACTAGCCTACTGATCCATATGTTTTTGGTAGCTTTGACTTTTTCTGGGTGGTATTGATTAAAATTTAATCGGGTTGTTTTTTTACACCTTTATGGACCGCAAATAATTGAGTTTAAAATAAAACAAGTGTTCAATTACATAAAATTTAATTAACATGTAAGATGGTGCAACATGTTTTGTACTAAACGACACGTATGCCTATCGATCGATATTGCCGACCATCTTCAGCGCTAGACGCTAATGAAACAACTATACATAAGCAGAAACATTAACAAACAACAGCTGATTTCCACATATATAATCCAGTCGGAATAATTGAAATATAAATTGCCGGACTGTCATCAATATTATATGCAAGTTCTGTTATATTTTTTCAATATATAATGAAGTGCGATACGCGACAATATACTTTAAGATTCTTTAAACACTCGTTTTCTCGAGATCGAGATCAAAAATTTTATAAACGCCTAATGAAGTGACCTCGCACGGCACTGTACTGTCTTCTAGCAAGGTCTAGGGCAGCATGTCACCAAACCAATTAGACACTCACTAGGGAGAAATTAGACGGAACACATATAAGGTCTTGAATGAAGGCCGAAACTATATGTTCCGAAGCCTAACATATAGTGATCGTGTAACTTCGACCATCCTTTACAATAATCTTTCTTGCATGATATTTACAACGCAGTAATTCTGTTTAACAGTTCACTAAAATCAATAAAAGTATATACAAGAACTTTTAAGCTTAGAATGTCTCCTTTTAATTTCAATTTAATAAAACAGATCATCATGATTTACAACTCATTCAACATTTCTACACTTAATAAAAAACCTTCATAATAAATAGAAGAACCTCCATTAATAATAACCCTACCTTTTTACCACCACAAATGTAGTAGACAATTTAAGCCAATTAAACGACAATTAAATGCATATACCTTAAAAGCACTTCCTCCTACACAATCCCACAGCATAGATGGATTAAAAGCCCTGCCCTTCATATACTTCCTATCAATTATCGCATATGAAAGCTACAATATATCTCTTCATTGAATTTGCTCATGCGTCATTGCAGAAGTAATGCTGATCATATCTTCAAAGCTCATTGGTAGCGAGCAAAAACAATCACGTAAACCTTCAATCTATGACCCCCACTCCCATTAAGAACATTAACTATACATATGAAGGGGAAAGTTTATTTATACCACTCATTATCTCACACCCTATAAAGTAGCTTATGCTAAAATCTTGGGAGTACAACAACAACGGCTCCCAAGCTACATCAATCAAAAGCTATTCTCTCGGCAAAACTTTTTCGAAGCGAATCAATTCCCGAACGTAACGACCGTGTCAAACATTCATTCCCCATTTACATATTGACTCGTTGGCATTGAGGGTGGATGTTAAAGGTGAGTGTATTGTATTACCGACTAAAGCCGATTATACACCTATTTTAAAGAAGAAATTGAATTCCGGTATTCTTCCGGCATACTTACGCTTCATCACTGAAGTAGTTGCGAGCGAGCAAACACTGCCTATGTACCCGCACTTCGCCATTGAAATTAGGCAAGCAAGCACATATCCCCATTGTTATCGAAGCATGTCGTCCAATGATCAAGCGTAAAAGTAAATAAGCGAGCAAAAAAGTAAATAAAAAAGATTAACCCGCAATGCGCTTCACACGATTATCACATCATGAACGACAAGCTTTGGGTGTGCTTCCAAGAGAGTTAAGCTGAAAGTTCAGGCGAGAACGCTCTCTCGTTCAGTTTCGCTAATTCACTCTAAAAGATCGTGAGAAAGCTGAATGCTTAAGCGAAAAGCACTCCTTCGCTCAGTTTCCCCAGTTTCGCATATTCACTATTCGAGCAAGCAAGACGGAGCGGGGAGGTAAAGCTTTCGTGGAATGAGAGCGCACGTGTTCGGCTACTCGACACTTTTGAAGAGAATTGAGGTTGAAAGCTCACGAAAGAACGATATGTAAAGTTCTTGGGCAAGCTATGGCAGGCAGTCTTGTTCAAGCATATAAGGGAGCGTGCTGCTACCCACTCATTAGTTGAAACATACGTGTTATTACGCGACTGAAGTTTTAGACGGAGGTGTTCAAAGAAATGATGAGGGGTAAGGTGTTGGCTTGAGCCGCGATCCTCAATCGACCTTTTAGCGTTTCATGCCGTGTGGCTACCCCGATCCATTAGCTCATCCAGTTGTTTCCCTCTTCAGGCTGGCGCTCATCTGTGAAGTGCGACAAGCCAAGGTGAAAGTGAAAATCGCTTTACCCAACACTGATAGTTAGAGGTTTAAAATAATTTAACGCGCGAGGATGTAATCAACCAATACGGTCTTTATTTACAAATGTTTTTTTTTTTAAAGGACAGTAAATAAAATTAAACCCTTTAAAATAAACTCTCGTCTTTAGTGTTCTAGTTTGGATGAGTACAGTAGCATGTAAGTCTTATACAGAGAGATCTCTCCCCGGGAGCCTTGATGATGTATATAGGATGCACATCAAATCGAGCTCCCAGTATACATAGGGTATACTAGCTTTGTAACAAATCGGCGGACCGTGACTTACCATTCTTATGCAGGCAAGACTGAAAACACCAATGCCCGCTCAAAAGCTGGTTCAGATAGAAGTCAGTCTCACCATGCTTTCGATTTAGCCACGGTCTCACATTCGGGATGAAGCGCGCAGTCCACGCAGATCCCTTCGTGTAATTTACCCAAAACTGCTGCCAATTGTTGAGTGAATTCTAGCCCTGATATAAAATGAATTCTATAAAATATTTAAATTGATAATCTACGTGTAGTTTATGACCCCTTGTAACTTTTTTGTTTGCTCAGTTTACAATGAAAACATGAATTGCAACTTTCCTTCCAGTCGGTCAAATTTTGTTTTTTTTTTGAAGGAGAGGAACAATGGGTAAGTATGTCGCTTCATAGCAGGGTTCAACAATTCATGACCAATCGGTTCAACGCGATTGGGTCGGGTTCACGGTGCCTTTGTTTTGACATTTTGTACTTTTCTTAGAGTATTTTAGGTCTGATTTAGTTAGAACAGATAAGGCTCAATGGTTTTCCTCTTGTTGTTGAGCTTTCAACGGAATGGTAGTTAAAGTAGTATATAACGAACAATTTTGAACCGCGTTTGAAATCGGGCAATGTTATGATGGATAAAAAATTGTAAGGAGCGATAAGTCTACTAGTCCTGCAACCTAAAATTGAGCTCTTCGCCGAACTAGTTAGCCCATAAGAAGCTTCCAATTTAGTAGACCATTGAGTAGCCGCGCTGCTGACCTCTGGGGGATACAACTCATTCTCATGTTTCCAGACTCTGCGTCTAAAATCGGTTGCAAGGTCGATTTAGTTTTTGTCGTTACATGGCGAAAATATAGCAGAATCTTTAAAATCATTACAGTGCTCTCCAGGATGGGGGTCTGCTGATTTTCGAGGTTTCGCTCAACGTTTTTCGCTACTGACAACGTTTAAAGCTGGTCGATATCTAATTCACACAGAGGGCTGGCCTTTTCCATATAAATGCTTGACACTCGAGATCGGTATGTTGATTTTCCCCAAACTTCAATATTTAGGGTGCCCGCTATTGTAAGTTGATTGAACATTATTATATATTTTCTCCATTAAAACTGTATTGGTATAACTAAATTGTAATCCTAATTTTGTAGACATTGGTGATGCGGTAACTTAGTCCTAGCTTAGTGGGCATTTTGTGATAGTGAAAATGAATCGAGGAAGCAGATGAAGTGCTGGCCAACGAGTTCACACCCGAACTTCCCCTGGCATATATGCAAAAGATGCTAGTTTGGGACTGAACTTATCTGAGTGTTATGACCACGCGATGCCCGTAGCCTGCGTATGCAGTGAAGTTTTAAAATGCTCAAAAGGTGCAGCCTGGATGGAATAAGTCATAAATTGCAATGATGGAAAATTTGAAACAAAGTTCATCATTATAACCAGCCTTCAATTTTAAATTTTTTATGAAACGTAGTGGCGTTAAGACCAGGGAGTGTAAATTTTTAAAATTGCAGGAGGTTCACCTTTGTTAGCAACTCACCACATCGACAACGGGCGCTCGTTGAGGATGCCGGTGAGTACACTTTTTTTTTTGCATTATATTTTTTTGTAAACTTTCATATATATATATATATATATATATATATATATATATATATATATATATATATATATATATATATATACATATATATATATATATATATATATATATATATATATATATATATATATATCTCTGATTACAATTTAACGCATCAGTCATAATAACTTATAATAAACAGCGCACATTTACCCTGGTTTCAACGAGAAGTAATTATTTCAAGATCACTCAAAAATATAATGGATTGTTAAACTAAACCGTCAGTTTTTCCATTCCGTCAAGTCTGACCGGGTATAGGATCCGTAACGATGGTAGGCTTTTCGTAAGTATGGGATAGCCATCGGGCGCGCTCCACCGTTTTGTTGTTTCAAGGGGCTCTTGCCGGGCCTACCGCACGCGTGCCCTTTTATGATATAGGGTTATGTGATTTCATTGCATAACTCTATAGCATAAGTTGGTTACGTTAGTGCTTCTCATTTGTGGGAAAGAGTCATAAAAAGTGCTTTTGTATGAGAGGTTTTCCCTCGAATGGGAAACACATGGCCACGTCTACGTTTGGGTCTTGATCCGGTTGGGAGGGTGCGAGGGGGCACCACCTCCATCTGGATACCCCACTCTTATTTTTGGGCCATAAGAATCGTCAAGTAACGACGAAGTCTCTGCCAGTCCGTCCGTTTTGCTCAGCACAATTTGTTTTTCGGAAAAAAACTTAGCAACTCTTAGTAGGTTACCTCGGCCTCGACCCCAGTCGACCGGCATTCGACCCCTTCCTAATTCGTGAATGCTAAATATTTTTGTAGTGGGTCCTTGTCCTAGGGGAAAGAACCCACCCTACGACATCGCAACGCTAGCCTGCGAGCGCATTCACCCGTCCCCAGACAAGGCCAATCTCGGCGGATTTTAACATCCTCTTCCGCCGAGGCAGCAGACCATTGCTGAAGTCCTATACGGACATTTATATACCTACTTTCACTACAAAGGTCCTTATACTCTGTAAGTTTCATTAAAAAAATTTGTTGTTCCTCAATTATGAAGTAATCTAGCGAGTGTCAATCCAGACTAAATACGCCGTCTTTTAAAGTCACTTGACAAAATAGCGTAGTAAATTTTCGTACAATACGGCCGATTAAAGTTGGGTGATGCAGTTATTTTGAATTCAATGTTGGGCAAAAGTCTAAAATTTTATGTAAAACCGTAGCAGTTATGTTTTAATTTTAAACTGTAATTTACACAAAATGGGTCAGGCTGCGAGGGGACCTCTACAGGGAGACGGGAGAGCTCTCTCCGGATAATATAGTCGCGGTAATGCTCGAATTGGTTGAAAAATGGAACCAGGTAGCACATTATGCTCGGGCAGTCTTAAAAGATAAAGGGACTCCCTGCAGCCGGGGCGTTGGAGCTGGGGATCACTTTTCTGGCACTTTATCTACCCTTATTCTCTCCCACTAGAAGAGGGATTCCCCAGCTTGAAGGCGCCTACGGCGTAACAAAACGAGACCTGGCACGAAGTGATGTGTCAAACGGTTCCAGGCTAGGTTCTCAGGTTGACAGGGGAGGTGTTTAGTGGGTAGTCCAGTGGCCTTCTTGCGAGCATGGTTGTCCCACACTCTGTGCGTAAATGGCATTCACCTCCCAAACACAAAAAAAAACTGTAATTTACAGAAGGGTGGTTCTTGGTTACATTACAGAAGAGTCGAAGAAAAGTTAATACAGTGTAGTCGTTTAGTATGACTTCGCATATAACTAACAACCAACCATTTTTAGCGACGTAAGTATAGGCATATATTTGTTTTTAATATGAACCCCTATGAAAGCACATCCGTTTATAACGACTCCACTTACAACGACCGACAGCTTTTTACGACGGAATTTCACACAAAATTGTCCGGTTACAACGACGACGAGCGTTGACGTGTTTACAATAAATCGTAGATAAGAAACTATCTCCAACCCACGAACCCTCCTTGTCTGCACGTCGGCGATTGGAATGCGAATGTTTATTTTACGGCAGTAATTTGCCGGTGATGAGTGAGGGCGCGTGCCAAAATGGCTTCTATAAAACGAAAAAGTTTCTCCATTTAAGGTGAGGTGAGGGAGTCGTCACAAGGAAAACTTGATCTGGCACTTTTAAAATGATTTAAGATACAGCGTAATCGGGAGATACCCGTAAATAGGCCTATGTTTCAACAAAAGGCAAATTTTTTTGCTAAAGAGCTCAAAATTCTTAATTTTGATTTTCGGTGAGTTGGGTTACCGCTTCAAGAGTTGGCACAACATTGTCGCCAGAAAATTGCTGGAGAATTTCTGTCAGCGATGTGACCGAGTGGCAACCAAAGTTTGGCCTAATTTGCGCGCAAAATTTAGTGACCACGAAATATTTACTGCGGACGAAACTGGATTATTTTATAAACTAAAAAAACATTAAAATTTAGAGGTGAAAAGTGCTCGGGAAGAAAACTTTCGAAGGACAGAATAATTGTGATGGTCACAGCTAATTTGAGTGACACGATTAAAAAGAAGTTGTTAATTAACCCAAGATATTTGAGAAATGTTCGATCTCTGCCGGTAGATTATGAAAACAGTCGCAAGGCCTGATATTTTTATCAAATGGGTACGCGATTGGAATCATGAACTGACTAAAAAGAAGAAAAAGATCCTTCTTCTGATTGACAATTGCCCAGCTCATCCCTCAATCAGCGACTTGAGAAGCATAACTCTCGTTTTCCTGCCTCCTAATACAACATATGTATTGCAACCTATGGATCAAGAAATAATTCGACTGTCAAAATCAAACTTTCATAAAAATCTGGTTCTAAAAATTGTCGTCAGTCTTGATGCAAATGAACACCAGCATTGCCAAACATCCGAAGATGAAAATACTGGATGCCATTCTAATGATTTACGATGTCTGGAACAAGCTAACATCAGCGACGATTTTCAACTGTTATAAACACGCTGGATTTGTCTGAGACAGTCCAAGTGTTGCTGCCGACAACGATGATGATGATGACGATATGCCGCTGTCTGTCTGGGCGACAACTCTGAACCAAGGGTTGCCCATAAGAAATGAAGAACTTGAAGAATATTCTGCTGTTGATGATGATCTCGCAACGTGTGAGGAGCCGACTGACGAAAATATTCTACAAAATTTTATCGCCAATAGCCAAGATAGCGACAATAATAATGATGATGGTCCGGAAAAAAATTGTACCACTCCAAGTGCATCTGAAGCTCTAAAAGCAGCAGAAGTACTGAATGTGTTTGTGCACTCGCATTTTCATGATGACACTATGAAAAGTATTATGTCTCATTTGCATAATGCAGTCCGTGCTTCTTACTATAGGAATAAATACCAACAGCAATCAAAAATTACGGTACATTATATACGTGCACAGTTATTTTCTTATCCTTCATTCTACATTCAAGTACATTTAGTTATGCGAAATAAATGAAATACTTTGATTTAAATGTTTTTTTTTTCTGATGGTCGCATATGTAAATATTAATATGTCCATACAATATGTATTGAATTATTTTAACCAAAAATTAAAACCATCGATTCGTTTAGGACGACTTCCGGTTAGTACGACGTCATATCACCGGTCCCTTGGCCGTCGTTATAACAAGACTACTGTATTTGTAATCACAGGATTTGAAAGATCATCACAGGGGATCCGTTTTTCCAATTTATTTATTTTTTTTATACTTATAATTTGAAAAGTACATGACCAAACTTTAAAAAAATATACGACTTGGCCCGTTACCGGCTTGCGTTGATTTCTGAGACATCCTGTATAGCATAGTAACTATGTCAATTATTAAGTGCATTGCTAATAGTTAAAAATATCGCAATGACAACCTCCAGGTAAGAATCCTAATGAACATGAATGATTGGTTTTTCGAGAGGACGACAAAGTATTTCAGATAGAATCGTTGCAACGATGCAATGCAGACAAATTGAAAATTGCATAGGCTTGGTGGCGATGATTCTTCTATAAAAGTTTTCAGCGAATTCTTTTGTGACTAATTCTACATGTGAACATTTATTTTTAATAGCATCTATCCATCTTGGAATATGCATAATTTCTCTACAAAAATAAATTCCTGCGTCTATATTTGTTATCAGCGTGTCCTATATTCGCTGTAGATCGTAAAAAACAACTCAATCTCGCTTTCTGTACATGTTTAGTGTTTGCAGATGAGTGTGTTCACGTGTGGGCTTAAAACACTTCATTTGAGTGGAATAGCAGCCCAACCATGCCAAACACAAAATTCTTCTAAAATAATACGCACGCGGATTGTTGATGTTTATTATTATATTAATTGGTACCTACCCGGTAAGAATCTCGAAATTTCCTTAGTGAAGTGGGAAATCCCATTCGGGAACAGATTAAAATGGTTTAATCTTAATGTGGGAAACAGGAATTTATTTTTCGAATTTATTAGTCAATGGCTGAAAAGCGATACTGCGCGACGGGAAAAAATACTACACATGATGATTCATCTTGTAGGTGTATTTTTTCCAGGGCTACCATACTGATTTAATCTTTCGTTGAGCCAGAAATTTACTTCTTCCAATCGAATGCACTGATTTGTGTCTAGATTTCTTAGTGACTTTGTATTGACGATTTACATGATTTATTATTCCGTTTTAAACGATTGGTGTGATGTCTTAAGTATTTTGCCAAATAAAAACATTTCGAAAAAAAGAAAGCCGACTTCAAAATGGCCTAAAAGGATAAAATAAATTTTACGCAAGGATATGGAACTTGAAGTTGCAGATCCTCAACTTTGCATTCCATAGAAGCGAATCAATTGGGTGGCAGTTAGTGCTGTCCTTGATGGAAAATTGAAGAAAATTTCGATTAATAGATTGAAAAATTTTTTTATTCCTGAAATTGATGAGAGAGTTGCTTGTATAAATTTAACACTTGATACGGTCATCTCAAAGATCTTAACTAAGAAATTCTTGACGAATTTCCTTTATCGAGATTTACCAGGACATCTTTCGACTTCATCGCAGACGTAGTCAGCTTAGAAAGCTACTTGCAAGGATCTACCACCGCAATTTAAATATGGTCAACTGGGAGTATGAAGGTATTCATCTAGTGATTATGTCTCTAAACCGAATGATCTCGAATGTTGCCACGGCTTTTGCTAACGAGCGATTTGAACAGGCCCTGGAAAGTGTCAAACCAGGTCCTTGTATGTTTCCTCATATCAATAGGATAGCTGGCAGAAAAAGGCTGCCCGAGGTCCTCACTTATGATAGCTCCATGCTCATGGATAACATACCGATTGCTGACTCTACCGCAAAACATTTCGCTAAAGTTCTTCAAGAAGAGAGAGCAAGTGAGGACTCTTCCGTTACTTCGTTGGTGATCACTACCACAACAAATTTGGACTAAGACCATGAGCAACTGTGCTTGATCCGGTGCTCTGATTCAAATCCCTCTGACATTGGCCATGGTCTGTTTGTCAGTCCTGAGAGACTCACTTTGTTGGCACTGGAGTAAAATTTCAAAAATATCAGCAGGGGCAGATGAAATGCTTACAAAGTTTTCCCATGTTTTCTTTGTTTTCCTCGCGATCATTCTGAATTGCTTCCCTCAGCAGTGGAAATGCCCAAAAATATTTGCAATACCCCAGATTTTGGGCAGTACTAACGTATTCCATACTCGTCCGATTTCGCTGCTCTAGAATATTGGGAAGCTGCTTAAAAGAGTAATACTTGAAGCATCATAGCATTCATTGTGGGGGCGAGAAATGTGCCGGAAAGACAATTTGGCTTCGAAAAGCCAACTCCACACGGAAGAGCCTACTGCTCTGGCCGTGTTCCAAGCTGATATAATGAAAAGCTGGCGCAACAATAAGCTTGTTGTAGCTAGCCTGATTGATGTAGATGATCAATAGGCTTCTCTACAAAATGATAAATTTTGGCTTTCCAGCTCATATTGTGAAAATTATAAGCCATTTCATGAGGGGACGAACTGCCTTTGCGGTGACTTTTGGAGCTAGGTCAGACCCATTTTATATTGACTCGGGGATCCCACAAGGTTCTATATTAGGCTCATTTCTTTTCAATATATTCACCTCTTACGCCCCGGGCGTAAGAGACGAATAAAAGCCTGGAATACTAGTGAACCTCTTGGTCGACGACTTGATAGCGTGGTCATCTGAGCACAATTTGGGCTTTGCTAGTACAAGGCTTCAAAAATACTTGGAAAATCTTATTGTATTCTCTCGGAAGTGGGGAATCAAGGTAAATTCAAGGAAAAATGAATGAATTCTATTCAAGGACAAAAACTTTGGTCATCACGCAAGAGGCATCTGTCACTCCAGAATTAAGTTGAATGAGCAGATGGTGCACTGCTTTAGGCAAACGAAGTACTTGGGGGTAGTTTTCGATGGGAAAGCTACGTTTAGTGCTCACGTTGACATTATTTTGAATAAAGTTACTTATGCGTACCATCTTCTTATACTTCTTTTCAGGAAGCAAACAACAGCGAGTCAAGATTTCGACCCATAAAACCCTGATTCATCCGATCGTCATATATGCGGTGATGTCATTTTTTTTTAAAATACCGCAATTCACTACCACTCTCTCCATCACCATTTCATCGTCGCACAATGCTCGTGCGATCTGCACTTCACACGTCGTCAATTCCTACGTGTGCCTCCAGGCAATGTTAAAACATCGGTATTTTTTTTGTGGTAGGGAGGTGAATGCCATTTATGCATAGAGTTTGGGACTTCCATGCGCGACTGGACTACCCACTAAACACCTTCCCTGTCAACCTGAGAGCCCAGCCTGGAACCGTTTGACACATTACTTCGGGCCAGGCCTCGTTTTGTTACGCCGTGGGGCGCCTTCAAGCTGGAGAGTCCCTTTCCTAGCGGGAGGGGAGAGGGGAAGAGGAAGTGCCAGAAAAGCGATCCCCCAGCCCCAGCTGGGGACTGCCCGAGCATGATGTGCCATGCCCGAGCATGATGTGCCACCTGGTTCCATTTGTCGACCGATTCGAGCATCACCGCAACTATATTATCCAGAGGTGAGCTCTCCCGTCTCCCTGAAGAGTTCCCTTCGCAGCCTGACCCATTTTGTACACGCGAAAAATGTGTGGCAGGCATTGTCCTCCTCTCCTGAGCAAAACTGACAATCGGAGGACCGTAACTTACCGATCTTGTGCAGGTAAGACTGAAAACACCCGTGCCCGCTCAAAAGCTGGGTCAGATAGAAGTCAGTTTCACCATGCCTTCAGTTTAGCCACGGTCTCACATCCGGGATGAGGCGCGCAGTCCACCTTCCTTTCGTGCAATTCACCCAAGACTGCTGCCAATCATCGAGCGAGTGCTGTCTCTCTTCACGGACAACCATCTCCCTCGCACCCTCGTTTCGGCGCAGATAAATAGCGAGGCGCTCTCTAGCAAGGAGGGCGACAGGTATCACGCCTGCAATAACTCTCACCGCCGAGTCAGAGACTGTTGGATACGAAGATGCAATTCTCAGTGCTCCTCTTGTCTGTACCTGTGCCAAACGTTTTCGGTATACCTCCTTGCTGAGAGCGGCGCCCCATACCTCTGCTCCGTACAGTAGCACTCAGCCTACAGCACTCATCAAGAGACGTCTTCTTGATGGGCTAGGTTCCCCTACATTGGCCATAAGTCGACTCAGAGCCGATATTCACGAAGAAGCCTTCTCAGCCGTTGCGCTGATTTGCTCAGAGAAACTCATCTTCGAGTCGATCAGTAGCCCCACGTACTTCACCGATGGCTTCGATTCGATTCGTAAGTCACCAATACTGATCATCCTTACTCTAGGGATTCTCTTTTTTGTCAAGATGACCACTTCGGTTTTCTCCAGTGCTAAACTGAGCCCGCGAGCAGTCATCCAGTCCCTCACTCAGCGCATTAGCATACCTAGCCTAAGTCGCGCTTGTTCAACGATCCGTCCAGCGACCAGAGCCGCAACATCATCCGCATAGCCAACCAAGCGCGACTCATCTGGCATCTCAAGTCTCACTAGCCCATCGTAAGACACGTTCCACAGGTCCGGACCAAGGAAAGATTCCTGGGCAACACCCGATGTAATTTCCATCCTTCGTTGGCCCTGTGTCGTGTCGTAGAGCAGACTTCGGTCCTTTAAGTAGTCCCTCAAAAGCTGCATTAGATATTCTGGAACTTGAAAAGAGTTTTCCAGCGTATCCAGAATATCCACCCATCTAGCGGAATTGACGGCATTCCTGACGTCGAGTGTCACCATCAGGACGATCCGTGGCTTGGTGCGACTATACGCCTCTGCCTTTTGGACCGCATTCACCACCTCTGCAATCGCATCAATGGTAGAACGGCCTGCTCAAAGCCGTACTGCCGAGGAGATAGGTCCCCAGCAGCACGAATCGCGTCAGTGAGTCTTCCCTTGATGAGTTTCTCTAGCACTTTCCCAGCCATGTCTAGCATGCATAACGGGCGGTATGCAGACGGCAATTCGAGATTTCCCTTCCCCTTGCTGATCAGCACGAGCCTCGCCACCTTCCATCGTACCGGGAAAACCCCGTCCCGTAGGCAAGCGTTGAATGTGCTGAGCAGCAAGTCCGGACAATGGTGATAGACGAGCCACAACACCTCAGCTGGAACACCATCTGGACCTGGAGCCTGCCTCGCTTTCAATGAGAGGACTGCCTCCTCCAGTTCCAGCTGTGTGAAGAGTGGGCACTCGACTGCTGTTTCACCATGGACAGCGTCAACACGAACGGGATGGGCGGGGAAGAGTCCCCGCACTATCGCGTCCATCTTTTCCGCGTCACGTATACAAGGCTTCCGTAAGGCACCAAGTTTCTGCATGACCAGCCTGTAGCCAAGGCCCCACGGATCCTTAGTCACATTGCCCACTAGGTCTTGCCAGCAGCGAGCCTTGCTACTGTTGATCAGTTTGCGAAGGCATTTCCTGGCCGACTTATATGCTGCCACCCAGTTGCATGCCTCGTCACCGTTCCGCGCCCGTTGAGCCTCACGTCGAAGCTTGTGACACTCCCTTCGCTTTTCAGCGATTTCAGTTGACCACCAGTACACTGGGGGCTTGCCGTGCCGGGGTCTTCGACGGGGCATAGAAGCACAGCAAGCAGTCGTGATGATGCTCATAGTAGAGTTCACCACGTCTTGAGCTGCCAGTTCTTCCGTCCCCTGCGAAGCTCCGCAGCGGCTCACCTGCTGTGAGCACCTCGACGAACCTCTCGACGTCCATCTTTCCGATGTTCCATCCAGTTGTAGAAAGCTGAGAGCACGGACGTTGGGAGACAGCATCACTTATCTCAAGCAGAATGCACTGATGATCACTGGCTGAGTAGTCCTCTAATTCTTTCCAGTTGTGTATCCTTCATACACATCGGTATAAGGGGCACACAAAATGCTGTGAAGTACTCCTTTCCTGCTAGTCTAGTCCGATTCGTGAACAGTTCTCAGAGATAAAAAAAAATATTATAATATGACGCAGTAAAAAAACTCTGAGTTTATAAAAACTAGCTGTCTTTAAGTATCTCAACGTTAGGGTCTAAAATGCCCTAAGATACTGCATTTTCAATCCTCTGGACTTATCATTAATTTGAATTTATTAGATGTTCCTTAAGTCTTTTCTTAAAAACCAATAATGAGTTTGCGTTTTTCACTTTTTTTGGAAGATTGTTGTATATACGGAGAGCATCATTCGTTGCATCGTTCTTTAGTCGATCAGTTCTAGCGTAAGGTATTACAAAATTGTTGGCATTTCTTGAATTATACTTGTATGGATTTATTTGTGATACTTTTATAAAGGGAAATTAGACATTTGAAGAAGGTGAGTGCATTGGTCCGCTGTTACACTAGTCTTGTTGGAGTGAGAGTCGGAAGGTTTAGAATGTTTTTATAGGCTTTAGTTAATATCCTGGATATAATGTTAAGGTCTTGCTTTGACGATTAACTCCAAATGACCACCGCATAATGTAGCTTTGTCAGTACATATGCATTTAATACAAGTTTCTTTATATGCATGGGAAAACTCCCATATCTTCTCAACATTCCTATCATTGGTGCTTTTTGTCTCCTCAAATTATTATGTGTGGCAACCATGTCAAACGTTGATCTATGGTAAGACCGAGATATTTAATTTCAAACACTCATTGCAATTTTTTGCCGCTAATTTTTAGGTCAACTTCTATGTCTTCCTTATTCTTCTGTTTAGAAATAATGTATTTATATTGTTTTTGTAGTATTCATTGCTAACTTGTTTTCTATAAGCGATGAATGATATTTATCTAGATCCTCGGACGATATTCTCCATGGCAACTTTATCATGTCCTGATTAAAGAAGTACAGTATATAATGTGCGGTGACCTTTCAGTTTACATATGTTCAAATTATTAGTATATAGCAAAAACAAGGTTGGACCAAGTATGGATCCTTGAGGAACCCCCGATTTCATTGGTGATAGATTGCTCAAGATATTATTAACTGATATTCTTTGGAATTTTCCTTCCAAATAACCTTTAAAAAGTTGTTTCGGTTTGCCTTGTATACCATGCGATTCACGTGTTTGATGTAACAGGTCATGATCAACCGTATCAAAAGCTTTCTTCAGGTCCATAAAAATTACAATAACAGAATCTCCTTTATCAAGACTTACGTTGATGTAAAGTGAGACAGAAAGTAACGCATCGAAAGTACTCTTGTTCTTTTGAAAGCCAAACTGCTTCGGATTTATGATGGAATTTCCCATTAAGAAAGATTTTAAAAGATTACTTACTAGTTTTTCGAATATTTTACTAAAAGTTGTCAAAAGTGCAAAAGAGCGGTAACTATTCGGGTTCAGATGACTTCCTCCTTTGAATATTGGAATTATTTTTGCCAGTTTCTCTTCGTCCGGAAATGTTCCAATTCTAATATGCTCGTTTATAAAATTTCCCAGTGGTTCAGCTACCTCTTCTTTGACTAGTATCATTTCATGTGTGGTGATGTTGTCAATCCTGTGCTGCTTGTTTTTCAAATTTTCGATTGTATTCAATACTTCTCTTTTAGTCGTTGGATGAATGTGAAGGTGGACTTAGGTGGGCTATTTATGATATTGAAATAGCTAGTTGACTTTTCACCAAGCTCCCTGGTAATTTTTTCACCAATACGGACAGGAGTTCCGAAAATGAAAGGGGGCAAGATAGAATTTGTGTAGCGAAAAATACTTTGGGCTTGCACAGGCCTATACAAACGGGTGGACAGATGGTCTTACCCCAACGAGGAACTTGAATCTTGTTAACTTGTAGTGGGTGGTCTGTTACAGATGATGGTGCAAGGTCACCATCAGTAAATATATTTCTATTAAGTGAGCTTATACCAGGACATTTACTTATTATATAGTCTTTATACCACTACATAAAAGGAGGTATGTGCAGAGGTTCCACCTTTTTGTTTAGTTCTTCTCTGAGGTACTATTTTGTCAGGTTTTTAGACATCTCCGTCTCATCCATACTCCAGATATTTTTTGGCTAAAACTTATACCTGTCCATACCATCGGCTAGATTATCAAAAACAATTATTGACGTTATGGATATTAAACGTCGAGACTTGAAACAGGCTAGTTACTGGAGGACATCTCAAAAATAGGGTTGCGTATCGTCTTAAAAGTCCACTCAACTATTCCTTGCCTGTCATTTGAGTTTTATGCCATTTTTCTGGAATTTTTTTGGTAGTTTATTGCTGGTTAGTATGTTAGCTTACGAATTTCATATGGAGCCAATCCAAAATTAACTCCAGAGCACTCAAACAGCCCTGTGGTTTTCTTTCTTCATCAAGAGTAAATATCCGGTTGACGCAACGGTAGATAAATATTACACTAGTATTCTTCTCCTTCTTCGTAGCGCTACAGCCCCTCTTGAGTCTTCGCTTCCTGCAAATAGCTCCTCAAACCACTTTGGTCTATCAACCGCATCTTCCAATTTCGAAACCCGAGCAGCGATGAATTGTTTTCGTCGACCGAGTCGAAAAAAAGAAATTGTTAACTCCGAGAAGCCAAAACCGAGGTTAAATTTAGAGTTTGAAACCAACAATTTCACGTACGAGTTCCATTTAGAATATTTTAATATTTTTGAAATTGTAATCATTGTAATATTCAGTCCGTTAATATTTAGGGTCATTTGGGGAGAGATGCACCACTTGGAAAGATGCACCACTTGGAAAGATGCACCACTTGTAAATTTAGCTACACAAAATCACATGATAACACTTTCACTCAATTGTTAGTTTTGCTTCAGTCTCTGTTGACGTTTCGAGCCGAACGCACGATTGAGCCGTGTAACTTGTAGGAAATAATACTGAATATTCATATTTTTCTAAGCATTTCGAGCAATAAGTTTTTATGCAGGTGCTGGACTCACACCTGATCGCACTTTGGTTCGATCAATGGCGTTCAAGTTTGCCAAAAAAATGCAAATACCTAATCGATTTTGTAAGGAAACGGATATGGCATATGGATATTTTTTACCTCCAGTATTAATAAGAAAAGGGAAGTATAAGAAGAAAAACTCGAAGACGATTTATCTCCGGGATCAAAAGTTCTTATGAATGAAAAATCGTCTTATATAAACAGCAAAATATTCATGACATGGCTGAAGGAACATTTTGTTTCACGGAAAGCTGCGGGTAAATGTATTCTTCTTCTCGATCGCAATGCTATGACGTAGCTATGTTAGAGTTTGCAGATGCTAGCGATGTTATTATTCTTTGCCTACCTAGATATACAACAAATGCTCTCCAACCTTTGGACAGATCTTTCTTCCATGAATTTAAATCGTACTATAATCAAGAAGCCAGAAACTGGATGCTTGTTAATCGGGAAAGAAAAATCACGAGATACCAGATGGGAAAGTTGATAGCTAAAGCTTGGCAAAAATTGGCTACTATTGGGAATAGTGCAAGCGGATTTAAAGCATACGGTATTTATGCATTTAATCCAAACGCAATCCTGGACCACTTTTTGGATGCATCGGGTTCAGTGCAGCTAAATTTGGGAGAACTGAATCCTAAACTGACTCTTCCATAAATTACGCAACAATTACTGAATCACCTTCAAAATCACTCCCGTGCCTATTATTCCTGTAGCTAATAGTTCTTAAAAAAAATAGTTCTAGGAGAAATATTGTTCAAGCACACAGAAGCCCTGATATTTTCAAAAAAATATTATAAGCTACTAAACATATAAAGTTGGAAAAGGCATTGGAAAAGCAAAACAAAAGTGACATTGGGAAAAAGCTACAGGTTCAATCTAAAGAAAATTTATGCGAAGATAGGGAGGGTCACGATACGACATACACTATATATTCTCCTTTGTGTAATATTTCTGGTAAAGATAAGAGACGTCAAGATAATGCAGTTATAGGGACTTCAAAATGGAAAAGTGCATCTCTCCCCAACTGAGATGCATGTACCCCGACATCATTGAGAGAGATGCAATTTTGCTCAATTTTTTTAAAAGTTTATTTCATTATAACCAAGTATCTCCTTCTTCTTCGCAGCACTACAGCCCCTCTCGCGCATTCGCTTCCTACAAAAAGCGCCTCCAACAATCTTGGTTCATTGACCGCGTCCTCCAATTGCAAAATCTGAGCAGCAGTCAACTGTTTTCGTCGACCGAGTCAGATCAGCGTTTTCTCGATTTCCCCACTGGTCTCCGCCCTTCAGTTCTGGCAACGAATACTCGTACTTTTTTGGATATACGTTGTTCGTCCATACGATTTACGTGGCCAGCCTATTGCAGCTTCCGCAGTCTTTCAATCGTTGAGACCTCAGGCTCGTCAAAATTTTTCATACAGCTCATGGTTGTATCGAATTCGCCATTGGTCCCCGTCTCGCTTCGTTCCAACTATTCGCCTCAGGACCCGTCGATCGAAGGCGTACAACATGTTTGCGAATGCTTGGGTTAATGTCGAAGCTCACGCAAGAAAGGAAGCCATATGCTATCAATTTTCATATATAATAGTCGGCCTACTTTGGCCAAGCTTCCGTGAACTGTCAGCCAACTGCGGCATAAACAAATGCTTATATCTCGCAAATCATACTATTTTTCGAACGAAAAACGTACAAAACGCATTCCGCACATGATTAAAAGTCACCTTGCACTATCCACTGAACTCCTAAACTTTTCAAGACGAGCAAATGAAGCACATTTTTTGCACCTTCTACTGATAGCTAAGCTTTGAGAAGTAAACAAACTCCTATTCATTCACTTTGGGAGGCGATAAAAATTAAACGGGTAACAGAACTGAAATAATTTTCACTTCACTAGGAGCGCCATTGTGTTCTCCGTGGACCGTCTAGATTTCACTGTAGAAATCCGTCTCAAAACCGTACAAAATCTAGAGTTTTCGTTGAAACCTCCACAATCCTTCATATAGCGCCGTATTAACTAGCGAGCAAAGTCAGCCTACATGTGCTCATGCATGATGTAGTAAGCACTGCTTCCATATGGCTTCCTATCATACGTGAGCTTTGGTTAGGATTCATGTTTCGCACCCATAGCATAACACACGTCTTATCACAGATTAGTATACTTGAAACTTTATTTTCCTGCGTATGCAGCTGGATCATAGAGGTATATACAGGAGACGGCGAAAGATCAAATTCATGAAGCCACGAGCTTTTGCCTTTGCTTTTGCGATAACTCGCATAGGCTCGAAGCTAATTTCGAAATTGGGGTCGAAATTTTGTTCATCATATGATAAGGTGTATCATACTCTTGACGATAAACTTTATGAGAATGCAGCGGTTGAAAATTAATTGTTTACTACAAAAAGAAAGCCAAAAAATTATCATATGTGCTGATATTATTATTCTGGTGGAATTTTCTTGCAAACGCTTGAGAGGGTACCACTTTTGACCTACATACGTAGAAAATTTCATCATTCAAGTATGTTTGCGAGAAAACTTGCTGTGACGCACGGACGGATGGACAGGTGGACGAAAAGACTTTAATAGGGGATTGTAAAAATATTTTACAATCCCCTAAAGTGGTCTGTTGTATAAATACTTGCAAGTTACGCCATTAAAAATGTTTCCATGATAAACATTCATTACTTCGGTTGCTACTAAAATAGCGAATTGCACTTACCTTCTGACCTTTGTGGGCCGTCATTTTGAATGCATGCATTTGATTTTGGATTTTTAAAAATATTTCAATCTTAGAGTCTCATCAGTCAATTTGTCCAATCTCAGTCAAATCAGTTTCCTCTAGACAGGGCAAAAGTATTAAATTTTTAATGAAAATGGCAGCGAAAAATATTAGGTTTTATATTTTCGACTTCTTTATTTTTCATCCGAATTTGATAATTTTTTGTTTAGTACAAGGACTTTGTACAATTATCCACAATCTCAAGTTTTATTAAAATCCATTGGAAAATTTGGCCACTAGAGGGCCACAAAAATCTGAAAAAATCGCATATTTGAATCGCCGCCATTTTGAAACTTGAGCATGTCTGTGCACCAAAAAAGCAAAATGTTTAGATCTAATTGTTTTCTATCTTGGAAATTAATTTCATTCACATCGAATCAAAATTGGGTCTTTCAGAAGCCTTTGAAATTTCTAGCTTCAACTAGCCGCCATTTTGTTTTTGGAGACCTGATCTCTAGTTCTTTAACATGATTCTTTAGGCATTTAGAGTAATTACCAAAGAACCGAATTTCTTTAACATCGGTTGAAAAGTTTGGTCACAACTACAACATCCAATGCTTACACGCTTTTCAACGTCTGAGCGGCCACCATTTTGTTTGAAACGGTTCGACTTTGGATTTTTTATTGTGAAATTCATCGCATACCTCAATAAACCTCTGTACCAAATTTCATCCAAATAGGAGCCACGGTTTGGTCAGAAATGAAATCACGAATGTTTGTCTAAAATGGCCGCCATTTTGTTTTCCCTCGATCGATTTTGCTGGTTAAACAACTTAACTGAGATATTCACGCAACACGCCTTTCCTAAAAATATTGTGAAAATTGGACCGAAATTGTGACCTCTAGCATAGTCACGATTTTCGTTATATCATATATAAATCATATATATATATATATATATATATACATATATATATATATATATATATATATATATACATATATATATATATATATATATATATATATATATATATATATATATATATATATATATATATACGCAATAGGTAAATATCTCTTGAGAAATTCACCTAAAAAAAAAAAATCCCCGTTGGCAGCACCAGCCGGAAAGGTAAATTTCTCGTATGTAGCATAAAGTTTCGAAAAAGAATTTGGCTTGCCTACTACTAAACTTCTTTCTGCAATTTTCGTAGTACCGTATGGGTATTTATTAACATAAAAAAAATCTGGCCACGTTCGTTCATAGAGACCTTTTATCGGGGCGCAAATATTTTGCTAATTAAATTGAGTTGCACACGTATGGATTACATATTGAAAATAGGCGGATAATAAATTGTTGTAAACATACAAATACCGGTTTTGCCCTTCTCGCATTTGCTGTTTACACAGTTCACAGTGGTAACCACACAAAGGCTTAAATAGCTCGAATGGTTAATTTCAAAAGATTTCCATAAAAGTTTAATCAGCACTTGCGTTGCCATTAATATAAACATTTTCAATTTTTTTCTGAACTATCAGGGCCGTCATTTTGATTTTTATTGAAATCGGCTGCTAAAAATATTAAGCTGTAAATTTTCGACTTTTTAATTTGTCATTCGATTTGCATAATTAAATTAAATTAACTTGCCTTAATAATTTATAATTTCAAGTTTCAACGGATCTGTTGAGAATCTTGGCTGCTAGAGGGCTACAGAAATAAAAAAAATTGTATGCCACCCCCTGTATGGGGAGACCCGCTTGTATGGGGAGACCCCCCTTAAATACCTTAAAATATTTTCTTGCACTGCAAATTTCAAGAGGCACCAATTTTGACCTACGTAGAAAATTTCCTCATTCTAGCTCATGTGGTTTGCGAGTAAACAGGACAGACAGACAAGTCGCGATTTTATAATTTTCTAGGGTATTGTTAAAAATATTTTACAATATCTTAAAAATGATCTGGTTTATAAATTCTTTCAAGTAAAGTCATTTAAAACGTTTCCATGAAAAATATTCATTAATTCAGTTGGCACTAAAATAGCGGATTGCGCTTGCCTTCAGACCTTTGGGGCCGCCATTTTGAATGCATGCATTTTATTTTGGATTATTTTAAATCTTTGTATGCCAGGACCTCATCAACCAATGTACTATCTCGTTCAAATAGGAGTTTCACTCTAGACAGGGCAAAATAATTAAATTTTTATAGAAAATGGCAGCTAAAAATATTAGGCTTTAAATTTTCGACTTTTTTATTTTTCATTCAATTTTAATAATTTCCTGCAAAATACAAGAACATAGTACAGAGATCCATAATCTCAAGATTCATCAAAATCCGTTGGAAAATGTGACCGCTAGAGGGCCACAAAAACATGAAAAAAACGCATATTTAAATGGCCGCCATTTTGAAATTTGCTCATGCATGATCACCAAAATAGCAAAGGCTGTAGGACTAAGTAATCTCTATCTGGGAATCAAGTTTCATATATGTCGGATCAAAATTGCGACTTTTAGAAGCCTTTGAAATTTTGACATTCAACTGGCCGCCATTTTGTTTTTTGCAACCTGACCTCCAAATTTTTTAAGTGATTCTTTAGATATTTATAATTTCTATCAAACCACCGAATTTCGTGAAAATCAGTTGTAAGTTTTGGCCACTATTACAACAACAAAATTTTGCACGTTTTTAGACCTTTGAGTGGCCGCCATTTTGTTTCTGCCGTACCCACTTTGGATTTTTTATTGTGAGATTCATCACATACATCAATAAACCTTTGTGCCAAATTTCATCCAAATCGGAGCTATACTTTGGTCAGAACAGAAATCACGATTTTTCGTCTAAAATGGCCGCCATTTTGTTTTTTCCCGGTCGATATAGCTGGTTCACGAACTTAACCGAGATAATTACCCAATACACCTTTCCTGAAAATTTGGTGAAAATTGAAGCAAAATTGCAACCTCTAGCGTTGTCACAAATTTCGTTATATCCCATATACATACATATATATATATATATATATATATATATATATATATATATATATATATATATATATATATATATATATATATATATATATATATATATATATATATATATATATATATATATATATATATATGATGCCCTTCGCAATAGGTAAATTTCTCTCGAGAAATTTACCTAAAAACCGACTCCAAAGTAAGAAAGATGAATAAAATTTTTTAAAAGCGGTGCTATATTACATGGTGCTTTAACATCACCTTTATAAAACTTGTTTCATCCTTTGTAGGGCACTTTGAAGTCGGTTTTCTTCGTTTTCCGGTAAAGAAACAAATATTTTCAAATTAAACCACCATGCATGCATTTCGACATTAATTGGTTCTATTTTCAACAACAATTTCAGTCCCATCACCACAACTCCAGAAACCTAGAAAAACATTTTTAAATTCAACCGACCAGTTTTCGAAATTCATAAAACAGCTCCCATATTGTAGGTGCACTGCACTGGTACGAGATCACGTATTTTAGAAAACCTTCAAAGTTTTTCAATTAAAATGTTTACTCCGATACATGAAACTTTTACAAGCATCTTCGCAATAACAAAACGAATTATTTTCAACAATTTAACCTTAACACCATTATGGACGCAGCCAACAAAACTTCAACATTTGCGCGCAACATCTATTTCACTTGCAATTTGCTCTTTGATAATTACGAACTTTGACTTAAAAACACAATTAATTACTTCAACACGAAGCTTTAAAGATAACTTAAGCCCATTTAAATCCGTAGGAATAAAAATCAGAAAAAAAGCGCGTAAATTCTTAAAATGCAAGCGAGTTTCAGTTGCATGTTATCGGAATTCTATGACCGGCGTCAAATCTGTTTCAACCGAGAAAATCTTTAAACTCGCGTCTCCCATATACCGTTTCTAGCAGGCACGATTCACACAACATTCGAAATTATGTTTTAATTCACGAATCACACCGAAAACCCGGACGGACACAGAAAACATCACGTAAATTATACCCGGACACATAATTGTTTCCTTGACTGCACTTTACTTACCTAAATAATGAAAAATACTCGATGACGCGTTCACGTTTTTGCTCACGTTTACACATTGAACACTTTATTTTCGAAATCACTTATAGAATCCGACCGAAACAAGCGTTTTCATTGAAAATTTTTAAAAATTACGATATTTGATGGAATTTTCGCAGGAATTGTCAACTTCCGGTTTTCTATCAGCTGAAACATCATTTCCGAAATCAGGGGTGTCACAATTGTTGATTTCGATCGAAAACGATTTGAACGTGGCGCACTTCGTAGTTTGTTAGTATATTTTATGGAAAGGAAAGAAGTTTGTTGAACAATATTTGGAGGCATTGTTTACAATTGTAAATGCTGTATGATCATTAAAGAGAAAACTAAAAATAATGAACTTTTTTAGCTATTTCGAAATTAATTTCGAACAATGATAGAGTTTGGACAATCATACGTAAGCTCATTCGTGAAAGTCCAAAAGCTTTCGAAAATTGGAGTATACGGACATGAAATGTTTGTTCGTATTGAGCATGTGTTAAGAGACTTCAATATTTTATATGGGAAATGAAAGCTCGCCGTCTCCAGTGTATACCTCTATGAGCTGGATCAACAAGTGTTTTTCTTTGCTTTATCTTCTAGTATTTAACATACAATTAGCTAAAGAATAAATGTATAACAAATATAATTCACTAGTGTTTTATTCAGAGATTTAAATTTAATGTGGTGCGTCTCTGCTGAAATGACCCTATTTATTTTAAATGGATTGCTTGCCTTTCAAAAAAAAGCACTGCATGTCACTAGGCGAGACCCTCCCAAGAATCTTAAAAAAAATCACATTCGAACTTTCTTGGGGGCAATCACCTCTGATACATCTACCAAGTTGAGTATCTGTAGTTACTACAGTTTCGGAGAAAATTTGCTGTGATAGACGGACGGACAAACGGGCAGATAGGTCGCTATTGCGATACGATTTTGTAACACAGTACATAGTCCCTTAAAAAAAAATTTGTACATTTTCAGAAACCCTAAAAATAAACTGGCACTAATTTTATTAGCTTTACACAATTTTTGAAAAAAATTTAAAAAAATTATCAAGTGGATACAAATATCAAAGAAAAAAAAATATAAGTCATATTTGTTTGTGACACTGACAGGTAAAATCTTTACCGTTCTTAAAATGTATAGCCAACCCGCATGAATATCATGCTTTGATACAAGAAAAATGAGATCAGGACGCAATTAATTTGTGTATTTCTCTAGTGAGTCAGTTTAAACGCATAATACAATAACCTAATCTAAAAATATTCAGTATCTAAAATTAAAATGATTCTAAACATGAACTGTGCACAGGGAAGACGTGCGAATGATTCGTTCTAATCTTGAGATTCCTAATTTACACGAAGCAAATTCTTTGCATTGCTAACGCTTGGTTACATGATATGTGTGTATTGTATTTGCCATTTGATTTTATTTTGAATGGTTTCTTTGCTGTGATTTTCCGAGGTCATTAATTTTCTAATACGCATTAAAAGCGTAAAATAGTGTGTGAATGCATTTTTTTCGGAATTATTGGTAATCGAACGTTTATTCAAGTGTCGACAAATTTTTTAAATTCCATTTAATATACATGGTGGAACGAATATACTACGGATCTACAAGTATATTCTGCAGATGTAGCAGTTAAGGCAATCATTAAAAGCGGCATTTTCCGGGTTTTGGTTTTCCCAATTATTGCTACATCGAATACATCCTTTAAGCGAAGAGCAATTTATCTAGCTGAAGGAACTCGGTCCAAAAGATCCCAAAAATATTCATTTGACAAATGAATCTTCTGTGAAAATTCATAAAGGCTTCCATGGTTGAAAATCAACTAAATACTACAAGCTGACTATAATCTTAATTTTTGTAAGCGAAGTACTTATCGCCAATGTATTTTTGGAGAAGAGGTAAGTTGATTATGTTTGTCCCACTTTTAATAGGCAAGAGTTCGGTTCTGAGTCGACTTATGGCCAACTTAGGGGACCCAACTTATCAAAAAGACGCCTCTTGATGAGTACTGTAGGGTCAGTGCTATGTGGCAACCGAAAACCTTTGGAACAGGCACAGAGAAGGTGAGCATTGAGGATTACACATTCATATCCAACAGTCTCTGATTTGGCGGTGAGAATTATTGCAGGCGTGATATCTGTTGCCCTCTTTGCTAGAGAGCGCCACGCCATTTCGCAGCATCGAAACGAGGACGCGAGGGAGATGGTTACTCACGAGGAGACATAGCGCTCACTCAACGACTGGCAACAGTCTTGGAATTACAAGAAGGGAAGGTTGACTGCGCGGTTCATTGGATCTGAGACCGTAACTAAAGCCATAGTGAGAATGACTTCTATCTGTACCAATTTTTCAGCGGGCATAGGTGTTTTCAGTCTTACCTACATAAGATTGGTAAGTCACAGCCCCTTTTTGTCAATTTTGCCCATGAGAGGAAGACTATGCCTGCCACACACCTCTACCCTGGAAAGTATAGTCACGGTGATGCTTGAATCATTTGGCAAATGCAACCATGTGGCACATTCTGTTCGGGCAGTCCTAAAAGATAGAAGGGATTCACAACAGTCGGGGCTGGGGGATCACTTATCTGGCAATTCCTCTTCCTCCCTTCCTTCTCCCCAGCTTGAAGGCGCGTAGCAAAACGAGACCTCACCCAAAGTAATGTGTCAAACGGTTCCAGGGTAGGCTCTCAGGTTGACAGGGGAGGTGTTTAGTGGGCAGTCCAGTCGCTTGTGAGCATGAGAGTCCCACACTTAATACATAATTGACATTCATCTCCCAACCACAAAAAATAAATAAGTAGGCAAGAGTTACAGACAACCATCACTATTACATAAGAATTTACGCTTCACCCATGAAACAGGAAACTATTTCCCTCCTCAGCCAAATATATAGGGTTTATTTTTATAGAAACTTGAAAAACCCTATTTTGACGAAATTATGATAAATGTTCATACAACTAAATAATGAAAAATCAGGAAAAAAGTCCAAACTTTAACAAATGTAGTAATTGAGCAGGTACAGGACTGCTTCAATGGGGGTCCGGTTTTTTTTGTACTGTACGCACAACTTAAATTATCAGAAATCACGATACGAGTGTACCCTAATTTTATGTTAAGATATGGCAAGAGGATTGCTACAGAGGCCCGAGGTTTTTTGGCGTAAGAGGCTGGGAGTGAGAATCATCACAGTGAAAGCTGGCCGCATTGAATATACTTAACAATATGAAATGAGTAGGAAAATGTATAACTCCGCCGTAGACATTTTGTTTCGGTGCTCGATGTCATCTTTCCTAGCCAAGCTTAACGCTTTGGAGGGCGCTGTCTTGAAGACGGATGGCAACGTGGTAGTTAAGGGGAACTTCAATACCAAAACAATCGAATGGGATATGCCTTTAACAATCCCCGCGGAGAAAGCGAATCCTAGATATGGCGCCTGCGAAAGAACCATGACGGGCGCAGCACTTGCCTCGGAGCCGTTAGAATGGAGGATATACAATTGGAGAGTTTTAGAGGACTACTCAGTCAGTGATCATTAGTACTCGTACATTCTGCTTGAGATCCGTGATTATGTCTACCGACGTCCGTGCTCTCAACTTTCTACAATTGTGTGGAATATCGGAAGGATAATGCCAAGAAGTTCTTGGAACTGTTCACAGCAGGTGCTCCGCTGCAGGATGATTTGCAGGAGAATGAAGAATTGGCTGCTCAAGACGTGGTGAACTCATCATCATCACGACTGCTTGCAGCGCTTCTATGCCTCGTCAAAAAACTCCGGCACGGCCAACCCCCAATGTACTGGTGGTCGACTAAAATCGCTGAAAAGCAAAGGGAGTGTCACAAGCTTCGGCGTGAGGCTCAACGAGCACGGAATCGTGACGAAGCATGCAACCGGATAGCACCATAGAAGTCGGTGAGGAAATGCCTTCGCTGCTGGCAAGATCTGGTGGACAATGTGAACAAGTATCCGCGGCCTTGGTTACAAGCTAGTTATGTGGAAAGCAGGAAAAATGGACGAGAGAGTGTGGGAACTTTTTCCCTCCCCCCAACCCAGACATGTTGTTGATGCTGTTCATGGTGAAACAGCAATCGAGTGCCCACTCTTCACACAGCCGGAACTGGAAGAGGTAGTTCTATAATCGAAAGCAAGGAAGGCTCCAGGCTCAGATGGTGTTCCAGCTGAGGTTTTGCAACTTATCTATCACCACTGTCCTGACTTGCTGGTCAGCACATTTAACGCTTGTCTATGGGACGGGATTTTTCCGGTACGATGGAATGTAGCGAGGCTCGTCTTGTCACCAAACATTTCATTCCAAAGCATTGATAATTGAAAGTCACGAAGAATTGCAAGAAAAATCTTCAATTTACCATCAAGAATTGCCAAATATTATAACAGTGCAAAAGTTCAATACTCTGAGAGGTTATTTATTGGATAACCATGTGTTTTCTATTTGCTAACACTTGCGCTTATAGCAAATATAAGTCACTTTACTGCTTATCATCCTAATGGTCGCAGGCATCTTTATAAAATGGCAATTGAATTTTGTCAACCCCGAAATTTTTTGCTGTGATACTAGCCGGCTTCTCATATACAAGCCTAGCAGCCGTTGATATAACATAAAAACTGAATGGTGTCAACGCTTTAGGAACACTAAAATTCTCAACCAAATTTTTTCCTGCCATGATCTCTTTCAAGCAGCCGTAAGTAAGGAATTCGTGATTAAATTCTGTATGTTAATAGCAAGACCTAAAGCAGCATACTGAAGGTAATTATTCTTAACCAGATTCAAATCTTTGTTCCGGCTGTTTTTGAACGTTTTATGGAGACAATCGATTGATATAAATATATCGCTTAACGTTAAATAATGCATGAAGCATTTAAGGGACTCATTTGCTGCAATATAAAAGTATTTTATCCAAAAGAATATTGGTTTCCTGAACGTTACCTCCTGAAGCGTGACTGAAGTAAGACAAACTGGCCCTCCACTCCGTTGATACAACACTGCTTTATAAGAAAGATATTAACGCCCGTTTCTGCAACTCTTTCCCCATACTTGCTATTTTCACAATCTTCATCGCTTAATAACGGTACTTTGTTATTCTACTTCTCAAATAGTTAGGGGAAACATGTGCGAGGTAAACACAACGCCTTGTTACATTCAGGCCGCAAAAACTTAGAATTTTTAAATCTTCTTCCTCTTCGTACCACTACAGCCCCGCTCGAGCTTTCACCTCCTGCAAAAAGCACCCCAAAGTGTCTCGGTATACGTCCTCTAATTTCAAAATCCGGGCAGCGATGAACTGTCTTCGTCGACCGAGTCGACCAGCGTATCCTCGGTTTGCCCACCGCTCTCCGTCCTTCAATTCTCGCAACGAGTACCTTTTTGGGTATGCGTTGTTCGTCCATACGATTCACGTGGCCAGCCTATTGCAGCTTCCGCAGACAGACCCCACACCCCCCACTCCTCTCGACGCTGCAATATTCCCTGTTCATCTACCAGGCCTGCCCGAATAGCATGCGCCACTCAGTTCCATTTGTCAAGTAATCTAAGCATCTATTCGACTATAATTTCTGGGGACAGCTCTCCAAAGAACGGCACCGTTTAAAGGCGCATTGTCCAAAAAATGTCAACGGTTTCAAATCTGTCTCTCGTTTGAGTTTCTTCATACAAATTTGTAAGCTTAAACTAAACTGACTTTCATCAAATCTAAATTTTCGCCTAAGTATGAGAACTTGTAGTAAACGTAAGCAGCAGGTTTGCCCTGTAGTGATCAGGAGTGGCTACTCCTTACGAGAAAAGCACATCATCCCGTCGGAACCGCTTAGTTTGTATTTTTACTAGATTATAGTCAATTACACCCGTCAAGTCTGCATCATTTAGTTAGGGATGAGAGGTTGAATTCAGCCACTTTAACGTCATCAGGTTGGCATCCCCTTTATAATGACTTTCTTCAAAAAAAGGAACGGTTGTTTTATGTACAATGTTTGCGTTCGTCTCAAGCCTCTATATCCACAATCTTTAGCGTGACAAAATTTTTGAATTAATGTAGAGTACCTTAATTGACACATAGTAGAAAAATTTGTAAAAATAATAAAAATTAATCGGAATGTTTTGTAGAGTAGAGTACGCGTGATAAGTATTTTGCAGTGCAGCTTCGTGGCGCGACAAAGAATCCGCCCTATATGGCCCCGCAAATAGCTAGCCGACAAGCACACATACGTAGTCGTAAAACGAAGCTCGTTAGCTGAGCTTAGTAGTCTGCAGGAACTTAAACACTCCGATACACTACACACATTTTTTGTAGGCATTTCAACAAAAGTGCCATCATCTTTCTCCATGTTCACAGTGTGCCTTTTAAACCTTCGGTACAGAATGCTTTAAAAACATTTTCAAATATACCTTCAGTTGCTAGATATGTTATCTCAAATTTATCAAATGCCATAAGGATCTCTTATTTTTATTCAGAATCAATTCAATATGCTTTCGAGCTTGTCATAAACAGTCTTCATTGAAGACGATTTGAAACGTAATTTCGTTATGACTAAATCCATTAATAACTTTATACTGACGAGACAAAAGCTCCAAATCAACAAAATGAAAACAAAATGCATGGTGCTGTCAAAGAAAAGTTCCCGTGACACACAAAACGTTATGCTCGAGCAGCATCAAATCGAAAAAAATACAGTGGCGTACAAAACCGGATACACAAACAACAATTTTTCGTAAATTTAATATAAGTGTTTTTAGGGTTTTGTAAAAAAAATCACAATACCCTATTAATATCTCTCAGGGTATCACAGCAGGTTTCATCAGGAACTAGAGAAACTACAGCCCAGAAAGGTCCGTGGTCAAAAAATTCGAGGGTTTTTAAGGGGGGTCGCCCCCATATACAAGTAAGGAAGTGAACCCTTAAACATTTTTTCCCACAAAAGAAAGTCGAGTAACAAATGAAAGGTCATAGTGGAATCTTTGATTATCGGTTATTATTTTAATAATATACTCGGATAACGATGGCGGGGTAGGCAGGGGAAGCCGAAGAACACGAAAAAATCGTGTCCCCTCTCACGATTTAACACCTGTGGACAGGAAAATGTGAAAAAAAATCTTTGAGGTAGTTTTGTATGAGTCCAATGACGGCAAATACCTAAGGAGTCGAAATTGGTTAACATTTGTTAGTAATACAGGGTGGCGCAAAAGTTATTGACCTTCGACATGAAAAATCAACCCGAATAAATTTATCGGCAAATAACATTCCTCAAAAATTTTTACATCCGCATTGAATTTTCTTAAAGCTACATAGCTTGAATTAATTTCCATAAGAGTCAAATGATGAATTTTATTTCAGAGTTAGTAAAAACTGGTACGAAAATTCGAAGAGGGTTTGAAGGTAAACCTAATTACAAGTAGAATATGTAGATCCGTAATTACTTAGGTATTGTTTTATTAGCCTTAGATCCCGTACAGTAAAAACACGTTTCCAAATAAAATTTATTTATTCAGATTTGGTTACTTGAAGTGAAAGTACCAAATTTATCGAAGACCTTAATTTTATTGATCTTTTACAGAAACCCCTTAAAAACTTCGCGAATTTTCAACGGATAGAATCGGGATTTTTTTTAAACGATAATGATAAGTAGCCGAATACAAAAACGTTATTTCGATTCAACGCATGCATTGATTTGGGTACAGCTGCAGCGGCATATGCAGAATACTTAGGGTCAGCAAGAACACCGTGAGAAAATGGTGCAATTCCAAGAAAGGGAACACGAAGAAGTGGCCGACCAGAAAGCTAAAGCAAAAACGAAAATTCTAACATTGGTTGAAAATAGACCTGGAGTGGGGACGAGATCAGTGACGAAACGGCTTAACAGCTCTCTGGAGGCCACTAAAAACGTACCGAGGCGAACCGTTCAGCGATACATTCAGTCCACTAACTGAGGCCGACAAGCCTATAGACAACGCAAGAAACCTGTACTTTCCGACAAGAACATTCAAGACCGGCTGAATTTCTGCTAAAATCTCAAAAAATTAGAATTTTCTTATGACAATTGTAATAAGCATAAGCAGTCGAGCAGCCCCGTGGTGATCAGGAGAGGCTGCTCCTGAAGAGATAAGGTGGTCACCCCGTCGAAACTGCTTAGTTTGTTGTTTTACTAGTGTAAAGTAAACTGCATCCGTCAAGTTTCCATTCTTCAGGCAGAGATGATGTAGTGTAGCTTAAGCCACTTTAACATCTTTAGGTCTGACATTCCCCTTGTAATGCAACGACCTTCTTCGATGAAAGTAACGGTTGCTATTTGTGTAATGTTTGCGTTTGGCTCAAGCCTTCGTGTCCGCTAACTTTAACGAGGCAAAAAAATATTGAATTACTGTAGAGTAGCTTAATTGACACCTAATAGAACTTTTCTAAAGACAATAAAAATTGATCGGTGCGTCTTGTAGAGTAGAGTACGCGTGATAAGTATTTTGTAGTGTCGCTTCGTGGCTCGACAAGAACCCGCCTCATATGATCCCGCAAATGCTAGTCGTCAAGCACGCGTACGCGGTCGTTAAGCAAAGCTAGTTAGCTGAGCTCGGTGTTGTTTATAGCTCGCTGACACTTATGCCAGACCATCGGCACCCGTGCCCTACACGGGCATAAAAAAAAATCATTACACAATGCCCGTGATGAAAGGGTGCGTGCAAACATCCCTTTTACAGGCGACTCAATCGACAGAATGATACAGGGAGAACCAGCGATCCCGCAAATATTCCCGTAATACAGACTCCGAAATTCTACATGAAAATAATGGTAATTTGCGGATTTGCTTTATTCAGCAAGGAGTGTCTGTTAATGGAGAAGATTACAGGGAATATATTTTCCCTGATTTTGATCGAAGATGGCGACAAAGTGTATACTGCTTTGAAAGCTTATGTGGTCCTAATTAAAGGAGAGTGCCTTTAGAGATCTTAGACCAAAAAATAAGCAGCAGCTGATTCAACGTGTACAATTTGGGTGGTACGCAATTTCTGCAGACTACCTTAAAAAATGTATGTGAAAGTTTAAGAAAACGACTTTTAAAGTGTAGAGAAAACGAGGGAGGACATAATTATTTATTATATTACTTATATTACCTAATGTGCGTAGTTTATAATAAAATTATAATATTACACCAATCTCTTTTCTTTCAAATTTTATATCAGAACTACTATGGTCAGAAACGTTCGCTCCGCCCAGTAATATGATTTATCAATTTTACATTTTTTGTATAAAATTTTAAAGGTACCGTCAAATCCTTTGAAATTTCATATACCTATAGATACTTGACTAATAATCCATGAAAATTGCGGAAGAATCGGATAGTACGTGACGAAATAAGGTGGTTTGAATTATTGGGGCCACAACAATAATACGTGGCTATGGAGCGACGTGCGCATTTAATCGACACAGACACTACGGGCTTGCTAGGATTTGCATGAACATTTTAGGAATGACGTTTATCATACACAGCTTTGAGAATCTGTTCGAGTTTTATTAATAATCATAATATAAAATGGCAGCCGTTTTAAATGAAAATATTGAGTAAATTTGTGTTATTTGCCCCCATCTTCAGCATTTTAAATACAGGCTGATAATTTTTGATGAAAACGTACATTTTGAAGGTGGCAAAATCATGGTAGTAATTAGAATTAAGAAAAGAAAATACTATAACTACCGATTGAGAAGTATCGATGTAAGTCTAGTGAGTAACAACGAAAAACAAGAATACAAAGTAGTGGAAATCCTGAAAGGAGGGTTTCCACCCAAGACCATGCCATGCCGTGAAGACATCGGCAACATCATCGCTGATGAAACCCAGATATGGAAAGATGAGCATCATATTTCAAGAGCCTCCTTAACCCTCCGCATAGCTCCAGAACATCGGAGCTTATACGAATAGATATTCCCGGAGAACTTCCATTGGCCTCACCTACTCTAGATGAAGTTTGTTCCAACATCAAAGCCCAAAAGAATAATAAAGCGACGGGCATCAATTAGATTCCAGTGTTCCAGCAGTGTTCAGAAAGCCATCCACAAAGTCATCCAGCACATTTGGCAATAAGAACGTTTGCCGAAAGATTGGGGTCAGTCAATTGTATTCCCTATCCACAAAAAAGATGACAAGCTACAAAACTAGCAAACTACTAGGACTACAAACCAATGGGAATAAAACAAAGCTCATGACTCAAATGCCCAAAATGTCATGCTTGGCGAATACAATATCGAAAATGGCGGCAAATTTGTATATTCAGGCACCAAAATAACGAGAACCGGTAATGAAAGAGACGAAATACGCCGAATCGATGTTTAAGACCAGCTGCATACACAGAAAAAGATAGCTCCAAGTATACAAATCTGTGATAAGACCTCTGCCTGTGCTATGGGTGTAAAAAACGGCCCCTAACCCAAGCATCCGCAAAACTATTGAACGCTTTTGGAAGACACGTCCTGAGGCGAACAATCGGAGCGAAACTATACGGAGACCAATGGCGAATTCGATACAACTATGTGCTGTATGAAATTTTTGACAAGCTGAAGGTCTCAACGATTGTAAGACTGCGGAATCTGTAAAGGGCTAGCCACATAAATCGTATAGGTGAATAATGGATTCCCAAAAAAGCAAAACTGTGAAAACTTGCGTTAATATCTTCTAAAAGAACATATATCCAGTTTTGTTCACATTAAGTCCCGTAGAGTACAACCTGATTCACAGTTGCATTTGGTTTTCGTACTGCTTGTTTTGATATTTTTTGTATTTCTATGCTTTTTTTAATTTTTATTCGAGCATTTAACTGCAACTCAGTGGGAAATATCAGTGTGATTTCGAGTTTGAGATATCCATCAAAACTAAATCAAAACGAAAAAAGTTCCCCGTCACGTCCAAAATCAAATAATATCTTTCAACCAAAATAAATGTTCTTGCCAAGAAATAGCAGCGCAACTAAAAATATGTCGCCAAATCAATATATAAGTCTGATAAGAAAACGGTGAAATTTTAAGGCCTCTAGGAATCTTGGTGGCCGGCCAAGGTTGTTATCAGATGGCGATGCTCCCAAGGTGGAACGTTAAATGGTGACAAAGCGAGCGAAAATGCCTAAGCAAGCTGCAGAGGCACTAAACAAACATTAAGTGATCAAACAGTAAAGAGAGCCTTGCAGTCAAGCAAAAGCAATCTGTGTTATCCAACATGAATGTAAAGGCAAGGCTAAAGTTCTGCAAAGAGTATTGAAACTGGACTGTTGAAAACTGGAAATGGGTTATTTGGTCAGATATAATCAAAACCAATCATTTGCAGTCAGACGACGAGGAGTATTTTTTGCATCGACTTCATAAGAGCAATCATCATCATCATCATCATCGATGGTCTAGCCTCAATTCGGGCCTTTAACTCCAGTAGTAGTCATCTCCAATCGTCGTGTTTCTGCAACCTTGTCCGACGATTGCAAGTCGCAAGCAGGGATTTCCATCGATTGAATCTTCCCATCGTTTCCTGGGCTTGCCAATTGGACGTTTTCCTGTAGCTCTACCCTCCAATGCTCATCTAAGGAGCCTGTGGTCTTCTATTCTTTTCATATGGGCTGCCCATTGCAATCTACGTAACTTTACCCATGCTCCTTAGCATAGAAAGCACTGAAAAGATCAAGAATTTTCAGCCACCATATTCACCGGATTTGGCCCCATGTGACTTTTTCTTGTTCCCAAAACTGAAGAGACCTATGAAAGCACGGAGATTTGCAACAATTGAGGAGATACAAGTGGTTATGAGAATGCTTCGAGGATTGGAAAAAGCGTTGGCACAGGTGTATTGATTACTTTGAAGAGGACAACATAAATATAGACGAAAAAATAAATATTTTTTTCTTAAAATACAATGCCACCTTACTTTTTGAATAATATAAAATAGGGAGGTGAATACTCATTTACGCACAGAGTGTGGGACACCCATTCTCGCAAGAAGGCAACTGGACTACCCACTTAACACCTCCCCTGTCAACCCGAGAACCCAGCCTGGGACCGTTTGACACATTACTTCGGGCCAGGTCTCGTTTTGTTACGCCATGGTGCGCCTTCAAGCTGCGTGATCCCTCTTCTAGCGAGAGCGGAGAGGGGAAGAGGAAGTGCCAGACAAGCGGTCCCCAGCCCCAGGCTGCTGTGAGTCCCTTTTATCTTTTAGGACTGCCCGAACATAATGTGCTACCTGGTTCCATTTGTCAACTGATTCGAGCATCATCGCGACTATATTAACCGGGGTGAGATCTCCTCTCCCTGTAGAGGTCCCTTCGCAGCCTGTCCCTTTTTTGCACGCAAAAAATGTGTGGCAAGTATTATTTTCCTCTCCTGGGCAAAACCGACAATCGGGGGACCGTGACTTGCCAATCTTGTGCAGGTAAGACTGAAAACACCCATGCCCGCTCAAAAGTTGGGTCAGATAGAAGTCAGTCTCACCATGCCTGACGCCACCGGCTCACATCCGGGATGAAGGGCGCAGCCCACCTTCCCTTCCTGCAATTTACCCAAGACTGCCTCCAATCGTTGAGTGAGCGTGGACTCTCCTCGCGGACAACCATCGCCCTCTCATTCTCGTTTCGGCGCAGGTAAATAGCGTGGTGCTCTCTCACCAGCGAAACAGAGACTGTCGGATACGAAGATGCAATCCTCAGTGCTCCTCTTCTCTGTACCTGTGCCAATCGTTTTCGGTATACCTCCTTATTGAGAGCGTCGCCCCATATTTCTACTCCGTACAGTAGCACTGAGCCTACAGCACTCATCAAGAGGCGTCTTCTTGATGGGCTGGGTCCCCCTACGTTGGCCATAAGCCGACTTAGAGCCGATACTTCTGAAGCAGCCTTTTCAGCCGTTGCTCTGATTTGCTCAGAGAAACTCATCTTTGAGTCGATCGGTAGCCCCAGGTACTTCACCGATGGCTTCGATTCGATTCGTATGTCTCCAATACTGATCATCCTTACTCTAGGGATTCTCTTTTTTGTCAAAATGACCATTTCGGTTTTCTCCAGTGCTAAACTGAACCCGCGAGCAGTCATCCAGCTTCACACTTGGCGCATTAGCATACCTAGTCCAAGTTGCACTTGTTCAACGGTGCGTCCAGTGACCAGAGCCGCAACATCATCCGCATAGCCGAGCAAGTACGACTCAACTAGCATCTCCAGTCTCAAAAGCCCGTCGTAAGACACATTCCAGAGGTCCGGATCAAGGATAGATCCCTGGGCAGCACTCGATATAATTTACATGCTTCGTTGGCCCTGTGTCGTGTCGTAGAGCAGGCTGCTCGTATTAGACGATCTTGTAGAACGCGTAACGTGCCTCACGGGGACCTGGTTGACTAAGCGACTATCAAGCAAACTACGGCAAAGCCTGTCAAGGAAACATTCGTTAAGGTAGACTTGACGCTTTTCCAGCGAAGATATATTAAGGATAAATAAGAGTGATTCATAATAAATGCAGGGAATTTGGAACTTCAAGAAGACCATACGGGTAAATTTTTCTGTACAGCTTCCAGCATGAACTTCAAACACTTTGAATGAGGCGACCAAACTGGCGAACAGTACTCGAAGATGGGACGCACAAAACTAGAATATATTGCAATTTAGCACAAAATAAAGAATTGGAAAAAATATGGGAATTTCTTAAGATCAAGCCAGAAATGTCAGGGGCTTCAGAAGTTATTTCAGAAATATGAATATCAAACTTCAACTTAAAGTCAAAAGTGACGCCTTTGTCCCTGAAATGTGTCACCGTACTTAGGTACGAATTATTTAATGAAAATTGAAAAATAAGAGAAGGGGCTGGAAAGACAGCCTTGAAAAGATACTTGACTATGACAATTGGATAAGCAAGAGGAAAACCAATGGGGCAAATACTCAGGAATGCTAAGAAATTTCAGTTTGCTAAACAAAATATTATGATTTACTGAGTCAAAGCTTTAGAGAAATCTAAATACCAAGTTTCAACTTCTAAACAGTCCTCCAAGGCTTTTAAAGCAACACATGAATTCTAACAAATTTTTTAAAGTTGATCGCTTTTTGATAAAACAATGTTGTTCAGGAACTAACACATCCTGAGAAAGTGAAAAAAGGTACAAGTAGACGATTTTCTACAGTAGTTTCGAATAACAGGGTAATAAGGAGATTGGCCGATCATTAGCAACGTTGGAGGCGCTACCTTTTTTAAAAATAGAAGTAATAAAGGATCTTCTCTAGCACGAAGCAAAAGAGCCTAAAGATAAGCTAGAGTTGAAAAGAAGGAAAGGGGAACACAAATAGAAGTAGCTGATGATTTCACAAAGTGATTAAAAATACCATCAGGACCTGAACTGATAGAGTCGTTAAGCTCTAAAATAAGCTTCATAATTTCTTCCAGATAGCAAATAAAGGGAAATGAGGACGGCATGCGTATGACTGAGACCAAAGGGCCATTGCTGGGGGTAGCATAAAAAATAGAAGAAAACTGCGTTCTAAAAATTTCACAAATCTCGAGAGGTGAAGTTGCTAAGCAGCCATTCAAATGAAGAGAGGATGGGATACTGGAAGAGGATTTGAGAGAGCGTATATATTTCCAAAATCGTTCGAAATGATTTGAGTTCAGAGAACGTTCAATTTTACGAAAATAAGAAACATTAGAGGTCTGCATCAATTTCTTAGCTATAGACCTCAGATGATAAACAACGTTACTTGACTCAGGGGATTTTTCACGAGGAAAATGTTGACGTGCTCGACCTTTGGCTTTCAAGGCTCGCTTGACATCGAGAGTAAACTATGAACAGTCAGAAGAGTTGCTCATACTCACAAGGGGAGTCGAGTCAGAAATGGCAGTATTTAAAAAGTCATAGAATTTGTTGTAACAGGCATCCGAGTCAAGACCGCAAAAAGGAGGATCAACGGCGGAGCGAATTGTTTCGGAAAGTTTCTGCTAATTAGTTTCATAAAAGTTAGAGCGCTGTCACCCTTTTCGATGATAACGGACAGAGGCAATATACGAAATTTCAAAACCTAAGGGGGGATGATGGGGATCAGGAGAAAGATAAGAAAAAATAACAGGAGATGAGCATAACAACGATTGTCCCATACTACTGAAGAATACGTCTAGGATATGATTATGAACGTTGAGAAAATGATTAAATTGAGCAAGGAAACACATAGACATAAGAGAAGAAATTAAAGATCAAATTTGAGATGAGTCAGAATAAATCTGATTGTCATCTCACGCAAGGTTATGCAGGTTAAAATCCCCACAATTTGAAATCGCGATAAGAAAACACTAGATATTTCAGCTAGGAAGGTATTGTAGACCGATAATGGAGACTTACAAGGTATCTAAGTGCAAAAGACAAGAAGAGAAAAGGTAGATGAAATGACTATTTTTGCCTCCACACATTCTATAGGAGCAATGAAAAGTAGATTTATTAGAGGGACACCAGTAAAGGTATTCTTGTAGGTGACTAGGACACCTCTTCCGTCTAATTTGTTGGAGATTAACCTATCACGATCACGCCTAACAATTGTATGATTTGGAAAAATTTCAAAGTTAAATACACTATCAGTCAACCGAGATTCAGAAAAACAAACTATATCAACGTTAGAAAGAGAGTAAGGTAAAGCTATTGTAGGTCCTTCAGCTTGGATTTTAAGCCCCGAACATTTTGATAATAAATAGAAAACTGGCTGTCAAGACTGTTATTGTGAATGTTTTTAGAAAGAACTGATGTTACAGCTTTGGCAGGGAGAACAATTTTTTTTTCTTGAAGTTTTCAATGATTTGACAAAAACTCCAGGCGGCCAGCAATCAGGGATAATAAAATCGCTGATTCAATAAGAAAGCACATGATGCCGGAACAGTCAGTTTGAAAGAACTTATTACTCCGTTGATCAAGATGTCCCTCGTCAGCTTCTGGCAACTAATTATTTTCACAGATGAACCAAATTTCTTACATACGTTATCTAAAATTTCTTCGGTAGATGTATTACACGCAAGCTTTGATATAAAAATTTGCTTTGGTGGCGCTACAACTTGGAAGGATGGTAATTCCTCAGGAACATGCCGAATTTATGACAAGACTATTGTAAATATTTCTCATGAAAGTATATTAAAAGCAAATTTTTAGACTACAGTAGGCATGCCAAAAAACTAATAGTTTATGCAGAGTTCTTCACTGCACCCCAATTTCGAGCCAACATAATTTACTCATATATTTTGCCTGTCACATGTAATCGAGGACTCGTCATTTCGTGATCATACATAAAACAGCCGAAAAATGAACGGCTCAAGGCCATTACTTATTCGCTGATAAAATTCATTGATACCTCATACTTTGCAAATTGTAACAAAAATTGTGTCATCCTATTTTTATTTTTATTTAGCAAACACATTTAAGAAGCGAAATACTGGTGAAAGTAAAAGACTGGCTATAATGAAAATAATTCTGTTGCTATGATTTATTAGTACGCTGGATTCGGAAGATATAAAGCTTCAGGCGCTATACTATTATTTTCATTAAGCCACGCTTTACACATATAACAATCGCAAATGGATCATATGGGAATACTTCGATCATAACATAATAGGCTGATCTTAAGCTCACATGGCCTAGTTTTACTTACCGTAATTTTTTACATATTCGCTCGTATTTTTCACACTGATATTCCTAAGCGAACAAACGTTTCATATAATGTGTTATTTATGTTTGAATTTCGCAGGTGTTCAGAGTTCTATCATTCCGTATTTGTTATGGTTCGGAACACATTAACTATTCTATTTGAAAGCGCAAAAAAAACCAAGAATATTTTCTAAAGCGCAAGATAATGTAATTCAAGTGGTTCGCATATTAAACGACTGTTAATAACAGAAATGAAATAAATTAAGAGTTGAAGCGTTACGCCTTACCCGAAAGCATACAAGTACAATGCGTTTTATTAGCTTAGAGTATTGTAGTTAAAACGGAAGAACTCATACCAACATTATATGGAGCCAACATGCCAATAAAATTCTAATTTTTAACATTATTAACAAGTTAATAGAAAAGTGGTGTTGCCATTTGAAACTTTACTCTTCCCATATAAGGTTGCAAGCAGATTACTCAGGTTAATTATGGTCTACTTACTTATTTTTTGAAAGAGTATGTGTAAACTGAAATTAGGAATACCTTAATTTTTTTGCGATTTACATCATAATCCCTTAATGTTACGCTTTCTAATATTTAGTGGATATTTGGGAATGTGGTATTAGCATGGTTATCGATCAGGTCAGATAGTGCCAGAATGCGTTATACGAAATGAATCAGGAGTACAAGCAATACTTAGGTAAGAAAACCAGGATGAAGAGAACATTGTGAAAATCTCAGAGTAGTAGCAAATAAGATCATTAGTATTAACAAAAGAAAATACTATAATGATCAATTGAGAAGTGCCAATGAAAGTTTAGAGTGCAACAAGACAAGCATACAAAGTAGTGGAAAGCCCGAAACGAGGTTATCAGCCCAAGACCATGCTCTCCCGTAAAAACATAGGCAATATCATCGCTGATGAAAACAGGATCAAGGAAAGATGGGCATCATATTTCAAGAACCAACTAAATCCTCCGCACAGCTCTAGAATATCGGAGCCTATAGATGTTTCCGGAGAGCTTCCAGCGGCCCCACTAACGCTAGATGGGGTTTGTTCTACCATCAAAACCCAAAAGAATAATAAAGCGCCGGGCATCGATGAGATTCCAATAGAGCTCATTAAATATAGTGTTAGTAGTTTTCAGATAGCTATTCACAAAGTCATCTATCGCAATCATATTCCCTATCCTCAAAATGTGACAAGCTACAGTGCGAAAATTATAGAGGCATGTCACTGCTTTGTACGGCGTACGAAATATTTTCAAAGATATTAGAAAATATAATTCGATCATACGTCAATAGTATTATTAGAGAGTATCAAGATGTTTTTTGATCAGGTCGATCGAAAATAGACCAATTGTTAACAGTCAAGCAAGTACTCGACAAATGCTGGAAGTTCATCATAGACGTATACCAAATATTTGTTGGCATTAAGCAGGCATACGACAGTATTGAACGTAACGTACTGTAATAAATGATGCTTTTCTTTGGTATCCCAGCCAAATTAGTCTGCTTACCAAAATGACCACCGACGCCTTTGACAAAAGCATCGGACTAAAGCAGGAGGATGCGCTGGCCCTATTGCTATTTGATTTGGCTCTGAAAGAGATATGTTTCTATACAACCCGAGCCAAGAGATAGTCCATGCGGACGACATCAACATATTACAACCGCCAAAGAACTTTTCCTGAAACTCGATAGCGAAGCAAAACTAGTAGAGCTACAAGTCAATGAGAATAAAACAAAGCTCACAGCACAGTCGAGGGAATCGGTCATTTTGCGCTTATGAGCCGAAACTGCTATCGGCTTGTCTTCTTTTCCATAAATATCGTATTATCCCTGTCGGTAGCAGTAAAGCTTGTATATCTAGCTTATTGACAATTTTATTGCTTAGCACTACTGTAGAGGCAATGTGGAAGCTGGGAGCACTATTAGCTTTTCTATTTGTTCTTCAATTTATTGGGGAAGTCATATATGAGAAAGGGACATTATAGAAATTCAAAGCACATTTATTTCGCCAAATACGTATATAAAAGCTTTTATAAAAACGAACTGGATAGAGTAAATTTAATAGTCCAGGTGGATGGCATTTTAGGCTTTGTCTCGATCAAGTTTGTTTCACGAAAAATTTGGTCTCTATTTCAAATCACCCAGCGGCAATTCTTAAAAACAAGACAAGAAAAAATTGTTATTTACAAACGTTCCTATTTGATATTGTTCTCTAATTACTTTTTATGTACATTCCAAATAAGCGGAAACTCTATTATAAGGATAAATTCGAGTTTATGACGATTCCTGAATACACTCTAATAACCGAAAAATTTCACTCTATAATCCCGAAAGTTTATTGGGAACAGAGATCTTTGTTTTTTATTTTTATCATAGGTAACTGCACTTTCCATAGAAAGCCATTCATTTGTTTCCGAAATTGTATGCAAAAAATACACATCCAACAGTTTTTAATACATATTTCCAAGAAATGTGCGTATATCGTTTAAAGTGGATGAGTAAAGTATGTTATTTGGATTCCCAGTTTACCAGGGGTTTTTTTCAGAAATACGATGACTTCTTTACAGTTCGAATCAAAAAGACCTCGGAAAGTATTATCAATCAGGGCTAAAGCGTCAATACCCAGGTTCCTTCCTGGATGAAAGGTAACGACTCTGACTGAATCTGGACTACACTTTGGACAACGAACGAGAATTGATGCTTTGGGCTGGCGGATATGATAGTTGGGACCTAGCTGCTGTGCACGGTAGCACCGAGGTGACACTCGTGCGTGAATGGCTCTAATTCAACTATCATACCGTCTCCGTCCCGGTAAAACCTTGGCAGGCCTCGGAGTACGTTCGAAGTTCGCACCATTGGGTTGGTAGGGTAGGTTCGGTTGAGACGGGCTTCCGATTAGCGCTGGTCTGAGCACTTGTCCCCATAAGGGGTTGTTCAAACGCTCGCATGGCTTCCCTACTCTGCAAAGATAGCCATGGAACCATAAAGGCGATTACACACACGAACAGAGATAGCGGCTCCGAAGGGGGACCTAATCAAACTAGAGCGATTTCAACTGAACATCATAAAAACAGATAAAAAAAAGTAATTAAAAATACCAACAACAGCGATGCTGCAGCCACGATGTGCACAGCACATTGGGAGCGGTACCAACGACGATAAAAACAAGGATGAAAACAATGACAGTGAAGATGGACGAACAACGGAGATTACCAGTCAGTCTTGTTCACGGGCACAGCAAAAAAATGATGCGAATGCCAGAATGTCCTAAAAAGGAAGCGCGGGAACCTCTGCAGGACACACCAGATGTTCGAGCAGTGGAAGGAAATATAAACAACATCGAGAATTTGATGGTCATTACTGCAATCGGTGCCGAAGCGACCGAAGCAAGGGTCTTAAATCCTGAAGTCCATAAAGTGATCACGGCAGGAAAAGACAGGAGTGACCAGATAAATAAAGCGCCGTTGTATGATTTCATCGCCATCGTTGAAAATGTGACGAAAGTACGCAAATACAATTGCTGCTCAGCGACATCAAGAAGAAAACGGAAGATGTTCCAAAAAGAATACAATCTGCATGCGACTCGCCAAAAATAATGTAAATAATGGGCTCCTTGAACTAGAGGAGCCCCTAGATTGCATAGGGCAATACCAGAGGGGCTGGTCAAAGGCCGAAGAGGACGAGAATGCCCAAGAAGATCAGAAGGCCAAAGAAACGCTGAGTGCTTAGCCTAGAGGACACGCGCAGATAGCTCCGCCATCAAACATCAGCAAAAGATTGGCGTCTCGCCCAATCGAAGGAGATGGGACTAAAAGAAGGAAAAAAGGCACTTAATGGGTGCAGAACGCTAGATCAGGCGTTCCAGACTGTGCTTAAAAAGGCCGACAATAAAGAAGATTTCTGCGACGCAGTAAAGGAAGTCCTTAGCAAAAGCGCAATTATAGCCTCGCTTGCGCCGATGCCAACGATCAAAATAAGAGACATTGACTGTGCCACGAACCTGGCCGAGGTAGAAGAGACCATCAAAAGGGTGCTTCCTAGCATGGGTAGGATCAACGCGAGGTTGACACCAGAAAACCATGGGGACAACGCATGACTATCATTGACTTAACCGAAAAAGACGCCGAACAATTTCTTAATAAGGGCAAAGTTAGAATAGGGTGGATTGTCTGCAGGATAGCGCGAATAGCAGCGCCTCCTCAATGTTTTAAATGCCTTGGCTATGGTCACACCGCACAAGTATACAATAGAAGTTCCCTTTATTACTAATGTGGTGAAATGGGACATAAAAGAAAAAGAGTTTACAAAGGAGGTACAATGTATCCTTTGCGAGGATGCTGATCCAAGACCAGACCTTGGGCTAGTCCTGGGATCAAGGAAATATCGGGTTTTTCAGGCAGCCTAAACCAAGACACAGTCAAAAATTCGATCACTCGTATGCTGCAGTTAAGCCTACACCATAGTTTAACCACCCAACACCTACTTGAGCAGTTTACGAGGGACATGAAAGCCGACTTTTTGCTCCTGAGTGAGCAACACCACGATAACAATTCGGCATCATAGTATCCTGACGAAACTGGTACTGCCACCATCTGGGTTCCAAACAGTGATTTCCAGACGGAGAGCTATGGAGAGGACGGGATGGTTTCGTGTGGGTTCGGTGCTCAGGGACTGCTTTCTTTAATACATACGTAATGCCGAACGAACCGATATTATCTTTCCAAGCAAATCTTAATGCTTTGGAGAGCACTGTCTGCAACGCAGATGGCAGCGAGTTCGTTGGAGAAGACTTCAACGCTACTGCAATCGGATGGAGCATGGCTCAAACAGATCCGCGGGGAAAACGAGCCCTAGAAATTGCGGCCAGGATGTTTCACGTCGTACTAAACACCAAAAATATGCCGTATTGGCTACGAAAGAACCACACCGGACATGAAATTTATCTCCGAGTCCTTAGTACGGGGGATATACAATTGGAGAGTATTAGAGTACTTCTCAGCCAGTGATAATCAGTGTATTCTGCTTGTATATCTTGAATAACTTCTCTTATACCAGCGACAATTTGTTGCTGCCTGGGAAGTTACGCAATTATAATATGAAATCAAAAATCGTTAAGCAGTTAAAAAATTAATACGAATTGAGCTTCTTCTTTTTCTTTTCCATTTGTGTTTGTTTACTAACTTAAAATATCCTCTAACTGGTTATAGTTATGTAATCCGATATTCCAATTTGAAATTTGTGTGTTGTTTTTATTGTAGTTGATATCTCTAATCAAAGTATAAAAAAAAATAAAAAATAATTTAAATTAAGTTATATATTCGTGTTGTGATTGTGGTTTTGGTATCCTATCCATAATCCTGCGTCCTATCGGGATATGATGATAGAGGATACGAGCATAGCTGAAATGATTAAGTGATTCACTGGTTCTTTCTGAAGAAGCTCAGTACCCATTCTGATCCCAATGTCCAATGAAGCTCAGTACCCATTCTGATCCCAATGTCCAATGAAGCTCAGTACCCATTCTGATCCCAATGTCCAATGTTTAAAAAACACTGGCAATCCATGAAACAAACTGCACTAAAAATGATATTCAATGCATGATATCGCACGCTGAAAAGCGAGAATTCGGAGTGGCCTTTATTGTGTATAGAGAGTTCAAATCGCACGACAATGATTCTAAGGCAGTCAATGAACGGTTATGTGCTATCCGTTTAAAAGTAAAATTTTTCAAAATCTGGCTGATCAACGTACACCCCATGACCAAAGAAAAAGACGAAGAAACGAAGGAAACTTTCTACAATCACCTAGAAAGACTAGTCGACACATTGCCTACAAACGACACAAAAATAATTCTGGGTGATTTCAACGCTAAGGTTGGCAATAAGATTTCTCATCGGGGAACGACTGGAGAATGTAGCCTCCACGATGAACCAAATGACAACGGCCAGCGCCTGATTGACTTCACACGTAGCAGAAATGCTTTCCTCATCGACGCATACCCGTACATAAAATCACCTTGGTATCATCGGATGGCAACACAAAACTAAATCGATAATATTCTGATCAAACAATGTTGGGCCTCGAGCATACTTGACGTCCATGCATACCGAGGAGCTCACATCATTACTTGGTCGAATTAACTTATTAATGTCGTGTATCAAAGGCATACTTGGGGAAGACCAGCCCGCTACGAAAAATTGATATCGAAAGGGTCCAAACGGCGTCCGTTACAAAAAATTTCACGGAGACCCTCGACAACCAGCTGGCTTCCATCTTATCAGACATATAGCTGAAAACAAGCATTAAGCTCTGAATTGAAATTGAGATCAGAAAGTCAGTCGTCAAGCCACGGCGGAAGAGAAATAATTGGTCCGATGATCAGTGCCAGGATGCGTTAGACAAAAAATCAGGCATGCAAAGAATACTTAGGTAGGAAAACCAGGTCAAAGAGAGAACATTATGAAAATCTCAGATGAGTAGAGAACAAGATCATTAGATTTAAGAAAACACTATGATGACCAATTGAGAAGCATTCATAATAAGTCTAGCGAGCGACAACACAAGACAAGTAAACAAAGTAGCAAAACGCCTGAAACGAGGTTACCAGCCCAAAACCACGCTCTGACGTGATGACATCGGCAATATCATATTTCAAGAAACTCCTTAATCCTCTGCACAGCTTCAGAACATCGGAGCCTTTAGATGTTTCTGGAGAGCTTTCATTGACCCCACCAACTCTGGATGAAGTTTGTTTCACCTTCAAAGCCCAAAAGAATAATAAAGCGCCGGGTATCGATGAGATTACAATAGAGCTCATCAAACATGGTGGCAGCAGTGTTCGGAAAATTATTCACAAACTCATACAACACATTTGGCAACAAGAACATATGCCAGTCAAGTGGAACCCATCAGTTATATTCCCTATCCACAAAAAAAGGTGACAAGCCACAATTCGAAAACTATAGAGGCATATCACTGCTTTGTATGGCATGCAAAATATTTTCAAAGATCTTAGAAAATAGAATCGGATCATATGTCGGGGAGTATCAAAATGGTTTTTGAGCAGGTAGATCGGCGAAAGACCAATTGTTTACAGTCAAGCAGGTACTTGAGAAATGCTGGGAATTCAACATAGACGTGCATCAAATTTTCGTTGACTTTAAGCAAGCATACGACAGTATTGATCGTAAGGCACTGTACCAAACAATGCTTTGCTTCCCAGCCAAATCAGTCCGTTGTACCAAAATGACAATGAGGTCGACGACCTCCCAAGACCGCATCAATAACCAACTCACTGAGGCAAATAATCGGAGGGAAGAAAGACGAGAACCAATGGCAAATTCGATACAACCATGAGATGTATGCAATTTTTGATGAGCCGGAGGTCTCAACGATTGTAAGACCGCGGGAGCTGCAATGAACTGGCCACGTGAATCGTATGGACGAACAACGGATACCCAAAAAGGTATTCGTTGGGAGAACTGAAGAGCGGAGACCAGTGGGGAAACCGAGAAAACGCTTGTCTGACTCGGTCTACGAAGACAATTCATCGCTGCTCAGATTTCAAAATTGGAGGACGCGATCATGGCACTAAGACAATTGGAGGCACCATTTGCAGGAGGCGAAGGCCTGAGGGGGCTGTAGTGCTACTACGAGTAAGAAGAAGAAGAAAATTTCTAAAGATAATAAAAATTGTTCGGAATATGTTGCTGAGTCGAGTACGCGTGATAAATGTTTGTAGTGTGGCTTCGTGGTGCGACAAAGAATTCATCCATATGATCGCGGAAATAGCTTGCTGACAAGTATGCGTATGCGGTCGTAAGGCGAAGTTAATTAGTTGAGCTCGTCTTCTTTATAGCTCGCCGACCCTTGTGCCAGAACATCGCCACCCGTACCCTGCACGTACTTTACACACTCTAAATCACTTCACCTCTATTAACATTTTGTATGGCTTACTCAATTCTCATGGATTAGTAGCAGATATAAACAAGTCAAGGTAGGCAAGAGATTGCTCTTACCAGAAGGGCTTTGTAACCACACTACGATTCGAAGCAACTTTCCTGATGACATGAGCCGATGACTTAAATTATGCACCCGTTAATGCTATAAGGAATCGTTCAGATGTATCGAAAGATAGAGGATTTTTTTCATAAGCACATAAAAACCAAAATTTTTCTTCCAGGTCGAATGATTGTTCTGAATGCTCTGCTGATTGAACATATTTAAACGAAACATTCCTGGAGCGTTCATGAAAATCCGAAGAAAACTGTAGTTTTTTGGCGGATTTGAAAAATCTTTAAACCATCAACACGTATATAATTGAAATGACTATATCTCACTTGATTATGACACGATGCCAATGGAATTTTGTAAGGGTCTTATGCTGATCTATATAATTGTTAAATGTTTGAGAAGTTTAAGGGTAACATAAAATTGACAAATCATACTCCTATTAACCCTATTGAGATAATTTTGATTTCTGAGGTATTTGATGCCCTTGAACTCATGAAGATTTACCTCCGTAATTTTTTCACGTTTTCCGGCTCAAAGGTGTCCAATGGCGAGTGGGACCCCTCGATTCCCTAATACATAAACTGACTTTTTTATTTCAGATTCTTAAAGTTCTAATCAAGACCTTTCATTTGATTTCCCAGTCGACTAGCTTCGAGAAAAAAAATGTTTAAGAGTTACTTCGGTTTGAGAGGGGACCTTTTTAAAACTTTGAAATTTCGAAAAGACCTAAACTTTTGAGAGACCACCACTTTTGGCCATTCCACAAAGTTTGAACTGCGTAGCTTTTATAATTTCTGAGAAAACACTGTGACGGACAGGCAGGACGTAAAACTAAAAGATCTTTATAAAATTCGTTTTACAAAGCTCTAATTACGTTCAAATGCATGGTTACCATATTCAATTTAAAAAATCTCTAAACTCATAACGTTAGCTCAAAGCATTTGAGAGTCCAAGTTTGATTTATACGTTAAGGGTATTATATATTGTACATTTAACCTTTCATTTTTCTTACACGTTTTGATACATGCTGTCTTAATAAAAGTATAGTTAAATTTTGAAGTTATTAACCCTCGAGTAGGCAAGACCGACTCAAGGCGGGTTTCATTTTAAAACAATAAAAATGATATGCAAACCGTTAATATTTCTTCGCCGGCAATGTAGCCGGTAGTCTCATTTTGCCTTCAACTACCCGCGCAAATTTTGTGTCATTCTGCGTTGCAGTTCTATTTTTATCTGCATTTAAATGTCATGAGCCATCAACTTTAGACGTGAAAAATTATTTGTGCTTTATCTCCTTTTTTGTGAGTTTATAGCTTGTGTTTTGTGCAGATTTTGTGATAGAAAAAATTATTTCGTGGTAAATATACATATCTGAAATATGGTAATGCAAATTGGATGCGAATTTGTTATTCACAATAAGAACTTTGGTTCCCGCCTCAAGGCGGGGTTGCCGGTTTACATCAACTTTACTATGGACGCTTATTGTAACATTTGTGTATTTGTGTTTTAGGAAAATGGTGAAACCTGCGTCCCAAAAATCATTTCGGTAGTCCAAAATCAGCAGGATGACTGCGGAAGAAATCGAGGAACTTTTAACTTCGGTTCCATCTGAAATCGAGTCGGAGCGTGATGATGAGAAAGGTGATTTCGAAGGAGACAACGATAATAATATGGATGACTCAGATCACGAGGGTAGTTTTGCACTCCCCCGACTATCTGACGTCACCGGAGCTTCTGTTACGGATTCGGAAGGGAACGGGAGTTCTTCTTTATAGTTGACAAGACACACATCAACTGGATATTTATCTCAGGCCGAACGTGTTAGCCTCAACCTCAGTACAATCGAGTCTATTACACCACCTGATACGCCTTTTTGCCTGTCTCCAGTTGCATCAACATCTACTGCAACACATTGCCAAGAGATAATAATGTCAAAAAAAACCCAAAAACGAACCAAAAACCAAAAAAAAAGATTGCGTTCTCCGTTGCCATGATATCATTCATATGGCCCAAAGTTCGAACCGGATGATGGTGGTTTTAATTGGAATAGTTATGGATATCAGCACAAAGTCCACTGAATTTACAAATATTAAATAAAAAAAGCATATGCAGCTACATGAAAATGAAGTGGCATTTCGTGGCACTACTAATCTCCCAGAGGATATAAGGCATTTGAAAACCCCATATGAATGCTTCAATTTTTTTTCACCGATGCATTTTTTAACAGCTTATGGAGTTCAGCAGCCTAAATGCAAGAGTAGGAAACATCAACACGCAATTTACAGTTACAGCTGTTGACCTAAAAAGATTCGTTGGTATAGGGTTATCCATTTTAGGCTTGGGAAAGTAAAGCTAAAGAAAATACATAAAATATTCAGATGAAAACAAACTTTTTTATTCAATATAAAGATTGAACCTCGCCATTATAGGTGAAATACAACATCATTCAAATGGCTTCCACGGGACCTCTTTAAGGCCTCAATCCTTTTGAGGTAATTTTGAATGACTTTTCGACACATTTCCGGCAATATCTCGGACATAACTTCACGAATATTGGTTTTCAATTGCTCAAGATTTTGAAGATTGTACGCGTTAACACGATCTTTCGCATAGCCCCATAAAAAGAAATCCAAAGGTTTTAGGTCGCAGGATCTTGCGGGCCAATTGACATCACTCAATCTCGAAATATCGCTTCCTGGAAATTTCTCTTGCAAAAGTGCTCGATTAGCCTGTGTTGTGTGGCCTGTGGCTCCGTCCTGTTGGAACCACATGTTCTCCAGATCATAATCTTCAATTTCTCTCCAAAAATAATCGGTTAACATCCGTCCATAGCGGTCAGAATTGACTGTAATGGCTCTTCCTTGATCGTTTTTTAAAAAAATACGGGCCAATAACACCACCAGACCATAATGCACAGCAAACGGTCAATTTTTCTGGTTGCAAAGGCCTTTCTGCGATCACCTGAGGATTATGAGAGCCCCATATGTAGCAATTCTATTTATTTACGTAACCACTGAGCGAAAAATGAGCCTTATCACTAAAGAAAATTTTGTTCGAAAAATCTTTATCAATGGCTGGTTCAATCACCCAATTCACATACATTCTGCGTTGTGTATGGTCTTGAGGCTTAAGCTCTTGAGTGAGTTGGATTTTGTAGGGATGGGGATGCAAATCCAAATGCAAAATCTGCCACAATGAGCCGTAAGACAAGCCGAAATGTTGAGCACGGCGAGGAATCGACAAATTCGGGTCTTCCTCCACACTTTGAGCAACGACAGCGATATTTTCAGCAGAGCGAATGTTGCGGTGATGCATAGGCCTTGCAATATCAATAACAGTCTCTTCAAATTTTCTCACTGTGTTCGAAATTGTTTGCTGTGTAGGTCGATTATGTTGACCGTAATCGGCTCGTAAAGCCCTAAATGTTGATACAGCAGAATCACCATTTTTATAATAAAATTTAATAATTTTAACGCGTTCTTCGACTGTTAAACGATCCATATTTCTAAATGGCAAACCTTCAACTAAAAAAAAACACGCTTTGAATGGCAATAATTTTGACAGATGTCAAATGGCAGGGTTATACTTTCCCAGCCACGAAATGGATAACCCTGTATTATGCTGTACATGTCGTTGTATTGCTACCCAACGCCACAACTCTACTGGAGCAAGCTAGCACTGGCTTCCATCGCATCCGCAATGAAATCAAAGAGATTTTTGCTTATCCAGAGATATTTATGTTTCAATGACTTCTCTAAAATGAAGAAAAAGGAGGAACCGGGAGATGACACTCCTGTTCAAAATACGCCCAGTCATTGACCACCACAATAGGCTATGTGTGGATGAGCAAATGTGTGCCGCCAAAATGCTGTCGAAATGACGACAGTATATGCCAAACAAACCACATAAATAGGGCATTAAATTTTTCGTATTATGCGATTCCTTTGGATAATCCTATCGCTTCGAAATTTATTCTGGGGCTGGCGGCAACGTTATCATTGATGGGTATCCTAACATAGGCGCGAGTGCAAATGTCGTTGTTCGTTTGACTTCCACGGTGCCACACATGGTCAACCACATTGTCTTTTTTGAAAATTTTTATACATCATTACCACTGGCGGTGCTTCTGAGGTCGCTTGGAATATATTCCTTCGGTACTGTCCGTCGTGAGCGCATCCCAAATTGCAAACTTCCAAATGACAAAGACACCAAAATGAATCGTGGTGAATCTTTGGAGTTTGTTAGCAGAGCATATGGTATCGACATAACTAATGTGCAATGGAAAGACACAAAGATGGTGCGCTTGGTATCAACGTATGTTGGAGTTTTACCATTTTTCACCATTTCATCGGAAAGTCTTTCACCACCGAGGGCCATTTGATATGACTGGAAAAAAAGCAACACTTGGAATTGGATTTACCGAATACAATCAACGGTCGCTATAACTAGTCATTTTTGATATGTAAGCCTCATTTCGTTGCTTTTGTTTTTAACTGATCATCATACGAGTGGAATCGATTTCATGGACGGGTTACTTTGGCGGTACCATATTCGAATGCGGACGAAAAGTTACTCGCATCGCATTTTTTATCATTTAATCGATATGACCATGGTAAATGCTTACCTTTAGCATCGTTGCATCCATGATCAGACAATGAAGTTACCTGATTTCCGAGAAGGTGTTGCTGCAGTTTTATGTAATTTTCAAACCACCGAAAGGCGGTCTGTGGGACGGCCTTCAAAAATTGTTGAAACAGCGTCTAAAGGTGGCCGTAACACAGATCTTCCTCCAGATGACGTTCGCTTCGGTCAAATAAGCCATTGGCCTACAACTCTCGATCGAAGTGCTAAAAAAACTTGCAAGTTGCCTAGTTGTAAATCAGAAACTCAAGTAATTTGCCTACAGTGCAATGTGAATTTGTGTCAATCTGCTACAAATAACTGTTTTTATAAATTCCACGATGTAAATAAATAAAGTATTCTTTTCTGAAATTCATTGGTCTGTTATAAATGCTCTAATCTCTTATTCCTTTTCTTATTTTATATTTCTTCTGTACTAACTTTTTTTGCCGTTAGTCGGCAAGACCGCCTCCAGGCGGGTTTCAATCAAACTATTCCAGACAGGTGAAAATTTACCTTAACCAAAAATAATACTTTTTTCGGTTTTCTTGGCCCAAATTTAATCAGATATAAAATTTCAGGCAAAATAAAATTGGCCTACTCGAGGGTTAATATTGTATATCTTCCAGATAGCTCCAGATATGCTAAGATGTGTCCTATCCCTCCATTTGGTCTTTGCAAAAAAACTTTGAAACATAATGTTAAGCAACCCTAAGCATAAATTCGAAGTAAAATGAATGAACGGAAAAGAAAATTGTTTTACCAACAAAACGACTATACTCACCAAGATCTTTAAGCTCTCGAACGTAGAAATTGTAAAGACGATTATGCACTAAGGACATCCGATGAGCAAATTTGAAAGTTATCATCGAAAACAAATTTTTTCTGAGATTTCGTTGTTGTGACTTTTGTGCCATTTTTGGGATAGCAAAATTCATAGCTTTTTCTCAGAACCAGTAGAAATGATCCCCATTAATATCTTCGCTGACTTTTGCATTCGTTTTCTTTTGGGAAAATTCAAATATTATTTGTAACATAAATGACGAATAATACTTCCCGGTTTAATCATAAAAGAAAATTTGTTATGTTATCGCTTATAAACACGTTTATGTACTTTAAAAAAAGGCTTTCCCGCAAATATTTTGGCACGATTTCAACGTTAAACTTGAATGTTACTAGTAATAGATACAGCCTATCCCCCTAGTTTCGGGATGGTGAAATATTCAAGTAAATGTTGAGTTCATCATAGCTCTGCTCCTTCATAGTAAGAAAATTAACGGAAAAATCGACCGGAATGGAAATTTCTTTTGATGAAAACTTCACAGTAATGTCACGATATATTTGCTTCTCTCCAAATAAGAAAATAAATAAAAACAAAAAAAAACGCAATCACACGATAACTTAAATTTAAAATTGCACTAAAAACCCTTCGATGAAGAATTTAGTGGTTTTTGTAAAGAATTATTAAAATTATGTGGTTGTTATACCGGCTATTTTCTAAAAACTTGTAAGTTGTAACCCAATTATTAGAAAAATATACAACGGTAATGTTTTGAAAATGTAGAAGTTAAAATATTAACAAACCTCAGTGGATCCGTTTTACTCCAAAGAACACAAAATCGGTTTAAATGAACTTAGGTATGCGCACTAATCATATTTCACACCTCACTTTAAAAAAGATCAAATTCAATCGGAAACTTCACAGCAAACCACACGTTTCGCAAATAGTATTCCGTATTCAAAAAATATTCTGATTATTTTCGATTTATTGTAAAGGGATTCAAAAAGAGAAACGATATTTGCATATGTTACCGCACCAGATCACTGCACTAGTCCGAATGAGAAAATCGCCTTTGAGAACGGAGAATAAGCATTCGCGATAAAAATTATTCTGGGGGAAATTGCAGACATTTTCCAAAAAAAAAAATATGTATACGAATTCCTGCTTTCGCGCGCGCGCCTTTTGCAATAAGCGGTGAATTACAGATAGTTTGTGATGTGTCGAAAATGAATAATCTGAGAATAACCCAGCGAGTAGGAAACGCTTGTTAATGCTGCGATCGCGCTCTATTTGAGTTCTTTGATAATGTAGAAGTAGAATAGGTAAGGAAAACATCGTTGGCGCTTGGCAGGCCATCAATTCATCGTTCCACTATTTACACACATCATCTTTAAGCACGAAATGGCCACTTCTTCAGAGTTGCCATTGATCTTTTCAATAGGAATTAATTTCATTTTCTCATACTCACAATTTCTTTTTATCGTTTGGTCAACTGCCGTGAAAATATGTGACTCATCCGAAGAGTATCCGTACACATAATAAAAGATCTTTCATTGCCAGTCGGTTAAGAATATTTTTTCGAGTGGAGTCGATAGCATTAACTAATTCAATTATTCTGAGTGAAATTTACAACGGTCACCGTAATTGCTGGAACAACTGAACACTACATTGAAATTTATCAAAGGTGAATAGTTTGTTACAGATTCATGCGTTCTTATCGCTTAAAATATCTATTTGAAAAGATGGCTGAGGATTGAGTTTCATCAAGGCCTGGCACATACTGACCTATATTTTTAGGGTTTTGTGAAATAATTTTACAAAACCCTACTAAAATCGCAACATGCTTGTCCGTCTGCCCATCCGTTCGTGCGTCAAAGCAAGTTTTCTTGCAAACCACATAAGCTAGAAACATGAAATTTGGTGAGTAGGTCAAAAGTGGTGCCATCTTCGAAGTTTCACAACAACAAAATTATAAGGTGTTTAAGGGAGATCTCCTCATTCAAGGGGTGACCATTAAACAATTTTTTCACCACAGGCAGCCAATATGGGTAGGGTATCTGTTTGCGCCGGGACTCTTTTGTCCCGAACTTTGATTTTATTATTTTTATTTAATACATTCAGCAAAAAGCTCAAAAATTCGTTAAAATTTTTTAATAAACGTTCAGCAGCTATGATACAGACCAACCAACAATTGGATTCTACGTCTAGCACTCGTTGCGTGTAGACGTGTTTTTAATCGCTCCTGTCATTAATTTTAAAAATTAATTAATTTTTCGCAAAAGTCAGTTTCAAATAATTGTAATATTTTTTTACGAGACAGTCAAAAGCAAATTTTGATTTTATTGGGAAAACCATCACCGTCGAATTATTCGAGCATTTATCGAATACCTGAAATTCATTTCCTGAAGAAATATCAAAAGTGGAAATACGTTCAAGGGAAGTCCCGGTCTGAGAACATTCCCTCTAGTCTCGCTGCGAAAGCAACGAGATGGAGGAGCCCGATGGCTTCAGCCATCAATTAGAAGGACCATGCCCATCGCCAATGATGATGGGCGAAAAAAAACTTAATAGAAAATACGAGAATCAAGAACAAAACCCGACAATCCTATCGGTTATCGAGATCGAACAGCTGATCCAAGAAAAAGAGAAAGCTGAAAAATTTGAAAAGGAAAATGAAGAACTCAAGCTTCGAGTAAAATCGTTAGAAGCACTTGTTGGAACGTTAACGTTCAATAAGGATAAAGAAACTAAGAAAGGCCGACAAGCAAACTCAAAAACCGAAGACAAGAAAATTAAAAAGCCACAGGAAGAAGGTAATCAAGAGGATGTCCTCAGCGCAGGAGGCGCAAACGACAGCAGAAATTATTACGCAGCGCTAGCTGGTCTTGAAGAAACGATGAACATTGAAGAGGATACAGGTAAAACGTCAAAACTAGATAATGATTTCATTGAATATCTTAAAATTAAAAATCGGGAGAAAAAACCAAAAGGTTTGTCTGCTGGTCCGTCTGCTGGTCCGTCCGTTAACATTAATGAAAAAAAAGAAAAAGTCCCACCAATCAATGTGTTTGGGCAAACGGGCAAAGATATGGTTCGGCTTTTGGCAGCCGAAAATAAACTAAAAGATTTTCAGATAAAAAGAGTCAATGCCGATAAGTTGACACTAAGGACTGAGTCGCTGGTTGATTTCCAGGCAACAAAAAGTGCCTTAAATTCCGGAGATGTTCCGCATTTCACGTACACCCCGAAAAGCGAAAAGAACCAAACCTTTTTATTGAAGGGTCTGGACTGTGGTGAGGACACAGTCGATCTTCTTCAAGTGCTCCAAGAAGCTGCACCAGAAATACAGTTTATTTAAGTAAAAAACTTTGCAACGAGGAGATCGATTGTGGAGCGCAAAAACTTGCCTCACTACTTAGTCCAGATTTCCAGCAAAAGTAGTTCGAGTGCCCTACAGAAAATACGGTACTTGAACTTCCGCGTGGTGAGGTGGGAACGCCTCCAGAAAAGTGAGGTCAACCAGTGCTACAGGTGTCAAAGATTCGGGCATTCGGCTGCCAATTGCGCCATGAAATATAGGTGTGTCAAATGCAAAGACATTCATGCTCCCGGCGAGTGCAAATTGGCTCAGGCGGAGCCAAAAGAAAAACTATATTGTGTGAACTACGGTGCCTTTGGTCATCCAGCATCATATCGAGGATGCCCCCGGTATCAAGATGCAAACGTTAAAATCACTCCAAAACAAAGTCAAGCACACCGCAGTGTGATACCTACCAACTTCGTCAAGCCCGGGGTGTCATTTGCACTTGCTGCGAGAGGACCAGCAGACAATGTAAATAAAATAAATAATGTAAGTGGCAATGATGAGCTGCTCCTTAAAATTTATCAACAATTAAATTCCTTATCGGAGCGAATCGATAAACAAGATTCGAAAATTAACATTGTTTTTCAGCGTTTAGGGCTTTCAAATGCCTCAAAATAAGTTGTCATCCAGCCACATTCCCACGGATAGGATTCGTCTCATCTCGATCAACGTCAACTCCATTGTTACTTTACATCGGCGTGATTATCTCCTTGAATTCATTACCAGACAAAAGCCTGACATCGTGCTTCTCACCGAAACCCACCTCAGTTCATGGCACTCCATGAGATTCAAGGATTTTGAGTTCGTAAGAAACGATAGGGTAACAGGTGATGGGGGAGGTGGCACCGGGATATTGGTTCGAAGACCCTATCGTTTCCAAAATATTGAAAAAGTCGAATTCAAAAGCTTTGAATCTCTTGAAGTGTCCGTTATCAAAATCTCACTGCCAGGTGGGGATAACCTCTTCGTTATCTCTGCCTATGCAACTGGTGGAACTGTTCTCAAGCTCAAGGAGGAACTCAATTCCTTGTTTGAAATACTCGAATTGAACAGGCTTCATAATTATTATATTATTGCTGGTGACCTGAACGCCAAGCATACATCATGGCTGAACGCCACCAATAATCCAAGAGGTGTATTCCTGAAATCGTGGATAACAGAGAACCAAATTGAATACAGGTGCACTCTATATGGGTCGGAGTTCCCAACATACCCTAGGACAAATTCATATTTAGACCTTTGCATTGCTGACGCAAGACTCGAATTCAGCTTTAATAGTCCTCAACGGAAACTGCAGGTGCTTCCTTATGATAGCGACCATAACGCAATCGTAATGGAAATCAATCATCACAGGGATGATTTCTTCCTCATTCCAGTTCAACATGAAAATCATCGGTTGAATTTCAAAAAAACAGACTGGGGAAAGTTTCAAAAGAAGTTTAATCAAGAGTACCAGAAGCAATGTCCCCCTTCTGATGGTAGCAACTCTTGCTCAATGGTTCCTAATGACAGGAATCTAACTAACGATGAAATAGATGTCTATTTGTTGAAGTTAGAGAAGCTGACGTTGGAAACGATTGAGGAAGTAGTTCCCAAGATAAAACATCGAAACAATATGGAAGGATATGAAACACCAACCATCGCAAGGTTGAAAAGATTGAAAAGCCTCCTTCTTACACGCGTCAACAATATTTATCGACGATTTTTGGACTACAACCATCCCTCGTTGTCTTTGTTGAAATTACATCTGAAGAATGTCCGGAACTTAATCCGGTCATATTTCAGGAGTGAGGTCAGCAATCAATGGGCGGAAAAATTGAGGGGTATTAGCCCACAGGACCCAGACGGCGTGTTCGCGAAAGTGAATAGCATATTCCGCAAGAAGTCTCGAGTGAAGGTATCGAATCTTGAAGTCACTAGTGATGAGATAGATCTTCTCGATAGGGCTGGTATCGAAATTGATAGTACGACTCCGGATAGAAATGGAAGCAGGATTATTTGTGAAGGATTGGATAAACTATCTCTGATTGGAACACATTTTGAATTGGTTCATCTACCAAACCCTGAGAGAGGGAATGAAATATTTGCAGAGGTCGTTGAAGCAAAAGTTTCCGACTTCAAATCAAGCCTGAACGGCCAATCAATTCTTCATTTCAATGAAACATTAACATCTGACCTCATATCGAGCTTGAATCTTATTGATTATTTTGTCAGCTATGAAGACTTGTGTTTCATATTTCGCAAGATAAACAACAAGAAATCATGTGGTACTGATGGTATTCCAAATGTAGTTCTCCGACATTTGCCTGAGGTTGCTATTAGGACTATTGCATATTGTTCAACAACATGTTGAGCAATTCATATTTCCCAAATGAGTGGAAAAAGGCTAAGGTATTTCCGATCTTGAAGAAAGGAAAAGAATCTTCATGCCCCAAAAGCTATCGCCCAATCAGCTTGCTGCCTAACATCAGCAAGGTGTTTGAAGTGATACTCAACAGAGCATTAAACGCCCACATTGAGGAAAATGAGTTGATGCCGAATTGCCAATTTGGTTTTCGTGCCAGGTATTCGACCACACATGCAATAACGAAAGTAACCTCAGACATCTGTTGTAAACTAAATGATAGACAATGTGTTGGAGCATGTCTCATTGATATGGAGAAAGCCTTCGATACGGTATGGTTAGATGGACTAATTTTTAAACTCCTTCAGGAAAAGTTCCCCAGACACCTTGTCGCCATGATGTGTAATATGTTATACGGGAAATCGTTTGTTGTAACCGATGGAAATCTGACAACAATGCGCGAGTTCAAGGTCTTGAATGGTCTACAGCAGGGAACAGTTACTGCGCCTCTGCTCTTCTCAATCTACATTCGCAAGCTATTGAACGGCTTTGATTTTAACGTCTCGCCAACGCGATCATTGGTAGCGTTTGCTGATGATCTGATCATCTATACGGCAGACCAAAAAGCTACAATAGTTCAGAGCAATTTCCAAAAAATGTTCAATGATGTGCCGCTGTACACTGACAATTGGCGAATGAAAATCAATACGCAGAAGAGTGAAACGATCTTGTTTCGGACAACACTGCAGGGGGTCAGTCAAGACCTGAAACGTAATTGGAAAGATTTCCACATCATGGCTGGTGAGAGTAGTCTAGAACGGGTTCCACATAAATCCTGTGTTCGATACCTCGGTGTTTATCTCGATCAGTATCTGTACTATACTGAACATGTGAAAATCATGCTCAGTAAGGCACTAAAAGTAGTCATGGCCCTTCGAAAACTCTTTCATTCCAGATACATTGATCAAAAGGTCAAAATTATCTGTTACAAGACACTGGTTAGACCAGTTTTGACATATGGATGTCAGATCTGGTACAACCAGAGCGCTAGTACTATGGAAAAATTAAGAGTTTTCGAAAGGAAATGTCTTCGTGCATGTACTGGTTTGTACAGAAAGCCTGAAACATTATATATCGAATAGAAGAATTTACCAAACTGCTGAAGTGACGAGGGTCGATATCTTCATATTGAAACTTCTTCGGAATCATATCGCAAGATCTGTGACTGTGAGTGAAAACCCTTGGATTTCACAGCCGTTCCACCCTACAGACGGGTATATAGCGGCTTGCCTCGCTACTGGCTTCATTCCTCCAGAAGCATTCGTGTATTTGGACATGAATTGATATGTTTTTGATTCTGACGGCATCCCAGTCATATATCACATATATCGACGGGCCACCGATAAGAAGATAAAATATCCTCCTGATTTGAGTTCACGAGACCAACGATTTCAATGGAGATACTCATTTGCTAGATTCGTTGAAGCTGATCGAGTTGAGACTGCGCAATCCAGGTATTGGTGGCTGAATGACAATGTCTAAATTATTCGTGTTTATTTTCAGTTTTGGTGTTTTTCGTTATTTAGTTTTTGAGTTTCAGCTCATTATTGCTACATTTAGTATTGTTTATTTTTGTTAAAAATTAGGTAAAGGTTAGGTATATGTAATGTTTACTATATTCCGTTAGAGATAAGATTAAACACTTAGGTTAGGAACATTGTTACAGATTTTTTTTTAGTATAAGATAAAGTTTTTGATTGTATTTTATTAGAAATAAGTTACAACATATTAGGTGTAGGATCAAAGTTTCACTGTTGTGTTTTAATTATAAATAATTTTAGGATAGTGTTGGTTGGTTTTTTCTCCTTTTTCCAATTAAATTTTAAAAATATGTAATAATCGTAATTAATTGAATTTGCTATAGTTTTTTTTTTTTTGATGAAATGAGTTAATGATAACGTACAAATTTAGAGAGCCATTTGGGCCATTAAGTTTTTTTGATTGTTATTGTTTGGAATTTGCTTTATATTCTTTTAAAATTTATAACGATTAGTATTAAATAAAGCGCTTTTGACAAGCTTGACAAGTCCAACCAACAATTGAATACTGAATAAACTTTTGTTTCAAAGTTTTGACAAATTAAAAAATGAATGAGAAATGGGTTACTGGATTGATTAAAATAACAAGTAGAAGTAGCAGGAGGATGCTCCTGCCAGAAGGGTATTGTAAAACAATTAGTAAATCAAACAATATATCCTGCATATCAAAACTTGACTAATATACAGATTCCATAAATTGAGCTCGAAAAATTATTATGGTTATTACGATTTTAAACTCGTCACTATTATGTTTCAGGTGTTTTGACCCCGTCGCTTGATTAGTCCCGATAACACATGAACATTACAAACCATTTCTAAATTTTTTATCGAAATTCCTACATATTTGTAGTGTCTAGGTCTCCCGAGCATCACGTGTTAATGTTGTTGTAATTGTTAGATATTCAATCGGCTGTAACTTAGCTGTTTATTGTTCAGAAAACTTAGATTTTAGATTTTGGGAAATTTAAGGGTCCCATCTGGATTCTATAGACAAAAAAGCAAAATTTATAAAATGTACTATTATTAACAAAGTTGATTGAATTTCGACTTCCAAGGTATTTGTTGCCCTTATGAAGGAAAAATTGTCAGTTTAAGTATTGTTTTGAGAAGCTCTTATAAAGAAATTTCATTTGATACTCATATCGGCTACCTTTGATGAAATTTTTTGTTCAGCGGCCACTCCCCCGTACTGTAATCATCGATTCATGGTAATTTTTTTCAAATCCTAGAATGGGTACAATACCCATCTGCTAGTTGCTCTCTCCTGCCTCCTCGACTTGTTTCACCTATGAGTATTAATTGTTGGTACTCATCTTCAGGCATTCATTAAATTGAATCAAGTGTTCAAATCATGCGCCTTAAACGTTGAAGTTGGGGCAAAATACATCAAAATTATTCAATCTTCGCATTTAAAACAGCCACTATTTTGCTTTACGATTGCTGATACCGCTAGCTGAGCCAATTCTCAAAGAAATTAATGATACCTATCATTCCTGAAATTTTCATGCAAATCCTAGCAAAGCTGTAGTATCTGAGTCGGTAAAAAGCGCATATTGTTCCATAGCCATATGTTTCCATAGTAATACAGCGCATATTGTTCCATAGTAATACGGGAAAATTCAAATCGCTATAACTTCATAAAATACCATTTGATCTTTATGAAATTTTCAGGATAGATTAATCTTATGAATAGTCATCTGTGTACTGAGTTTCATTAAATTTAAGGTCGCCGTTAAGATTTTATTCAAGAAAACATAAAATCGATAAATCATACTACCACTAACAAAGTTGAGTGAATTTCGACTTCTCATGTATTTGTTGTTGTTGTTCTCATAAAGGCCTACATCAATGTTTTTTTTTCAGATTTTCACACAAAATTTTCGTACATTTCCCCTTCCCCTGCACCCCTCGAAGCAAAATTTGTCATTCTAAGACTTGTTTTGAAAAGTTCTCATTAAGACCTTTCATTTGATACCCATATTGCCTATATGCGATGAAAACTTTTTTTCAGGGGCAACTCCCCTATATGGGGAGACCCCCCTTAAAGACCTTATACATTTTTTTTCGTGTCAAAACTTTGAAGAGGGCGTCACTTCGCACCTACCTACAAAATCTTATGTTTCTAGCTTATGTAGTTTGCGAGAAAAAGTGGTGTGACACACGGACGGACGGACGGACGGAGGGACGGACAGACAGGACGCGATTTTAGTAGGGTATTGTAAAATGATTTTACAATACCCTAAAAATGTGGTATTCGAAACAAAGTATTTTCGCTTTGTGGCGGATTGGACTTGAATTTGGTGAATTGAATTCAAATGATCGATCAATTGATAGATCAATCAAATAAATCGAATTAATTACGAATGGGCTAATTATTATAGTGCTAATTAGCCTTAAATAACTATGTAAGTTGATTGAAGCGGTGATGTTGCCAGATCAGGCCGCGATGGGCGCTCAGGGGTGTCAGGAACTCAATATCCACCACCCATTGAGGTGTGCGGTAGGCTGTAGTGTCTAGGTAACGGCACTGGTGGTTGGACATGCAGGTTGGATTTATTTGCAGGAAGATCAGCGGAGGTAGATCACCAGTATGCCTAATCCGAGAATGCCCGAGTCACCGATGGTGTACTGGTGGATGTCGTGGCCGGTCACTTGATCAGCCCATGAAACATCTTGCGCTTGTAGTTATCGTCGCAGTTCCTCGATTTCAGATGCAGACTCAGCGAAATGAGTGGGGTCGCTGAAAGAGTCCACAAGGTTCGTCCGGTTCTGTAGAACAGCCAATTTCGGCCAATACGGTCCTAAATTGTCATAAATCAGCAACTTCCACCCGCTGGTAGATAAGTAGACTCGACCTTATAGTTGAAAATACAGACCCGTATGGGGTCTAGTTATTGAGCCTTGTGTTGGAGAGGCATGCGTATGGGAGCTAGCAGGCACATCAAGAGGAGCGCCTCAATTAACTTGCCGATTCGCATCGATCGCCACCTTGTCCTCGGGATGTCGTCGCCGCTATTCAGGGACCCTTCCTTCGTCAAGTGGAGGGAACTTGCTTGTGATAGTTCTTCGTTAGACTGTGCGTCGTTGAGAACTGGTAACGGGGCCAGTTTGTGTGTTGGCTTTTTCGAAGTTCCGGAGGCGGTTTTGACATCAGCGACTCGTACGAAACCATCGGTGCCTTTGTACGTTTTATTAATCCGCCCCAGTGGCCACTTCATCGATGGGGTGTTATCTTCGCTTATGATGACCACTGTTGCCGGGATCGCATTGGGGTGTGACTGTCTACATTTGACACGATGCTGCAACTGCACCAAGTACTCGTGCGACCATCGTCTCCAGAATTCGAGTTTGAGGTGATTGATTAGCTTCCACCGGGCATGGAGACCTCCGCTGACTGGCTCTGCGCGACCATCCACCATGGCTGTGAGGGGTTCTCCGATGAGAAAGTGTGCTGGAGTTAAGGTTGCCAAATCATTGAGATCGCTTGACATCGGAGTCAGTGGTCTAAAATTGAGGATAGCCTCCACCTCAACCACCAAGGTATGCAGCTTTTCGTAGGTGAGAGTCGCCGACGAAACGCCTCGACAGATCAAATTTGACCGCCATCTCCCACAAGCTGCCAAAATGAGGCGTGCGTGGAGGGATGAAGTGGAAATCGATTCCCCGGCTGGAGCACGCCGTTGTTACTTCTTGACGCGCTTCGTTGGAATATAATGAGGACGACAATTCTGATAACTGGTTGTGAGCTCCCACAAAGTTGGTGGCGTTGTCGCAAAATAGGTTTCGGTAGTGTCCTCGTCATCCAATGATACGTTTGAGAGCACAGAGCTTAGAGCGCTGACTAGCTCCAGATGGACGGCCTTTGTAGCGAAACAGCAAAATATGGCTAGGTACCCTTTTTGCGGTCGGGTACCTCTACCTCGGTAATGGATCAATCCACGCTAGAGTTGATGAACGGATGAGCTGGCTGAATACGTGTACTCAGCGGGTTTCCCATGACTTGTGACAATAGCTTAGGCTTGACTCGGGTGCACCACACGCACCGTTGAACGATCGATCTCACGAGTTGTTTTCCTCGAATCGGCCAGAACCATTGTCAAGTGGCAGCTAGCAGTGTTTGCGCACCTAGATGGCATTGGCCGCAATGGATGTCCATCATCAGCAGTCTGGTGAACGGATGTTTGAACGGTAATAAAATGGGATGCTTGGCGTTGAACGTGATCTTGGCCGCCTCCAGCCTCCCACCGAGGCGGATTATGCCCTATGGATCCAGGAATGATGCCAGTCCCACCAACGGACTGTGCTTGGAGACTTGCCTCCCCGACCTGATGTCCAAAAGTTCGCAGTTAAAAGTTTGTGATTGTACATACCTCACAATAATCTCCAGGGCTTCACTCATCATCACTCGTGAGCGCTTGATAAACCGCATCATGTAGGCGACTGTGCGCTGCAGCCTCTTGAAGGAGTTGCCGTGTTGGATCTGCTGAATGGAGTGTGTTTCAGGAGCCTCTGCCGCTACTATAGCGTTCTTGGTCCGTTTTGTCTCCAATTCGCAAGGGCACCCACTCCGATACTCGGAAGGCTAGACTGATTCTGCCCTGGATAAAAATGGTGGTCCCTGCAACTACACATACAGCGGCTCAATTCAGCCGGCGCCATCCCACGTGACAGGATGTCAGCTGGGTTGTCTTCAGACGCTACGTGTTGCCATCGGTCCGGCCCTGAGAGGGTTTGTATGGCCGAGACCCTGTTCTCCACAAAGATATTATACGATGATGCAGTAGAGTCGATCCACGCCAAGACAATCTTGGCATTGGTCCAGAACACCTGAAAAACCTCCTGCATATTGAGCGCTGTCTTAACTCATCTTGTGAGCTCAGTGCCCAGTTTCCCCGCACACAACTCTAGGCGCGGAACAGTAAGTGCTTTGATTGGGGCTACTCTTGACTTGGCTCACAGCAACCTGACGACGACTTAACCGCTCCTCAGTGTTGACTACATGTATATCGCTGCACCATATGCCTTCTCGGCGGCAACACAAAATGTGTACAACTGTCTTGCACGGGTTTCTCGCCTGTACTGATTTGACGAGAAAATCGGGCCTGCTGCAATGATGGCAGACCACTGCGGAAATCGGACTACTAGATGTGGATCCCCACTGGTAATGCTGCATCCCAGTCTAATTCCAATCGCCATAATTCCTGCAGGAATAGCTCGGCTGTTACTATCATGGAGCCAGAATGCCCAATGGATTGAACATTCTGGCTATAACAAATGCCATCGTCCTCTTGGAGAACTTCGCATCGGTTAGATCCTGGTTGATTTGGATTTGGAACTCGTCAGTCTTCGGGCGCCAGATGATTTCTAACGTCTTAATATAGTCCTCGTGTAAACTACTGAAGTTCAGCTGGACCTGTTGGTCCTCAGATTTAATCTGCTCCAACTTCAGAGGATGGTTGGCACAACATTTACGCAAATGCATGCCTGCGCTCGAGAGTATGGTGCATAGCTCCACCTCCTCCTCTGAGCTGTCTGCCCTGATCATGATGTTATTGATATAGCAATCCTTCTCCAATGCGCTGCTGCCCAGGGGACCTTTCTGCTGGTTCTTTTATGCTAGAACTTGCAGAAGTTTGGTAGCTAGATACGGCGCACATGTTGTGCCGTAGGTTACTGTTTTCAACTGATAATATCGCACTGGTTGCGTTGAACTATTTCTCCAAATGAAGCCATGGCATCGACGGCCTTCAGGATGGAGCATTATCTGCCAATACATCTTCTCGATGTTGGCGGTGAATACGAAACAAGGCATTCTGAAACGCAGGAGTATCGAAAAAAGGTCAGCCTGGACAGTAGGCCCTGTATGAAGGACATCATTCAACGAAACGTTTGTGGTTGGCTTACTGGATGTAGCGAAAACCACCCGCAGCTTGGTTGTACTGCTGTCAGGCTTCAGCACACAATGATGTGGAAGGAAGTATCGTGATTCCTCCCGCAGCTGCGACGTCACCTCCTCCATATACCCAACCTGAATATACTCCTCCATAAAGTCCTCGTATGGAAGTCTTAGATCAGGGTTCCTCTCCAGCCAACGCTCCAAGGCAATGAATCTGCGAGTAGCCACCGCTTGGGAATCACCGAACGTCTCAGGATCCTTGCTGAATGGGAGTTTAACCAAGAAACGGGCGTCGGGATGTCTTGTCATTGTCAAAAAGAAATGTGCTTCGCAAGCTTTTTCAGTTAACGTTAGCTTGTGCTGCGGATGCTGTACTTCCTCGACCTGCCAAAATCGCTTGATGAGTTGATTAAGCTAGTTATCTTCTGCCAGGATGACCTATGACACGGAAAACACTTGAGGTATGATCACTCTTCCGGCTATAATCCACCCTAGGAGCGTGTTTTGGAGTACTGGGAGCTGTGGGCCCAACTTTATTTGTCCAATGGCTAGGACCTCGTAAAAGTGTTCGACACTCAGTAACATATCGACGCGCTCCGTTCGGTGGAAGTCTAGATCTGCCAGCCTTATATTTTTGGGAATGTGCCATCCCGATGTGTTCAAGTTCTGAGATGGTTGCGGTGATATAATTTTGTCCATCGCGTAGGCTTCCAATTGCGCAGCATATCCTGATAATCTGGATCTTAGGCGACGTTCACCTTATGGTCTGCGTTCTCAGTACTACCGCCTACCCTTTCAATGAGGGCAAAGTGTGGTGTCGATAATAAACCCAATTTTTTGATAATTCTTTTTGTGACTAGGTTTATTTGTGAGCCCGAATCCAGCACAGCTCAGCAATCCGTCGTCTTTCTATTGCTGGTGACCAGCCTGATGACGGCTGTACCCAGAAGTACATGACCTTGGGGTCGGGGCTCCATCAGGTTCGTTAAAGCGAGTGATGGCAGTTCTGCATTTGTTTGCGGTATAAAGTCTTGATCCGGCATTGTCGTGCTCGAGGATATCGTCTTGATCTGTTTGGGCTTGTTGTCTCCAGGCAGATATGGCAGGGTGTTGTGATTCATGGAACACTGCTTGCGACTTCTGGCCGTGCAGCTCGAAGCCTGATGTCCTTCTCGAAGGCAATTCACGCACAGCTTCTTAGCGCGCACGAAACTTAGTATCTTTGCAGCACTGATCCTGAGGAAATCTGGGCAGTAGTAAAGCGGGTGATTCTGCTCACACATTAAGCACCAAGAAGCTGTCGTGGTGGTCATGGTCATCTTGGTGGCTTTCCTACGGTTGATCTCCTGTTCCTTTGTTTTATGGCCGAGTGTCTTGAGGGCGTTTGAATGAAAAACTTATGCAAACATGTGTTAGTTCGCATGAACTTTCCCTTCAAACGGAAACCTTCAACGTTGCGAATTAATGTTATAGTCTTATGTGATGGAATCACATAATACTATTTCATAAATGAGCACGTGCGGGGAAGGCCACTCTACCCTGCAAGAGCACCTGTAACGGCATAAGACGTGGTGAGCTCTCCCGATGGCTAGGTCACAAGTGGAGGGGCCAGCCAAAGTGGTGAGTCCCATACCCGGTCAAAATGTAATGGAAAGACCGAGTTTTTCTTTTCCATTATCAATTCATATTTTTATTTCTTACAGTTTTACATTTTAACAAGCCTCGCGTGAACATGTGCCATATGAATAGTTCTTTCAAAAACTAACACTATAATATCTGCTTGTATAAATGACATTCAATAATTTAATTTTTAGCGATGACTCGATAACTATATGAAAACTACATAAATAGAAAAAACTTTGCAAAAAAATCTATCCCAATGTTTTCTGGACTACTTTAACGAATCGATGAATTAGTTCCTTTTATTATTTGCCAATACTAAATGTGTTTAATCTTCTTCTTTTTCTAGGCACTACAGCCCCTTTCGGGCCTTCGCTTCCTGAAAACAGCGCCTCCAACTGTTTCGGTCCGTTGACCGCATCTTCCAATTCCAAAATCCGAGCAGCAATGAACTGTCTTCGTCAACCGAGTCAGACCAGCGTTTCCTCAGTTTCCCCACTGGCCGCCGGCCTTCAGTTCCCCCAACGAATAACTTCTTGGGTATCCGTTGTTCATTCATACGATTCATGTGTCCAGCCCATTGCAGCTTCCGCAGTCTTACAATCGTTGAGACCTCCGGTTCATCGAAAATTTCATACAGCTCATGGTTATATCGAATTCGCCATTGGCCCCTGTCTAGCTTCGCTCCGATTACTCGCCTCAGGACCCGTCGCTCAAAGGCGTTCAATATATTTGCGGATACTTGGGTTAGGGTCCATGTTTCACACCCATAGCATAACACAGGTCTTATCACAGATTTGTATACTTGGAGCTTTGTTTTCCTGTGTATGCAGCTTGTCTTCAAGGTCATCAATACTGAATAAAATATTTTATTTGCGAGCTGTATTCTTCGGCGTATTTTGTCTCTTTCATTGCGTGTTTTCGTTATTTTGGAGCCTAAATACAAAAACTCGCTCATATTTTCAATACTGTATTCACCAAGTGTGATATCATGTGTACTTGATGTACTTTTCCTCGACTGCGTCATGAGCTTTGTTTTCTTTTCATTGATTTTTAGGCCTACTAGTTTTGCTTCGCTGTCGAGTTTCAGGAAGGGTTTTTTGGAAGTTGTTAATGACCGTGATAAAATGTTGATGTAATCCGTATCGGCTACTACTTGGCTCGACTTGTATAGTAATATACCTCGTGTATCGATAGGTAGCTTTCTTATGACCTATTCCAGAGCCAAATTGAGGTGCAATGGGGCAGCCCATCTCCCTGCTTTAGTTCGATATTTGTGTTAAAGGGATCAGTGAGTTGGTTATTGATGTGGACTTGGGAGATCGTCGACGTTATTTCCATTTCGGTAAGATGGACTAATTTGGCTGGGATGCCTAAACAAAGCATTATTTAGTACAGTGCTTTACGATCAATACTGTCGTATGCTTGCTTAAAGTCAAAGAAAATTTGGTGTACGTCTATGTTGAACTCCCTGCATCTTTCAAGCATCTGCTTGACTGTGAACAATTAGTCTATCGTTGATCTACCTGCTCTAAAACCACCTTGATACTCCCCGAATAATACTGTTAGCGTATGATCCGATTTTATTTTCTAAGATCTTTGAAAATATTTTGTACGCCGTACAAAGTAGTGATATAACTCTATAATTTTCGCACTGTAGCTTGTCACCTTTTTCGAGGCTAGGGAATATAATTGATCGGCTCCACTCTTTCGGCATATGTTCTTGTTGCCAAATCTGCTGGATGACTTTGTGAATAGCTTTATGAAAACTGCTGCCCCCATATTTGATGAACTCCGCTGAAATCTTTGAGATGCTCGGCGCTTTATTATTATTTTGGGCTTTGATGACGGAACAAACTTCATCCAGAGTTGGTGGGCCTAATAGAAGCTCTCCACAGATATCTATGGGCTTCGATGTTTTAGAGCTCTGGGGGAAATCAAGGAGGTTCTTGAAATATGATGCCCATTTTTCCTTAATCTTGGTTTCATCAGCGATGATATTACCAATATCATCACGACAAAGCGTAGTTTTGGGCTGATAACCTCGTTTCAGGATTTTCACTACTTTGTATGCTATTATGGACCACCTGTCCCTATACTTACCTATCGCACATTTCTATTCAACCTTTGACACTTCGCCTTCATCTACAATTGTCATTTCACGATATGCAATGGTTATTGGCAAGTGATCTCATTTCCATAAATTTTAAAACCTAAACAATTCTGTCAGCAAAATGTTAATAGCCATAAAATGAAAATCGATAACAAAAACTATTAGAACAATAATAAATTAATCAATACACATTTCTTAGGATTCTAATCAAATTAAACTAATGACTTCAGAGCCCTCTTCCGCAAATAGCCCATCGAGATTCAAAGAAATTCCATACGAAAGGCTTTATTATTGTGAACATTGCAAATCGAAGGAACACAACTTGCCAAATTGCGATATTACCAAGAACCACGACAATTCTTCCATTCCTAAATGTAAACAATGAGATTTGGTTAATTTCGTGACCAAGATCTAAACAATCTCAAGAGTAATTAAACACGGTATCATATTCGCGAATTTAACGATTGATAAACAATATTTCGTGAGGACTGTATTTTGCATGTGAAGACAAGCCATGCATAATGTGAACAACTGAATTGTATCGTTGCCGTCTTACTCAGGCCCATAAGGAAATCAATTGACGTACCTGACGTCACTTCCCGTACCGGAAACTCTAAATTTCGATAAACTGCTACTGTTGAAATTGTCAAATATGATATTTCTCAGATGAAATTTAGCCAAAATGATACAAACGGGATCGAAATACATATATTTGCGCGCTAATGTCTTCGATGTCTCATATTTAAAATAAATCGTTGACATAATACTGATAAAATATCAAACTACAGTCATATGTACTGTCAAAAATCTTTAAAAAATTTGTCTGATGTAAATAGCACTAGATGGCGCTGATTAGGCTACTCGCAGTGGTTAGTTCGTGACGTGACGCGGTGTTTCCGTTTTCGGGCCTGAGTAAGAAGGCAACGATCGTATAAAAGAGTTTTACAGAATGTAACAGTTAGTCAGTAAGTCAGTGACAACCAAATTAGAAATTAGAAACGAAATTGTAAAGTGAAACAAAATTGTAAAAGTTAAAGTTTAAGGTAAAACAAAATTAAAAAAGTAAAAGGTTAAAGTGAAATCAAAATTGTAAAAGTAAAAGTTTGAAGTGAAAGAAAATTGTAAAGGTTAAAAACTTTAAAACAGTGCATTGTAAAGTATTGTATCCTTTTCCAAAACAATTGTGTGCAAATGGAACAGTGGTGTAGTAAAAAATTTAAAACGTTAATTTTTTATATTTCAAAAGAGCCCATAACAATACTTGTCTTTGTGTTGTTGCTCACTAGACTCACAACTAGACCTCTAAATTGGTCCTCATAGTATTTTCTTTTCTTGATTCTAATTATCTTATTCGCTTCTCTTCTGAGATTGTCATAGTGTACTCTCTTCGTCCTTGTTTTCCTACCTACATATTCTTTGTACGCCTGATTCTTTTTGGCTAACGCATTCTGGCACTCATCATCGAACCGATCATTTCTTTTGCGCTGGGCTTGAAGTCCGATCGTCTGTTCTGCCCAGTCTTAACAACCGCTTTCACTTCCATCCAGAGTTCGTTGCTCGTCTTTAACTATACGTCTGATAAGATGGAAGTCAGCTGGTTGTCGAGGGTCTCCGACATCGATAGGTTAATTTGATCAAGTAATAATCTGAGCCTACAATTGGCTCCTCGGTATGTACGGACGTCAAGATGCTCGAGGCCCAACGTTTTTGGATCAGAACATGGTCTATCTGGTTTTGTGTGTTGCCATCTGGTGATACCCAGGTCATTTCATGAATGCATCGATATCGGAAGCAAGTTGAACGTATGACTAGATTTCTGCTACATGCAAAGTCAATCAGACGCTGACCATTTTCATTTGTTTCATCATGAAGGCTATATCCTTCAGTGGCTCCCCGATGAGGTAACTCGTTGCCAACCTTAGCGTTGAAATCACCCAGAATTATTTTTGCGTCGTTTGTAGGCAATGAGTCAACGAATCTTTCCAGATGATTTTAGAACATTTCCCTTGTTTCTTCGTCCTTTTCTTCGGTCATGGCGTGTACGTTGATCAGCCAAATTTTGAAGAATTTCGCTTTTATGCGGATCGCATACAACCATTCATTGACTGTCTCAAAATCAATAACGTGCTATTCAAACTCTCTATCCACAATGATGGCCACTCCGAATTCTCGTGTCCCATTATGTTTCCCACATTTGAATATCGTGTCCGATCTCATTTCTTAAATATATTTTGGGAAAGAAAAATAAAACGTTTTATCGTCATGCATGCACACCAATTTCGAATTTATTATATGTTAAGTTACTTGCATCGTGGTGCGTTATTGTAAGAACTTCCACTTAGATTATCTACCCAGTAATCGATGATATTCGATTGTTATTAAAGTTTTAAATATATGCATATAATTAAATATATTTATTTAATCTAACATTGTATGCAGAGAAACTCTAAGAGTTACAAAAGAAATAAGCACTAAAATTGTTTCTTCAATAAAAAAAAATCGTAAAGCTTTGGTTTGTTCTTTTCAACAATTTATTATGTTTCCATCCAGCATGATTTTTTTCTACCAATCAGTTTGCTCTTTATTCTACTAGTCGCCTTGTTTTCATATCGTGTATAACGTACGAGTATAACTCTTGAAAACGCTTGGAAAGTATCACATGAAATCTAATAGGGTGTAGTGAATAATTGATTTTCATTATTGTCCGTGAAGGACCGCAGCGATGTTCTGCTGCCTCGGCAGAGGAAGGTGTTGATTCCTGCCGAGAATGCCCTCGTCCGGAGACGCGTGAATGCGCTGGCAGGCTAGCATTGCGGTGTCGTGGGGCGGGTTCGTTTCCCCGGCACGAGGACTCACTACAAAACATTTCGCATTCACGAATTGCTTGCAGAGTTCGAGAGGACGACCGAAGTCGCAAATCAGTAGATAACCTCCACGATGGAATTACGACTTGTTGCGAGAACAAGTGCAACCTGACAAGAAAGACTAATTTGGGGTTGACCTCGTCTTTACCCAAATACATTCAGGGCCCACAAATGAAAGAGGGGCAACCGGGTGGTGGTGGAGCCCCTTCATGCCCACCCAACCGGAATAAATCCAATGTTAAATCGTTGAGGTGGCCAGGTATTCCTCTTCTGAGTGGAAAACTCATACAACTTGAATTATATGAGCTTTCCCATCAGAAGGGGAGTACCCCGGTGACCAATTTATGTCATAGAATTATACAATGGAATTGCATAACTTTATGCCATAAAAAGGCACTTGGCTTGGGCCACTCAACCCATTAAGTCACCTGAAATAAAAAGGATTAAATTGTACCCGGTGACTGGCTCATATTTTGAGGGGGAAGCCTGCCACCGTACCGGGTCCTATACTCGGTCAGAACAACCGGAAGGGAAAAGACCAATTTCCTAGTTTAATTCTTCATTTTTTATTTTTCTTTCGGTTTGGTTATCACAAAATAATATAAGCTTCTCCACGACAAACCAAATTTAAGAAAGATAGAACGATTACGAGTAATAAATAAATTATTGCTGATAAGATACTCGTATATCGGATATACTTTGAATAATTATATAAGAAAAAAAATATTAATAAATAAATTAAATCAAAAGGACTCACCGCATGATCCGTCGAGCGCTCGATGGGTGCTGGATACGTCCTGAAAATCTTCGTTTTTGGTTAGGTTAAACACTATAATGTACTTCGATAATGGTTTAAGGTCGAATAATTCACCTATCACTATAAAAGTTCTTTGGCCGAATGCCATTCAAAAATTTAGTAAGCAAATCACTTGAAACGGGCGCTAGTGTGAATCCGTTTTCAAGAATTGTTCGTAATTCTTCTCATCCATAAGTTTATCAATTTCTGAAGTTTCGCTGCGCTTCACTTTGAATAACCAGTCTTTTCATAGCACGATGTATTTCTTGACCCTGGGGTATCCTCAACTGATATGTTCTTGTCTACCACAGTTCCTGACACAGGAGAATATAATTCACTCGCTAGCGGTGGGTGCAGAACACAAAATCATTTCGATGATTGTGGGGCCAGTTGAATACGCTGCAACACGAGGAACTGTCGATCCGATGCGCTTTGAATGCCAGGAATGGCGAATGTGTTTCCGTTAACCAGCTCGTCCCAGACAATGATCAGTAGAGCGGGGGGGGTTGCCAAAGCCTTGAAAACGAACCAAACGCGGCATCCGCTAATTAGTACTGCTCCAGTGCTGGTTCTTCGGACGGATTGAAATCGTCATCGAAATGGGGCTTGGGTATTGTATGCGTACGAGTAGTTATCAATCGCTGTAATCACGGCAGACCATGGCGTAATTGCGGCTTGTCCTCAATTCAAATGGCGTTGGGTACCCGTATTTATCCTTGCACTATCAACACCGTGATTGCATTGAGAAAGTTTTGGTCAGCTCTAGGTGCACGGCGACTGGTAATAATTAATAGAAAAGTTCACATCACCAGAGTATTCCCCGCAAATTTCAATTGTTGGCTGTTTCGACTCACCAATAAGTTCGTAAACACACTCTCTTATTTTAAAATCTATCACGCGCGCAGATAACAGATATTTGTTCTTCGCACATCACGGATATTTTTATTTTATAGTTACAAATAGTTTTAGATTAAGTTTATGTTGAATCGTCATTTGAAGTGTTTGCACGTTATGAAAATGATTTAATACACATGCCTTGTTTTAAATACTAGTGTGCACTATTTTAATTTTTAATGATAATTTTAGTTTAATTGTAGGTAGGGTTGCGTTTGGGCCAATAAAAGTTTAATATATTAATAATTGGTTAAGAACTTAATGAACTTGTTATGTCCCGCCGAATAAACAGATACGACATTGTATAACTTGTATAGAATGCTTATCGCCTCCTCAGGATTCACCACTGAATCACTAAAAGCTGGCATTTGACTTTCGTTCAGGGAATCTGATTCCAAGGAATATTCACTTACTTCCGCAAGGTTCCGGAATCCTTCACGTCTTCCCGCTAGATTCGTTCTTGCTAGTTGCCTGATAAGAGGTTTTAGCCTCGTGATGACTTGATCCTTTGCTATCGGAAATAATTGGAAGTGAAGATGTTTCTGTATTTTGTGATTCTCTAGGAGTATCACAACTGCTGGTTGATTGGTAATCGTGGTCTAGCACCGTGTTATCTACAGATTTCTTTCCCGAAGTACGATTACCGCGCGTTTTGCAATAGTAACTAAGTAGGTTAGGCTTATTTTGCGTAGTAGACAACTGTGCAGCTAAATGATTTGATTGTTGCTGTTCGGTTGCTTTACCGAAGATTTGGTTTGGAGGCTCCTCGTTTTGAGATATTGTTGGATTTCCAACGACTGTTGCAGCACTATGTTCCTTTCCAACACGAACGTTATTTACTTGCTTTGATCGATGTCTGCCGTAAGTTGTGGGCTGGGGTACTGAAGTCGTCTGAGGTTCGCGATCGTGTTCTAGAAGCTACACAATCCGTTTGGACGAGTTGTTTTTCTTCTTACTTGAATCCTTCTGGTGAGATTTATCGTGTTCTCGATTAGTGTTATTATCGGATGGGTTCTGGCGAGGTCTCTTGTGACTTGAATGTGTCGGTAAATCTTCACAACTTGGCAACGAGTTTCGGTCCGATATCCGTTTTCGTTCAAATCTTTTGGGGTGCAGGATTTGGTGATTGAGATTTATACGACCTAATAGATCCACTCGTGTTGGTCCTATTTTCTAACAGGCGTTGTTGTCGACGTCACTGTGTTGCCAACGTTACACAAGGAGTCGGTGTTGTCTTCGTTATGTGTCGATTTTGTTCGTAGACTTCGCGAGTTTTTCCCGATTTGTGTTTTTGCTACTATTTTGGTGGCTATTGTAATGTGAATGGCTACTGGAAGCTTGTGAACCTGGCGCCGTGGTCGTGTTGCTACGATGCCCCTCCGTCGCTGCCGAGAGCAATTGATTGTTAACGGGTTCGGCCATAGACGACACTTAACCGTTCACTCTATGTCACTAATCATGCCCCTGAAGCGAATTTTTCCTGTCCTTGTCCTATTTAATGTTTTGATTATACCGAAAATTGTGGGGGAGAAGGGAGTTGATCGATGTGAACAACACTAGTTCCAATGTCTAGGGTACCCCTTTTTTATATGCCGTTTGGGTAAGGTGACTGTGGCAGTGTGCGTAATTTCTACTCGAATTATTTATCAACCAAAATATTGACCGCACTACAAACGCAACCGGAATTTTCATCAAATTTCGCCGTTACTAATTGGGTTTTTATTTGTTCGCAACGATGCGACAATAAAGGAAATCAATACTCACAAAAAGTTGCCATACAAATAACAGTAGAGTTCACATTTCGCATTGCACACATACTCCCTATCCCGACGTATCTTGATTCCGGAAGTGCTTTTGATACATGAAGGAACTCCAATGAGGGGTAGCTTATAATATGAACACATTCTTGGCCCTGTTATAATGTTTCACAATAAAACTGTCTATTGCGGCATTTAGAGTTTCGTTCTCCATTTGGTTGGTTTGCCGCTGCTTCGTAAAATTGAATCGAGAATTCGAAAATATCTACACCTCAGAACAGATATTTTCCCAAACAAAATAGCCCAATTTCCCAAAAATTCCGATGGAAGCAATATTTAGGCGCGAAAGACTTGACAAACGTTGCCGTCAAGTCTAGAGAATTAACGAACACGAATTTTCTCGAAATCTTCACAAGACCTTCGACATCATTGAGTCACCACTATTTTCTATTCAAACTCAACTGCGATAATAAATAACTAAACAAACCAATCGATCACGATATTCTAACACTCAAGTATGCTATTGAAATTCCCGCCAAAATATCGCGAGAACAGTTATCTGCACTGTACTTCGCGCTCGTATCGAGATTTTTCCAGTTACACCGACTACGGGTGCGAGCAAGCTCCCCAATAGGCAAAAAGAATGAAACAGCGGCAAACCATCGAACCAACACACTTTGCAAACCGTTCTCTCGCTCGTTCACCCACACTTGTCTAGGACTAGCCAACATTCTTATGACACTTAAAATTATTTTGAACTCGCTATCAGCGCTAGAAATCAGATTTCTAATTAATTCCCTGAGGCAATTTTCATTTCTTCACTGAATAATGTCCATTTGTGTTTAACACAACACGCAAGTCTGATTGCCCCGGCACTCTGCCTAAAACACTTAACTACTCGCAACGGCACCATACCAGCGGACCTGTGTCCGTCACTATTTTGCTTTCGCCTAGTGTGTACCGTACGTACGTGACGGTTGAGGTATGCTAATGTCGGACCGTACGAAGAACAGGAACATTATTTTTCACAGCTTGAAATAAAATTTACGTAGATCGATACGCGAAAGTGTCGAAATTGCAAAAACATTATATTATTCACTCGGACTCCGCGGAGTATGTCGATAGCTCCCGACAGCAGAACTTTCGTCACTCCCGTTGGTATACTGAGAATGAACACACTAATTAAAACTATTAGCGAAAGCCTTTTAATGATAAATGTGAATAAACTTTCGAAACAAACTAGAACGGAAAGTCTTCTAACCCGCAGTAAAAGCCAAACGCGACAATAGAATTAAAATCCCGCGGACACCACGCTCAAAAGCAATGGCTGTTTGTTTCGTACTGCTCTGCCTGCTCGTGTTTTGCCGCCGCGCGCACACTCCGGCGCTCGTCAGTGCAATCATTTATTTGTTACACTCGCGCATGCTGTGTTCAATGCACTTAAAAATAGCGAGTCATTTTCAAAAACATCAGCTATTAAATTTTGATATTTTTGATGCACCTTCCCATATTCTCGACAAATTGAATGTGAATATTTTCACCTTTCAGCGTAAATATTGTTTCAATGCCCTCCTTTTTGATATGATCGAGGAACATTTGTTTGAGCATATCCTGCCATCGATCTGGTATGGGTTTCAGGAGGACGTACATATTCCGTAGATCTTTTCGTTTCTCTTGTGATACCATATCTTTGCATTCAGAATAAAGGAAATCAAGATGGTCATTTATAAATCGCTCTTCACACTCCTGACCTCTTCAGTTACTACAGGGCAGCTAATTTTCTCGCGATCCCAAGGCAATGCGGATTGCGAAAAAGGAGCTGAAGGATGTTTCTGTGTATCATGGGTTGGCTTCGGCGTCGGGACTAGAGATGACGGACACTAAGAGAAAAACACAATTGACAGACGGACGGACTGACTTATATCTATGTTTGCTCGGAAGTATACAACCTTGCGCGTTTTATGAAAATATATGCGGACGGACAAACAGACGTGCCTAATTATCTATCGGCGCAGGTCTTTCGCGTGGTATACCCCCACTTCTTTTCCCGATGGATCCGTTATCAAGTAACGGTTAGGTCCCATTACCTTCTTTATGCGGCTTTTCAAGAATCGCCTGTCCAGCTTGGCGTTGTAATGCCCCGCGGCGTCACTTTGGCGGAAATTTCTCCGGAAAACTTCATCTCCTTCTTTGAAATTAGCAGATCGTGACCGGAGACTGTACTGCGCTTCATTTGCACTACCTGCGGCCTTAATCTTCCGTCCGATTTGTTGGCGGAGGTCTCCTAAACGTTCGTGGGGCTCCAGCGCAACGACGGGGTCTCCCAAACACTTTAATTGCCGTAACAGTCGGTATGATTTACCGTGGCAAATCATGTGCTGTCCAAAGGCGGCAAAGTAAGGGGCGACACCGGTGACGGAGTGATACGAGGATCGCAGGGCGCATGTGATGGCAGACAATCGACGATCCCAATCCTTTTGAGATGGGTGGACGTAGGAACGGATCGCGGCCAATAGGGTGCGGTTCAACCGTTCTGATGCGTTGGACTGAGGAGAGTATATGGGCGTCAGTTGGTGTTCAACGCCATACTGCTCAAGTAGGCTCTTAAACTGCCGAGACCGGAACTGTACTCCATTATCTGAGTACACACTCTCTGGAACACCGAACACATGGAATACCCGGTTCTCTAAGAATTTCACGATCGATGGAGTTGTGAATTTACGGATAGGTTCCACCATTGGGAACTTTGAGAGCTGATCTAGAACGACTATAGCTCCGATGTGTCCCAGGGAAGACCGAGGATATGGACCGAGTAGATCGATGTATAGACGCTGGAACACGCGTTCTGGAACGTTGAGTTGACCCATAGGAGGTCGAAGAGGCTGGTTGGGCGCTTTGGTGCCTTTACAGGTCTCACAGGCGCTCACGTAGTCTTTGACCTGGGATGCCATTTTAGGCCAAAAGAAGTATTTCTTGAGTCGCCGTAAAGTCCGACCGTAACCTCCGTGGGCACTTAAAGGATGGTCATGTGCGCGGAGGATCAGATGTTGTGTCATTTCCTCCGGTACCCAGAGTTTCCAAGACTCTTCTTCCTGCCATGGATCACCAGTGGCGTATTCGTTTCGTCTATACACATAGCCGTCTATTACCTTCAAATCAGGCAGCTGTGTCTGTTGGGTCGCTATGGTTTGCCTCAACTCTTTGTAGCTATCTGATTCGAAATGTGGGCTGTCCAAATCTATTTCAATGGGGTCCTCGTCAATTATTGTTATTTCGGCTCCCTCTGGGGAAAACATCCGTGAGAGAGTGTCGGGTACGATGTTCTGGGTTCCTTTCCGATGTTTGATGGAGAATTTGAACCCTTGCAGTTTAAGAGCCCATCTGGCTAGGCGTCCACTTAAATCTGCCTGGTTCATCAACCATTGTAGTGACGCGTGGTCTGTGATGATCTCGAATTGGTGGCCCTCGATATAGGCTCGAAATTTCTTCACAGCCATTACCGCTGCCAAACATTCTTGCTCGGAAACAGTATAGTTTCTTTGGGCCGAATTCAGCTTATTGGACATGAAGGCGATGGGAGCTTCCTCTCCTTCATCGGTCAATTGCACCAGCACGGCTCCTACTCCATGTTGACTTGCGTCACAATGAATGGAGAAGGGCTTCGTGAAGTCGGGGCTGTGCAAGACAGGAGCTGATGTGAGGGCTTGTTTAAGCTCTTCAAATGCCTTTCGGCTGAGTTCAGTCCAAACGAACTTCCCCTTCCGCAACATGTCTGACAGGGGCGCTGAAACTGTTGCATAATTCCGAACAAACCTTCGGTACCAACCGCACACACCAAGGAAACGTCGTAGCTGCTTCACAGTTTTTGGTAAGGGGAACTCATCAATCGCACGAGTTTTGTCTGGATCCGTTTTGATAGTGCCATGTCCTATGACATGTCCTAGGTATCGGACTTCTTTCATGACAAACTTACTTTTCTGTACGTTGATAGTGAGTCCCGCCTTACTGATGTGCAGGGCTACTTCTTGTAGGAGTAGGAGGTGTTGATCGAACGTTTCCGTGATGAGTAACAGATCATCAAGGTACACGAACACTTGGTGTTTTAGGTGAGGTGGGATGACCTTGTCCATCAACCGAGTCATCGTTTGCGGCGCGTTACACAGGCCAAAGGGCATTGTGACGAACTGATATAATGGTCGTCCAGGCACTGTGAAGGCGGTCTTGTCCCTCGAGCCCTCATCGAGTGGAATTTGCCAGAAGGCGTCTTTTAGGTCGAGACTGGTGATATAATTGGCTTTCGGCAGTCTCCCTAGTATTCCATCGATGAGTGGAAGGGGGTACGCGTCCTTGATGGTAACCGCGTTTACCTTACGGGCATCAAGACAGAGGCGGACTTTACCTGGCTTTACAACCAAGGTTACCGGTGAGGACCAGGCACTTTGGGACTCCTCTATGACCCCTAACTCGAGCATCCTATCTAGTTCCGCATACACCAATTTCTCCATGGCCGGCGAGATGGCGTAGTGTCTCTGTTTAATCGGTTTACTATCGCCAACGTCGATGGTGTGTGAGACTAGAGTGGTGCGGCCAAGGCCTTGGGTAGCGTACGATGGGAAAGCAGCAATGGATGCTTCCAGGCGTTGTCGTTGGCTAGGCGTCAGGTCATGCCTATCGGGAGTAGAAGTGATTTCGTTGACATTTCTGGTTTTTAAAGACAAATCGGTGAATAAATCAGAGGCCAGTCCAAAGCGAAGGACGAAATCGACACCAAGGTATACGTTCTGAGTCAAAGACGGGATAATGTAGAAGGTAATATCCTTCGTCTGACCCCTGAACGTCACGGGTGTTGTTAGTTTACCTCGTATAGGGTGTTTGGTGCCATCAGCGGTACTGATTTCAGTGCGCCAGGATTTAATCAAGTTCGGATATTCTTGGAGCACTTTCGAGCCAAAGCTCGAGGCAAGACAACTGATACTGGCACCCGTGTCGATCAAAGCAAACACGGTCTCGCCCAACACTTTGATTGGATGATAAGGTCTGATCTCATTCTCAGCAACCTCTGAGATGTTACAAGAGTTTACGGTTTGACGGCAGATGCGCACTCTCTTGCGGAAATTCCGCCAACGACGGGTTGACCATTTTGTCGTGCACGAACGGGAAGTGACGACTTCGGAAGCAAATATTCGCTCTCGAGCCACCCGATATTCCTGCAGTCTAACATGATAAGGTTTTAGAGTGCGTACTTGAGGCTGCCGCGGTTCTTCTGGCAGTGACTGCGATGGTCGTTTTAATATTGTCGTTGGTGAGGTCTCCGGAAGAGAGTGAACATCCGCAGTCGTAATGGTCATGGCTGGTGGGTTAACGTCAGGTTGATTGGGGTGAGCCACTGATTGAGGAGCTACTGCTGGGGTTTCGAGTACCGCTGAGGTGGTCGGGTACTCTTTTGGCCGTTTTTTCGTGCGGCACATTCAGAACAGTCCGGGAAGTAAGTGTCCGGCTTGCCGCAACCGTAGCAGAAAACCTTACGTTCTGCGCGGCATGAAATAAACCGGTGTCCGGTTTGGTGACAATTCCAGCAGGTCGTAAGACTTCCCACTGCTGCTACAGCAAGCTGGTCTGGGTCCAAATCATCCTCCAGATCTAGGGTGGTATAATCTGGGGCCAATTCCGCGATTCCTCGTCGAGGACCCGTCCTGGTTAGTAAGTATGGCCGGTCCCGTAGGTCTTCCTCAAACCCTTCTATGCGACGCACATTTCTCAGCAGGGCCTCCATACTCTGTGGATCGGAGTTCACGATATGCCGACGAATCTCCGGTCTTAGATTGCGCTTTAGCAGGCGAAGAATTTGGGTAGAAGACAATGGCTCTGACAGCTGATCATTCAACCGAAGGATATCGGCTCGATATTTATGGAAGGACTCGTCCGGACGCTGCCATCTAGCATTCATCTTATCCAGGACTAATTCGTCCATGTCGACCGTAGGGTATTCCATGCGGAGTACCTCCTTCAGCCTTGACCAGCGTATTGATGGTGGAGCTGAATGTATTCTCCAATATGTCTCCAGTGCCGCTCCCCTAAGCAGCATAGGCAAGTACCCTGCGAGCGCTGTGCGGTCTCCTGCTAGCATCTGCTCAATCAGTGACTCCACCCGACTTATGAAAACCTCTACCGTTATCGTATTGGGTTCCCCACTGAAATGTAGATTCCATCCCTGGATGATGCTGGGGATCTGTGTCGGCTTCAGCCGATACATGTCGTGTGGATGGAAGCGTTGGTCCGGCGGAATCACGGGAGCCTGATTTGGTGGCGGTGCTTGGCTCAATCGGGGCCGGTAAACTGGAGCCAACGGATTCATGGCTGTACCTGGCCGGATCCGTTCGGGATCACGCCGCGAATCGACTGGGAAATCCCACGGATTTGGGTCCGAATCCCACATAGGAGGAGTTCTTGGCCGGGGTGGTGCGGGGTTCTCTCTCTGGCTCTCTAGAGAGGCTAGCCGGGTGGACATGTCCTGTACGAGCGCCATTAGATCTCGTAGAACTGTGGCTTCCACAGCCACCGGGGGACTCGCTTCTTCTGCAGGCGGAACTGCTTCAGCCCTGTAGTCATCGTCTCGTGCACTCCTGGTCGTGGATGGAAGGGGTCCGCTTTTGGGGACAGCTCCACTTGCACTGGAGGACTGAGGTCGTTCTGTTGCTGGCTGTGCGATTTCCAAAGGCTGACGACAGAGCGGGCACGTGGATGAGGTTTGCCGCAGTTGTGCCAAACACAGCTGATGTAGCCTGTGTCCGCACTGCAACCTCTGGCTTGTAGTTTCGTCCATGTCCTCGTGACAGATGGAACACAATAGAGCTGGTCCGGCATCCGACCGCAACTTTCTCCTTTCGGGAGTTCTTTTTGTAGGCATTTTAAATCCAAATGGTTTTCCTAATTAAATACCTAGATAAATAAATAATGAAGAATATGGGTATATAAGATTAGCTATATGAATAATGACAATAATGAAGAAAAGGTGAGAAAAAGTTACTAAAATTCTTATGTGGCCGTCAGTGGCGAACTATCTCAGAACCTCACAAAAAAAAATTTTGATTAAGTTATATAACAAAAATATATGACTGGTCTTTCCCTTCCGACCTTCCTCTCAAGTACGGACACCATGGCACAATCCTTCTAAAACGTTTCAGGGACACTCTCTTGTGGCACCATGAAAATCAGGGTTCCGAAGTGATCCCTCATTAGCAAACTTCTCAAGTTACAGCTTGTCAGCCCAGGGTGGTATTCTAATCCACAAGCAGCGCGTGTCTTGTCATGGATAGTCATGGATTAGCTGATCAGCCAAGCACATGAAATCAAAATCCATGTAATTTAAGACACTTAGGCACCGCTGGTTTGGGGAGCGGATCAGAAACCTCCGCAAAAAGATGTTGGGATAATAACCTCCGAACACAAAAAGGGACTCTAATATCATTTGGCCTTACTAGTTATACAATGGGGTAAGCCACCAAAGTATAAATCAAAAGAAGGACCAAACGATATTGATGTCCATAGACAACACACGTTCGAAAGTTATTAGGCTGCTGGGGCACGATCAGTGCAAAAACCCTCGGGAGTTATCTACCCGCCAATAATTCTAACACCTTGTGGGGACACCTAGAGACGATGGACTGTCTCGTGCTCACGACTGATGATACAGCCGGGCTTTTCGGGCCCCACGTTGGGCGCCATTTGTAGTGAATAATTGATTTTCATTATTGTCCGTGAAGGACCGCAGCGATGTTCTGCTGCCTCGGCAGAGGAAGGTGTTGATTCCTGCCGAGAATGCCCTCGTCCGGAGACGCGTGAATGCGCTGGCAGGCTAGCATTGCGGTGTCGTGGGGCGGGTTCGTTTCCCCGGCACGAGGACTCACTACAAAACATTTCGCATTCACGAATTGCTTGCAGAGTTCGAGAGGACGACCGAAGTCGCAAATCAGTAGATAACCTCCACGATGGAATTACGACTTGTTGCGAGAACAAGTGCAACCTGACAAGAAAGACTAATTTGGGGTTGACCTCGTCTTTACCCAAATACATTCAGGGCCCACAAATGAAAGAGGGGCAACCGGGTGGTGGTGGAGCCCCTTCATGCCCACCCAACCGGAATAAATCCAATGTTAAATCGTTGAGGTGGCCAGGTATTCCTCTTCTGAGTGGAAAACTCATACAACTTGAATTATATGAGCTTTCCCATCAGAAGGGGAGTACCCCGGTGACCAATTTATGTCATAGAATTATACAATGGAATTGCATAACTTTATGCCATAAAAAGGCACTTGGCTTGGGCCACTCAACCCATTAAGTCACCTGAAATAAAAAGGATTAAATTGTACCCGGTGACTGGCTCATATTTTGAGGGGGAAGCCTGCCACCGTACCGGGTCCTATACTCGGTCAGAACAACCGGAAGGGAAAAGACCAATTTCCTAGTTTAATTCTTCATTTTTTATTTTTCTTTCGGTTTGGTTATCACAAAATAATATAAGCTTCTCCACGACAAACCAAATTTAAGAAAGATAGAACGATTACGAGTAATAAATAAATTATTGCTGATAAGATACTCGTATATCGGATATACTTTGAATAATTATATAAGAAAAAAAATATTAATAAATAAATTAAATCAAAAGGACTCACCGCATGATCCGTCGAGCGCTCGATGGGTGCTGGATACGTCCTGAAAATCTTCGTTTTTGGTTAGGTTAAACACTATAATGTACTTCGATAATGGTTTAAGGTCGAATAATTCACCTATCACTATAAAAGTTCTTTGGCCGAATGCCATTCAAAAATTTAGTAAGCAAATCACTTGAAACGGGCGCTAGTGTGAATCCGTTTTCAAGAATTGTTCGTAATTCTTCTCATCCATAAGTTTATCAATTTCTGAAGTTTCGCTGCGCTTCACTTTGAATAACCAGTCTTTTCATAGCACGATGTATTTCTTGACCCTGGGGTATCCTCAACTGATATGTTCTTGTCTACCACAGTTCCTGACACAGGAGAATATAATTCACTCGCTAGCGGTGGGTGCAGAACACAAAATCATTTCGATGATTGTGGGGCCAGTTGAATACGCTGCAACACGAGGAACTGTCGATCCGATGCGCTTTGAATGCCAGGAATGGCGAATGTGTTTCCGTTAACCAGCTCGTCCCAGACAATGATCAGTAGAGCGGGGGGGGTTGCCAAAGCCTTGAAAACGAACCAAACGCGGCATCCGCTAATTAGTACTGCTCCAGTGCTGGTTCTTCGGACGGATTGAAATCGTCATCGAAATGGGGCTTGGGTATTGTATGCGTACGAGTAGTTATCAATCGCTGTAATCACGGCAGACCATGGCGTAATTGCGGCTTGTCCTCAATTCAAATGGCGTTGGGTACCCGTATTTATCCTTGCACTATCAACACCGTGATTGCATTGAGAAAGTTTTGGTCAGCTCTAGGTGCACGGCGACTGGTAATAATTAATAGAAAAGTTCACATCACCAGAGTATTCCCCGCAAATTTCAATTGTTGGCTGTTTCGACTCACCAATAAGTTCGTAAACACACTCTCTTATTTTAAAATCTATCACGCGCGCAGATAACAGATATTTGTTCTTCGCACATCACGGATATTTTTATTTTATAGTTACAAATAGTTTTAGATTAAGTTTATGTTGAATCGTCATTTGAAGTGTTTGCACGTTATGAAAATGATTTAATACACATGCCTTGTTTTAAATACTAGTGTGCACTATTTTAATTTTTAATGATAATTTTAGTTTAATTGTAGGTAGGGTTGCGTTTGGGCCAATAAAAGTTTAATATATTAATAATTGGTTAAGAACTTAATGAACTTGTTATGTCCCGCCGAATAAACAGATACGACATTGTATAACTTGTATAGAATGCTTATCGCCTCCTCAGGATTCACCACTGAATCACTAAAAGCTGGCATTTGACTTTCGTTCAGGGAATCTGATTCCAAGGAATATTCACTTACTTCCGCAAGGTTCCGGAATCCTTCACGTCTTCCCGCTAGATTCGTTCTTGCTAGTTGCCTGATAAGAGGTTTTAGCCTCGTGATGACTTGATCCTTTGCTATCGGAAATAATTGGAAGTGAAGATGTTTCTGTATTTTGTGATTCTCTAGGAGTATCACAACTGCTGGTTGATTGGTAATCGTGGTCTAGCACCGTGTTATCTACAGATTTCTTTCCCGAAGTACGATTACCGCGCGTTTTGCAATAGTAACTAAGTAGGTTAGGCTTATTTTGCGTAGTAGACAACTGTGCAGCTAAATGATTTGATTGTTGCTGTTCGGTTGCTTTACCGAAGATTTGGTTTGGAGGCTCCTCGTTTTGAGATATTGTTGGATTTCCAACGACTGTTGCAGCACTATGTTCCTTTCCAACACGAACGTTATTTACTTGCTTTGATCGATGTCTGCCGTAAGTTGTGGGCTGGGGTACTGAAGTCGTCTGAGGTTCGCGATCGTGTTCTAGAAGCTACACAATCCGTTTGGACGAGTTGTTTTTCTTCTTACTTGAATCCTTCTGGTGAGATTTATCGTGTTCTCGATTAGTGTTATTATCGGATGGGTTCTGGCGAGGTCTCTTGTGACTTGAATGTGTCGGTAAATCTTCACAACTTGGCAACGAGTTTCGGTCCGATATCCGTTTTCGTTCAAATCTTTTGGGGTGCAGGATTTGGTGATTGAGATTTATACGACCTAATAGATCCACTCGTGTTGGTCCTATTTTCTAACAGGCGTTGTTGTCGACGTCACTGTGTTGCCAACGTTACACAAGGAGTCGGTGTTGTCTTCGTTATGTGTCGATTTTGTTCGTAGACTTCGCGAGTTTTTCCCGATTTGTGTTTTTGCTACTATTTTGGTGGCTATTGTAATGTGAATGGCTACTGGAAGCTTGTGAACCTGGCGCCGTGGTCGTGTTGCTACGATGCCCCTCCGTCGCTGCCGAGAGCAATTGATTGTTAACGGGTTCGGCCATAGACGACACTTAACCGTTCACTCTATGTCACTAATCATGCCCCTGAAGCGAATTTTTCCTGTCCTTGTCCTATTTAATGTTTTGATTATACCGAAAATTGTGGGGGAGAAGGGAGTTGATCGATGTGAACAACACTAGTTCCAATGTCTAGGGTACCCCTTTTTTATATGCCGTTTGGGTAAGGTGACTGTGGCAGTGTGCGTAATTTCTACTCGAATTATTTATCAACCAAAATATTGACCGCACTACAAACGCAACCGGAATTTTCATCAAATTTCGCCGTTACTAATTGGGTTTTTATTTGTTCGCAACGATGCGACAATAAAGGAAATCAATACTCACAAAAAGTTGCCATACAAATAACAGTAGAGTTCACATTTCGCATTGCACACATACTCCCTATCCCGACGTATCTTGATTCCGGAAGTGCTTTTGATACATGAAGGAACTCCAATGAGGGGTAGCTTATAATATGAACACATTCTTGGCCCTGTTATAATGTTTCACAATAAAACTGTCTATTGCGGCATTTAGAGTTTCGTTCTCCATTTGGTTGGTTTGCCGCTGCTTCGTAAAATTGAATCGAGAATTCGAAAATATCTACACCTCAGAACAGATATTTTCCCAAACAAAATAGCCCAATTTCCCAAAAATTCCGATGGAAGCAATATTTAGGCGCGAAAGACTTGACAAACGTTGCCGTCAAGTCTAGAGAATTAACGAACACGAATTTTCTCGAAATCTTCACAAGACCTTCGACATCATTGAGTCACCACTATTTTCTATTCAAACTCAACTGCGATAATAAATAACTAAACAAACCAATCGATCACGATATTCTAACACTCAAGTATGCTATTGAAATTCCCGCCAAAATATCGCGAGAACAGTTATCTGCACTGTACTTCGCGCTCGTATCGAGATTTTTCCAGTTACACCGACTACGGGTGCGAGCAAGCTCCCCAATAGGCAAAAAGAATGAAACAGCGGCAAACCATCGAACCAACACACTTTGCAAACCGTTCTCTCGCTCGTTCACCCACACTTGTCTAGGACTAGCCAACATTCTTATGACACTTAAAATTATTTTGAACTCGCTATCAGCGCTAGAAATCAGATTTCTAATTAATTCCCTGAGGCAATTTTCATTTCTTCACTGAATAATGTCCATTTGTGTTTAACACAACACGCAAGTCTGATTGCCCCGGCACTCTGCCTAAAACACTTAACTACTCGCAACGGCACCATACCAGCGGACCTGTGTCCGTCACTATTTTGCTTTCGCCTAGTGTGTACCGTACGTACGTGACGGTTGAGGTATGCTAATGTCGGACCGTACGAAGAACAGGAACATTATTTTTCACAGCTTGAAATAAAATTTACGTAGATCGATACGCGAAAGTGTCGAAATTGCAAAAACATTATATTATTCACTCGGACTCCGCGGAGTATGTCGATAGCTCCCGACAGCAGAACTTTCGTCACTCCCGTTGGTATACTGAGAATGAACACACTAATTAAAACTATTAGCGAAAGCCTTTTAATGATAAATGTGAATAAACTTTCGAAACAAACTAGAACGGAAAGTCTTCTAACCCGCAGTAAAAGCCAAACGCGACAATAGAATTAAAATCCCGCGGACACCACGCTCAAAAGCAATGGCTGTTTGTTTCGTACTGCTCTGCCTGCTCGTGTTTTGCCGCCGCGCGCACACTCCGGCGCTCGTCAGTGCAATCATTTATTTGTTACACTCGCGCATGCTGTGTTCAATGCACTTAAAAATAGCGAGTCATTTTCAAAAACATCAGCTATTAAATTTTGATATTTTTGATGCACCTTCCCATATTCTCGACAAATTGAATGTGAATATTTTCACCTTTCAGCGTAAATATTGTTTCAATGCCCTCCTTTTTGATATGATCGAGGAACATTTGTTTGAGCATATCCTGCCATCGATCTGGTATGGGTTTCAGGAGGACGTACATATTCCGTAGATCTTTTCGTTTCTCTTGTGATACCATATCTTTGCATTCAGAATAAAGGAAATCAAGATGGTCATTTATAAATCGCTCTTCACACTCCTGACCTCTTCAGTTACTACAAGGGTAATTATCTTATTGCTAACCTCACTTAAATCTTATTGTAAAAGTATGTACTGAAAGCAAAAAAATAAGAGACAACTTTTATTGTTGCGATCTACATACCCTATTTCACGACTATGAGGGTTTTTTTTGAAGAATTAACGAACAACTTCTTGTTACTGAGTTAAGTCTCAGTTTTTGCATTTGTCACTTACCAAATTTTTGTGACGACTTTTGGTCAATATCACATTAAATATGTTTTCTTTTTTTTTTCACTGTTAAATTAGCAATCATTTTGGTATTTTATTTTTGCCAATTTTTAAAGACGACAAAGCTAAAATGAAATCATAAAATAAATTAAAATTACCATAATTGAGAGGTATATAACAAAGGTTTATAAAAGGCATAGGATATTAGATGTAATTGAATGTTTGCAATTTATTTTCTAAGTAAAAACCATTTCACTCGATACAATAATGTTAGTTTGTAAATTCACAAAAATGATTAAACGTGAATTAAAATTTAAAATGAATTACTAAATAATATAAAAACGTCTTTCCTTTCCAGCATGCCTTTCTCTTCCAGCAGGAATGGTAGCGAACGGTAAGTATGCCGTGACGAGGGTAGGGTTGTAGAAATCCGCGGATGGCCGGTTTCGCGTCGCGCTCGGTACGTGGTACCATAATTTGTTTTGCGTTTTTTAATAGAGTAGGGCGTTCCGATTTCGAGTTAGAGTAGTATATTTTCCGGTACCACGTCGGTGATATTCAGGAACGTGGAATTAGATATAGTATTTGTTGTTGGCTGGATGAATAGAAAAAATACGGAATAAAGTAAAATAGGTTTCTTTTCCGTATGTCAGTGTTTTGACGCGTTTGAAACGGGTACTTGGTGGTGGCTGAAACAACGTAATTGAGCGGAGTCCATTTGAAAGACCTGCGACCGAAATCCTCTCCGAACTAGCTGGCCGACAAGCAGCCAACGCGAAATGGATTACGGGTGCACGGACTGGTTGACCGGTTGGTACCATTCGTTGGCACGACTCAAACTTCACGTCTAGAACCGATGAGAGGTCGGTTCAAATTTCCTTCGGAAAATCTCTTCGTTTGACTTATTTGAAACGAAAATCATTACAAATACCCTAATTTGAATAGTGAGAGGTCGGTTCAGATTTCCTTCGGAAAATCTCTTCGTCTGAGTTATTTGAATCGAAAATCATTACAAATACCCTAATTTGAATAGTATTGTAACAAAAACAAGAAAAAAAGTGGTTGTCTAAACATTAAACACAAAAATTTCATGAGGAAGAGGTAGTAGTTAGACGATTTGCCGTGAATATATATGATTGAATATATTGTCGCGTGTTATGGTTCGCGGCCAATAATTTCAATGTTCCGGGAAAGTGAAAACGCAATGTCTTTTAAATTAAATTAAAAGAGTTTATTGAATTACTTAAAAATGCACAATCACTTATTTGGTCTATTTCGCAATTTTAATTTTCACTATTAAAAGTCTAACTTCCACTTGTCCATGAATTTCTATCGGAATTGTCTTCTAAGATCACTTCACAATCAACGAAAATCACTTTTCTATTACTCGAACAATATCGCTTTCCACACACTATCGCAGTTTTTATCACGGTCGAATGAATGATCTCCCCATTCATTCAGCTCGCCTTTATATAGGGTCTCTAGCGAATGTTCTGCCGAGAGGTACCTAGTATATTCGAGCAGGTTAATGAATGGAGTGACGTCACTTTCAGATGTTGATCATGCTTGGTGGGTTCTCGTGGTTTCGAGTAAATTCACTTTGTTGATCATGAGGTTCTTAATGGTTGTGAAAACAATTGCAACAGTAGCTCGCAGAATTATTCGTGCATGTAACAATATGCAGGAGTTATTTAGGAGTTGGAACAGTTGATTGTACTTGTTTACTTGTTTCAAATTTTTTTTTCTTGCAATTGCTTTATTGAATTTTGTAACTTTGTTGAAATGGCATTTGGTGCCGCAGTGAATAAAAAAGAAGAAAAAAAGAGACCGAAAAGCTTTGATTTGAACGCGACACCTGTTAAGCCGAGACGTAGCGCTCCTCTCTGTATACTGATTATCCTTTAACTTGCACTGAGGTGTTATAACAGTTTTCACATGAATATAGAATTTTATCAAATACTAAACGATAAATAGAATTACGTGATTAATACATTGTATAGAGTTATTTGTATAAAAAATGTTTGATAATTGAATTAAAGATTCAATCTTTCCCTTTCATTAACCCTGACCGGGTATGGGACCCGCAACGATGGCAGGCCCCTCCACTGAAATGAGATAGCTATCGGGCGCGAGTTACGAGCCCCATCCCACGTGCCGACCAATAGATCGGATCCCGTTTCACGTGCCATTTACCTGGACGAATTCCGCGACGGTTATTGGACTCCCGCAGACAGACATTGGACCTGCACTCATTTCGAAGTGCCTTTCCCACGGAAATTATGCTGCACCATCATAATTGCAAACAAGAAATATTAAAATCAGTTCAGTTGTATTGCAACCAAAATATAATAAAGACGTACAAGCGGAACTTACCAGGTTTAATTTAATTTGAGTGAATATATATGTTTTTTTTTGATAACTTCGGCCCGAGAAACATAACTGGCACAGTCGGTAGGATTTCTTTTCGGTGCTTTCACGACATTTTAAATAAAAGTAAATCGACGGTTTATCGGTTTTACTGAAATTGCAGTTCTGAATTCCGAAATCATCGATGTTTTATCGGTGATTATTAAAAGTGTATCGTGAGACATCGACGGTTTATCGGTGGTCCATTCATACAGGACAATTAGCCATTTCACATCGACGGCTTATCGATAGTGTAAAGTAGAAAAAGAGAGACATACATCGACGGTTTATCGATGTTAAACAAAAACTAAGAAGTGCTGTATAGTTAATTATCAATTACAAAATAAATAAAATTCAGTTCTGTGAAAGGAGTGAAACTGCCGAAAGAAAAAAGAACCGAAAGAAAGGAAAAGTTCAAGTGAAAGACATTATAAAGAAACAAAGATATGGAAATGTTACTGATTTCGTTGGCAGCAATCCACATGTAAGTCGAATTTGTTGATATATCTCCTTTATAACCTTTCCTTTATCCACTTTTCTCCATATTTAACAAAATCAATGAAATAAAAATTATATTTTGATCTGGATAATAATCCTATTTTACGCAAACTAATTGGGATCGAACTGTTTAAGAATCTTTAACCGAATTATATTCTGGTGAAATACCTGTATAAGACTAAATAAAATATTTATTCGAAAGTTCAGATTAGTGTCCATTAAAAAGATATACTTAATCTGTTTTAAACCGAACTTGTTGTGTGTTACAGTTGTAATGGCAGACGTTGAAGAAAATGTTATTCCCATTAACGTGGCGGACATTGCAAATACACTTAGAGTTCCAGACGCAATTAAGGATTTACGTCAATTTGAAGGAAATCCTAGATTGTTGTTTGAATTTATAAATTATGTCGAGGAAATCCGTTCTCTTGTTTCTTGTACGAATGGGACGCCCTATGGGAAACTACTACTTAGAGCCATTCGTAACAAAATTGTTGGACCGGCCAACGAAGTCCTGAACATGTATGGGACTCCTTTGGAATGGCCTGATATTAAGCAAAATTTAATTCTTCATTACTCTGACAAGAGGAATGAAACATCTCTCATCCGGGACCCACACGACTTAAAACAAAAGGAGAAAAGCATCGAAAAATTCTACAGCGAAATAATTGAAATACTGGCAACCATGACCAACCATATACAAATTCACGAAGTTGATGAAAATGTCATTAAAGCAAAACGTGAATTTTATACTGAAATGTGTTTAACTACATTCCTATCAGGACTCAAAGAGCCTCTTGGCTCCACAATTAGAGCAATGAAGCCAAATTCCCTTCCAACTGCATTCTCTTTCTGTATTAAGGAACAAAATATTGCATACATGAAAAGTGAGCCTAATATTTCCAAGATGCTAAACACTGCAAGGCTACCCCCACTGAAAGTAGTTCCGCAACAAAATTTTAGATATAACCCACAACAACTTCCTTCTGCCCTAAACAAAACATTTACAGGAACTAGGGAGGAATATAAACAGAATCAACCTTCAAATTACTATCGGTCAACAAATTTTCCCGGCCAATTTCCTCCACGTAAATATACTCCATTTCCTCCCAGACAAAATACAAATTTTCAAGACACACTACACCAAATATATCAAGATCTCAACATTTAGATAATAAAACAGGGTTTTCTGCACAAAATCAACGAAATAATCGACCACAAATGAATAATTTCCGTTCTAATCAACCCCAAAAAACTGATAGCAAAGAGCTACTCAAATTTTGTTATTCTAACCATTATCCAAATCCCTTTTATCAAAGTGATAGCTCACGCCTCGAAGAAAATCACTCACCACTACCTCAAGGGCAATACCAACAATTAGATAATTATTACAACGATCAATATCAAAGCAACAACTACATTCACAAGATCGATGATACAAATTTTCCAGCAAAAGCCTCAATGAACCCATCGGATACTTAGATATTAACTTTCATGGTAACAAACTCCCATATATATCTATATCTTCTCCTTTTGGCCGCCCTTTAAGTTTTTAATTGATACAGGAGCTTCAGCATCTTTCCTCAGCCCTGAATTTGTAAAGAAATGTGATATTGTCCATATTGAACCGATTCCTATTAAAACCATTCTCAGTGAACACAAAATTGATCAACAGATAACATTAAACAATTTCATTGAATTTAATCAACCAGGCGAAATCACGTTTCTAATTTTTAAACTCCATGGAGCTTCTGGCGATTGTATGGGGAACGAAGCATTTCAGACCATATTTATTTGGGCGAAAATTCCAGATTATGACTGATCACAAACCTCTAAAATGGCTCATGAGTTTAAAAGATCCAAACTCAAAACTAGTCCGTTTGTAGTGAACTTAGTGAATGTTTTCATAAGTCCGCAAAGGACTGCAGCGATGGTCTGCTGCCTCGGCAGAGGAAGATAGAGGGATCTGCCGAGAATGCCCTCGTCCGGAGACGCGTGAATGCGCTGGCAGGCTAGCATTGCGGTGTCGTGGGGCGGGTTCGTTTCCCCGGCACGAGGACTCACTACAAAACAATTTCGCATTCACGAATTTGTCGATAGCTCACGAGGCGACTGAAGTCGCAAAAACTGTAGATAACCTCACCGAAGGAGATGTACTTGTTACAAGAACAAGTGAAACCTGAGAAGAAAGGCGAACTTGGGGTGACCTCGTCGTTACCCAACGAAGTTCATGGCCCACAAATGAAAGAGGGGCAACCGGGTGGTGGTGGAGCCCCTTCATACCCACCCAACCGGAATAAATCCAAAGATAGCTTGTTGAAGTGGCCAGGTATTCCTCTTCTGAGTGGAAAACTCATACAACTTGAATTGTATGAACCTTCCCATCAGAAGGGGAGTACCCCGGTGACCAATTTATGTCATAGAATTATACAATTGGATTGCATAAATCTATGCCATAAAAAGGCACTCTGCTTGGGCCACTCAACCCATGACGTCACCTGAAACAGAAAGGATTATTAATTACCCGGTGGCTGGCTCATGTTTTGGGGTGGAAGCCTGCCACCGTACCGGGTCCTATACTCGGTTAGAAAAACCGGAAGGGAAAAGACCGATTTTTTCGTTTAATTCATCATTTTCTTTATCATCATTATCTCTCACTTTATATATATACTAAATAAATCATGTACTTATCTTCCCGATTTAAATATATATAAGGAAATTTAAATAAAATAATTAGTATAATTTTAATAATCATATAATAGAAAAATATTGGAAATAAATTCTATTAAATCAAAAGGACTCACCGCATGTTCCGTCGAGCGCTCGATGGGCGCTGGATACGTCCTGTAAATTTTCACTTTTGTTAACTTAAAAGCAACAATGTAATTCGACAATGATCTAAGGCCGAATAATTCACCTATCACTATAAAGGTTCTTTGGGCGAATGCCATACAAAATTTGGTAATAAAATCACTTGAAACGGGCGCTAGTGTGAATCCGTTTTCAAGAATTGTTCGTAACTCTTCTCATCCATAAGTTTATCAATTTCTGAAGTTTCACTGAGCTTCACTTTGAATAACCAGCCTTTTTCATAACACGATGTATTGCTCAACCCTGGGGTATCCTCAACTGATGTGTTCTTCTCTACCACAGTTCCTGACACAGGAGAATATAATTCACTTGCTAGCGGTGGATGCAGAACACAAAATCCATTTCGATGATTGTGGGGCCAGTTGAATACTCTGCAACACGAGGAACTGTCGATCCGATGCGCTTTGAATGCCAGGAATGGCGAACGTGTTTCCGTTAACCAGCTCGTCCCAGACAATGATCAGTAGAGCGGGGGTTGCCGAAACCTTGAAAACGAACCAAACGCGGCATCAGCTAATTAGTACTGCTCCAGTGCTGGTTCTTCGGACGGATTGAAATCGTCATCGAAATGGGGCTTGGGTATTGTATGTGTACGAGTAGTTATCAATCACTGTAATCACGGCAGGCCATGGAGTAATTGCGGCTTGTCCTCAATTCAAATGGCGTTGGGTACCCGTATTTATCCTTGCACTATCAACACCGTGATTGCATTGAGAAATTTTGGTCAGCTCTAGGTGCACGGCGACTGGTAATAATTAATTAAAAAAAAGTTCACATCAACAGAGTATTCCCCGCAAATTTTAATTGTTGGCTGTTTCGACTCACCAATAAGTTCATAAACACACTCTCTTATTTTAAAATCTATCACGCGCGCAGATAAACAGATAATTTGTTCTTCGCACATCACGGATATTTTTATTTTATAATTCCAAATAGTTTTAGATTAAGTTTATGTTAAATCGTCATTTGAAGTGTTTGCACGTTATAAAAATGATTTGCACGAATGAGATCAGTTCATACTATGAATAGGTTTATGTAAGAAAACATTTTGTTTGTTTTGGCGTTCACTCGGCTAATCCAATCGTGACATGGTCGCCGACTTGCTTTTGTCAGCAAAGCCCGAGACTCTGCGTTCGCCGTCTCCGTTGCTTTTCAGAGGTCGGTCTTTGGGGTAGGGTGTTTTGTAAAAAGAAATCACAGCTCACTAATATCGTTTGCGGCTACGAGGCTGGAATGCACTGAATCCGAACCACTAAATTATAGGTTATCGTCCGCTCGACACAACCAAGCGCATAATTACACCAACTCCGTCTTCCGCAGCTCTTTCCCCATCTCTCTTGTTATTTTCCACGTTCCACTAGCACATTTCCCAATTCGGATATCAAAATGCGTCACACTACGAGTGGTCCGCTCCCAGCTGCCTTGACGCCCTCTAAGACTCCGCATTCATCGTTTTGTTTGATAGCAGTTCCAATATCCGCAGCTGTGCGAATACTACGTCTTCTAGAGATTCTTGTGCGTATTGTGAGATCCCAACAGTTCCGACTCCATTGTCAACAATCACCCATTCGTGCTTCTTGTATACCTTCGCTCACTTTCGATATTTCTCCAGCAGCATACAAAGAACAAAACTTAACAGTGTACCGAGGAAACGACTCGGGTCAAAACGTTTTCTTGGTCTTAGTTGTAAAACATACGAAAATGGAATATGGAGTCATGTTTCACTAGCTTTTATACGACTAAAATTGATTTAATACACATGCCTTGTTTTAAATACTAGCGTGCAATATTTTAATTTCGAATGATGATTTAAGTTTAATTTTAGGTAGGGTTGCGTTTGAGCCATTAAAAGTTTAATATATTAATAAATGGTCAAGAACTTAATGAACTTGTTATGTCCCGCAAAATAAACAGATACGGCATTGTATAACTTGTATAGAATGCTTACCGCCTCCTCAGGATTCACCACTGAATCACTAAAAGCTGGCATTTGACTTTCGTTCAGGGAATCTGATTCAAAGGAATATTCACTTACTCCCGCAAGGTTCTGGAATCCTTCACGTCTTCCCTCAAGGATAGGTTTTGTTCACATAATCTAGAACCCGACTCAGCCTCTCATCGATTGTTGGCGCTTTCAGGGGTGCATGGCTTGCGGGGCGAGGAAAATGGCTTCCACGCTCCAGGAAAAGGTCATGATGTCGAAACTGCACTTTATCTTCTTCGAGGAACTCTTCTCGAGATGACTGCCTCTCCAGCCGTGCTGATGAAGAGCTCTTTTGCACTAACCCCTTCCCTTGGGCAGCAAACTCCGACTGCAAATAGTCTTTGGAAGCCACTGTGTAGGCCAAGTCTGATGAGGATTCTTGATATGAAAAATCAGGAGCTCGTTCTGTAGGTGGCGTACGTTTTCCACTGCGAGTAATGTTGAGTCTGACAAGTCCTTCGTGAGTGCCAACGTCAGCAGCCTTCGGAGACGGAGGATTTTTATACTCTGTCTTACGACCCGATATTGTAATCAGAAGTTTTTGTTTTGGTTCAGCCAAATTAGTTTTTCCCGCCACCCCAGCTTTAGCAATACATTAAAATTCCTCCAAATGAGACGTTGAATTGCGAAACAATTCCTCAAACAGTAGAGATGCGGTGCATAGACAACACCGCGCAAACAATGCAATACAAACAATAATTTAAATCATCCACACGCGTGAAGGAAGCACGGAATGATTGATATTCGTACAAAAATAAATACTTCTTGCTTTCGAGCAAATAAGAATCAAGCGTTGCACGTTCGCAAGCGTCGGAATAATAGACCATAGCCTCACGCGTTCCAATTCGCACCGTCTTATCACCAGGACCAGGAAAATTATGAAGTCACAATAGAACATATGGGCATAAACATCAGTAGGAAGTCTTGGCTTATGAAGCAAATCTGGCAAGTAGTTTCCTGGCTCTTCTCTTCTTAACCTCAATTTTCTTCTTTTACGAATTTTCGCCGAAACTTAACAACTATATGAATTTCGCATAATAATTTAATTTTTGCGCTACGTATTCCTTCGGCCGAATTAAATAAAACACAATGCAATCCACCGCTCGTATCACCTTGAATTTTTGCTTATTTTCTTTTGTAACTATAAATTTTCTTTCACTTGATTTATCACTTTCCCCAAGTTGCAAACATCGCGGGGCGAACCATCGAGCAACGAAACAATAGTGTAAAATCGCGAAAAGTTTCGTTCAATAGTGACATCTATGGGTGGATCCGCGATGGTGATAATGCACACTCGTTTCGGTTGTTTTTAAAATTTACGTCGTCTTTTGTAGATTCGCTTAAGTTATCAAATGAATGCAATTTTCGTTTGTAATGATTAGGCGTAATTAGGGAAAAAGAAAAATCGGAAGAATTAGACAGGCACGCTTTAACTACCGACAAACAAAAAAATTTTTTTTTTATTAAGATTATGTTTGGAATGGGTACAATTTGACAATTTTTGAGGGGTTTAAATGATACAATGATTTTATCGTTCATATAATTAAAGGGGTTAACCGTTTCGTTCAAAGCATTTGTATACCGCGTTACACCGCAATTCGTTAAATTATATTCAAAAGATATTGTAATAAAATCACTACACGTTAAAATTTTAAACAAGTTTAGAATTTTGTTTCCCGGGAGTTCAGTACAAAAGAAATTTCCTTAATTTATTTTTCATGCGGAAAAAAAAAGATCGAGTGTTGCGATGGAGAAGGTGACTGAATGGTTACCCATTGTTAAATTGAGTTTGTGCTGTGTGCCTGTGGCAGCGCTGGCTTTTAGCGCCCTACTCCTCGATTACTACACGTTGGCGATTAAAATTAGAAGAATTTGATTACGAAATCGTTTATAAAAAGGGTACCCAAAATTTTAATGTAGACGCTCTCAGCCGAATCAAACTTCCTGACGAATCCTCCCCAAAAATCGAGATAAACTACAACGTTACGAATAACGCTAATTTAAGTTCCAATTCAACAGTCCATTCAGCCACTGAAAACCTAGAAGATGGCATTCCGATTTCCGAGCGACCTCTAAACGAATTCAATTTACAAATAATCTTTGAAAAGACAGACAGACGACCTCCAATATCCCTAAACACAATTTTCCGTAATAAACAACGACGTACGTTCCGACTACCAATATTTACCGAGGAGAACATTACCAAAATCTTCAAGGAGTATTTAGCCCCAAATAAAACTACAGCAATAATGACCGACGACAACACTTTCAAATTAGTCCAACACGTTTACACTAAGTACTTTTCAAACTCCAAAGTTTTCAAATTACTTAGATGTACACATATACTTACAGACGTAGCAGAAGAGGACGAACAAGACAGATTAATTAACGAATACCACATGAACAACAACCATAGAGGTATAAACGAGACTGTACTGCACCTAAAACGAACATACTATTTCCCGTTTTTGAAGAATAAAGTCATAAGAACAATAAATAATTGTGATACTTGTCAGATCCAAAAATATGATAGGATCCCACGTAAAATAAAATACCAAATGACAGAAAGCCCTTTTAAACCGCTAGAAGTAGTTCATATCGATGTCTATACAATCAACGGTCACCCCGTTATGACACTTATTGACCGGTTTTCTAGATTTGCTTGCGCTTACACACTTGAAACAAAAAACACCTTGAACCTTGTGAAATCCATGAGAGACTTCATCAGCAATCATGGCATCCCAAAGAAAGTAATCGCTGATCAAGGTTCTGAAATGACAGCAAACATTTTCAAAGACTTTTGTAAACAATACAATATTAACCTCCATTTCACATCATTCCAGCAAACAAGCAGTAACTCGTTTGTAGAAAGATTACACTCCACACTAACAGAAACATACAGAATTATCCTTCAAAAAAGAAGGAAAATCACTTCGATCTAGACCATACCGACATCCTTAACGAAACTATAGCCACATATAACAATGCAATTCATTCTGCAACCAAACTCACCCCTCACGAACTTTTTACTGGTAGGACACATATTTTCGATAGAGAAATTACTTTCAATGATGAACATGATTATCTCAGGAAGTTAAACGAGTTTAGGTCCGACCTATACCCCAAGGTTAAAGAGCTGGTTGACGAAATGGCAAAGAAAAACCTAGACAAATTAAATACAAACCGTGAAGAAATCCCAGAAATAGCAGAGAATAAAATAGCATTTAGGAAAGAATGTAGGAGAAACAAAATTACACCCAGATTTAGTAAGCACAAAATTATTAAAAACAATAGAGTCACAGTTATCACAACTAGAAATCAAAAACTGCACAAATCTAAATTAAAACGGAAACGGAAATTTCAGGACAACGAGCGGACAGAGGCTGGAAATACAAGACCTGAGAAACAACCAAGGACTCCTACCGATTCGACTGGGACCAGCACGATTAATCACGACGCACAGCAATCTACTACACATAATCCGACTTAACGCATACTATAATAGCTTGGACGAGATACAGGACTATCCCCTACAAGAAGAAATAAGAGAGGATTTGTGTTGTATATTAAATAAAAAGGCACGCATTTTGATACTCGTGTTCAATCACAAAAATTAGTCTTTATTAAGGAATGACTAAATTCAGCTGTCACTTGCACAAGAAGAAGATTGAATTAGAATACATGGAATGGAATGTCAGATTTAACTAGGGTTGCCAGAACCATTATAATTAATACATTACAGTCTCCCACGCTTAATGGAGTTCATGGTTGCTTAGATGAGCAGGTAATCTCCTAATCCTGTTAGATCTTCTTAAGCTAGATTCTTGGTTCTCTACTGCTTGGGGTGTCAACTGTGGTTCAAAAACTGTTTCATCTCTTTGGTTGGCAACACTTCGCTCTATGAGTACCTCTTCTAGTCTTGGATTTTCATGAACAGGTTCCTCTTGAAACGTTACGGTCTTCTTTGGTAGTTCTACTCCCGATTTGTGCAGTTGGTTTATGTGGCGCTTTAATTCGTATCCATTGTCAAGCTTTATTTGATAATGAAGTTGGCCAAATTTTGCTTTTACTACACCAAACTTCCAAGTAGGCTTATTACGCTCGTACCATCGCACTTGTACTCTGTCACCTACACTTATCTGACGAATTATAGGTTTAATTGAAGCTGAAGTTCGTTCTTGATGCGGGCGGATAGCATCTAGTTTAATACGGATATCACGGCCAAGGTATAATTGTGATGGACTCCGACCACATGCTAGTGGTGTAGCACGATAACGTAAAATTATTTGCTGCACTTTGATGTTCAGTGGTAATTTATCTTCTTCCATCGCCTCTAATTTAGTTTTCAAGATTTGCACATACCTTTCCGCTAAGCCATTTGTAGCTGGATGTCCGGGGGCTATAAATTTTTGAATAATTCCATTTTCTAAACAATAATTTTTGAACATTGTGCTCTGAAGAATTGTGGCGTTGTCTGAGACGATGACTTGCGGTAGACCATGATTAACAAATATATCTTGAAGTAATTCTATGTTTTTTCACTTGTTGGGGCACTTCTAATGATGCGTATTTCCGGCCATTCCGATTTAGCATCTACCAGTACCAGGAAATAATGGTCTTGAAATGTTCCAGCATAGTCAATGTGCACTCTTTGAAAATTTTGATCCGGTTCTTCCCAGTGATGTGTTGAAATCTTTGGAGGGTCTTTTCTTACTTTTGCACAGCTTGAACACGATTTTACTAACTGCTCTATATCCGAATCGATGCCTCTCCAAAAGCCAGCTGCTTCATTTTGACAATGCCAATATGTGTGTGATGGAGTTCTTTTAAAATTTCGGAACGAAGACTCATTGGAATAACAACACGATTTCCTCTAAAAATTACACCATCTTGAACAGTGTACTCGAAATCAGTTTTCCTACCTTCAATCAAGTCTCGTTTAAATACTGAAAGTTCAGGGTCACGCTCTGTTTCTTTTGATATGGTTGTAGCCGTAATTGATAATGTTGATATTTCGTTTATTGTTTGATCTTGAATATTTTGAATTTCCTCATCTAAAAAATTTTTAAAATTTGATTTATCGTTAATTGGTGCTCTCGATAGACAGTCTACATTGACGTTATTTTCGGCATTACGATGTTGTATCTGATAATTAAACCCTTGCAAAAATGATGCATATCTGAGAAGTCTAGCTGAGGTCATAGCTGGTGTTTTTGCATTTTGATGGAAAATTCTAGATAATGGGCGATTATCTGTCAACAAGGTAAATTCTCTTCCATACAAATACATAAAGAATTTGTCAACAGCGAAAATTATTGCTAAAGCTTCTCTGTCTAATTGACTGTAATTTTGTTCTGCTTTTGTCAACGCTCTTGAAACAAATGCAACAGGACGTTCATTTCCATCAACAATGTGGGACATTACTGCTGCTATTCCTGTTGGGCTTGCATCGCAGGCCAACGTAACCGGTAAGTTTGGATCGTACGGAACTAAAACTCTATCTTCCTGTATTTCTGATTTGAGTTTTTGAAAAGCTTGTTCACATCTCGGTGTCCATATAAATTTTTTATTTTTTTCTAGAAGCTGACGTAAAGGAAAAGTTTTTGTTGAAAGGTCTGGAAGAAATTTCGCGTAATATGTTATCATCCCGAGGAATCTTCTTGTGTCTTCCACGTTTTGTGGACGCGGTAGGTCTACTATGGCACGTATTTTATCTGGACATTTTAATATTTTGTTGTAACTGATGACATAACCTAGATATTTGATCTGTTGTTTGAAATATTCGCACTTGTTCTTATTTACATGTAAATTATATTTGCTTAATCTTTGAAAACATTTTATTAACCGATGCTCACATTCCGCTAGAGTTGATCCATAGATGACAATATCATCGAAATAGGAAATTGTTCCTTCAAGGCCTTGTAGAATTTGGTCCAAAATACGATTGAATTCATTTGGTGCAGTCTTGATACCAAAAGATAACCTATTAAATTGATACGTTCCTCGGTGTGTGGAAATGGTTTGTATTTCTTTGCTCTGCTCATCAACCATTACATGTAAATACGCCTTGTATAAATCGAGCTTACAAAAATATTTTGCGCTTTTTAATTTGTTAAAAATTTCGTCGATTCTACGAATTGGATAGTGCGCTGCCTCTAGTTGAGGATTTACAGCCACCTTATAGTCGACGCAAAGTCGAACATTGCCATCGGCTTTGGGTATTACAACCAATGGTGAACCCCAGTTGCTTGTATTTACTTTTGTTATTATACCGTCTTTTTCTAATTTATCTAACTCACGTTCAACTTTTTCCCGTAGAGCGAAAGGTACTTGTCTTTCTTTCAAAAATATTGGTGCTGCTCCGTCTTTTAACTTTAAACTACAAACTAAATTCGGAATACATCCCACCTTTTCTTCAAAAATATCAGAAAATTGTTTCTTTATTTTTGATATTGAATTGATCTTATCAACAGCATGTTGATCGATTTCTGTTTGGTCGATTTCTGATAAATTAATTTTCAAGTGGCGAATCCATACACGTCCTAAAAGTGCTGAACGATCTGCGGCTACAACGTACAAATCTTCTTTAGAGGTTTCGCCTTTATATTTCACATTTACACTCACTACACCCAATGGCATAAAAACGTCACCCGTGTATGATCGAAATGCTATGTTAGTTCTTCGTATAGGAGCATTTAGCTTTAATTTCTCAAAGTTATTTTGTGGTATTAACGTATACCCGGCACCTGAGTCAACTTCAAACTCTTGCTCCTTTCCTGCAATGTAAACGTTTGTATAAAATTTTTGCAAATCTGTTATTGGAACAGCTATTTTGTTATAGATGTCGACAATTTGGTTTACACCAAATTTATTATCGGCTGTAATCGAAAATGACTCGATAGCATTTGAGTTGTTGTTGACTTCACTTGTTCTTTCTCTTGATTTACTTCGCCGCATTCTATCTTTGATACAGACCTTTTGTACATGCCCAGCTTTTCCACACGAAAAACATTTTAATTTATTTTTGTTAGTTTTGCACTCGGTTGATAGGTGATTATTGCGGCCACATCTAAGACACAACCCTTCTATGCTCAAATCGCTGTAGTTTACTCGTGTTGATGAATTTGATGTCCTGCTTCTTGACATGTTGCGATTACGATTGTTAGCAACACGACGATTGTCAACATGTTGACGTACTTGAAAAACATTACTTGTTGAACATGTTGCGTTGTTTTCAATCATTTTGTTGTTAATTTTGGCTGCTTCCAAAGTTGTTGCCTTATTGACGATTTGCGAAAAAGAAAATTCTGGGTCTTGAAGAAGTTGCTCCCTGATGTACCCGTTGCTAAGCCCTCTGATGAATTGTGATCTCAGAAAAATATTTGAAACTAATTTACCACATTTACACTTAAAATCGCATTCTGTTGCACGGTTTTGTAATGCTGCTACAAAATCTGATATAGATTGTTCACTGTTCTGTACTTCGGAAAGAAATTTGTGTTGCTCCACTAAAATGTTCTTCCTTGGACAGAAATGCGTTTCCAATAACTCTATTATTTCGTTGTATTTAAGTTCATTAACATTTTTCGGCGCTGCTAATGTTGTTAAAATGGCGTACGTCGTCGATCCAATATATTCTAGAAGTAATTTTGCGCATAATTCTTTGTTGTCAAAGACCTTTTTGATTTGAAGATGAATTTCGAGACGCTCTTTATACATTCGAAATGATTCTTTTTTAGGGTCGAATGAGTCGAAGTTTGTTATTATGTTGATGCTGGTGCTGCTCGCTTGTTGATTTTGCTGCTGCTGTTGTTGTTGCATTGCTGTAGTCATGGCGTTTATTGCTTGTAGCAATTGCTGTACTTGAGCCTCCATGTTGATTTGAGGTTAAACACGATCACGACCACCTGTTTTTAATGCAATGCACGCACTTTATAAATTTGAAGGCGTTATTGTTATTATGCACTTATTTCAATTAGTTTACGATTTAAAATCCTCGTCGCCATTCAATTGTTGTGTATTAAATAAAAAGGCACGCATTTTGATACTCGTGTTCAATCACAAAAATTAGTCTTTATTAAGGAATGACTAAATTCAGCTGTCACTTGCACAAGAAGAAGATTGAATTAGAATACATGGAATGGAATGTCAGATTTAACTAGGGTTGCCAGAACCATTATAATTAATACATTACAGTTTGTAAACGGGTTTGGTACTTTCATTAACTTCATTACCGGTAACATGGATGCTAACGACGCAGATCACTTAAATAACGAAATTCAAAATATCCTTACTAATGAATCCAAATTCAAAGGCCAAATTGATTCCCAGATATCACTTAACCACAGAATGATACAGCGTTTTGAAAACATTACAAAGCACATTAACACACAACAAGCAGTCTTAAAGCAATACATGGAAAAAACCATAGGTTCCGTGAAAAATCAAATTAATAGGGACGAACACTTGTTCCAACAATTACAGTATCTGAATCAAATTAACTATAATATCGAAATTTTAAACGATCATATAACTAACATCGCAAAATCAATAATTCTAGCAAAACTAAATGTCATTCCAAAACAGATACTAAATGGTAATGAACTTAACGAAATCCACAAAATATTAGCAAAACAAGGATTCCAAACTAAAAAATCAGGAAACAATTTATGAACTTTTAGAGGTGCAAGCATATTACAATAATTCAAACATTATTTTCAACATAAAAATCCCCATATTATCCAGCGAAGAGTACTCCCTATTTCATATCATACCACTTCCAATTGAAAAAACCAAAATAATACCTACCAAACCATATCTGATCCTTAATCCAAATGATATACAACAATTCGACGAGATATGCCAACAAGCCGAAAATACATTTTTCTGCCGTAAACCTTCCCATCGAAAAAATAAAAATGCCGAATTCATCCGAAACATTATTAACAACAAACTTTCAAATTGCGAATTAACCCTGAGGAACGAATATTCGGATATATTTCAACCAGAGGAAAACCATATCCTCCTGATAAACGTTCCGAGCACCCCATGAACTCCACGTGTAGAGTCGGAACACAAAACATCACAGGGACAAGCCTTATAAAATTTGAAAATTGCGAGATGCAAATAAATGGGATTACCTACGATGCTTCCCCAAAACTCTTTTGGGACGAGATCCAAATTTACCCAATCCTCTATAACAATCTTAACTTTACCGCCTCGAAAGAGCTTTTTCCTGTACACTTTCAGAAACTTGAAGGCTACAACTTTGATGCGAAGGAAGACGTCAAACTTCTTTGGTCAAGCCTAGAAACAAGGACCCAATCAATAACAGCTATACTCACCATCCTTGGGATCATCATTTGCATTCTCGCCCTACGACCTGTTTTCCGGGGAAAACTACGCATAAATCAGGAAGTTACAACAACAGGATCCTCAGCCACTCCTACTACAGGTCCCTCAGCCGCTCCTACTACAGGGCCCTCAGCCGCTCCTACACCAGGACCTGCAAAATTTCAGTTCCTGCTTCCGTCGCTTCTTTCTAAGGGGGAGGAGTTACGAGCCCCATTCCACGTGCCGACCAATAGATCGGATCCCGTTTCACGTGCCATTTACCTGGACGAATTCCGCGACGGTTATTGGACTCCCGCAGACAGACATTGGACCTGCACTCATTCCGAAGTGCCTTTCCCACGGAAATTATGCTGCACCATCATAATTTCAAACAATGGACTTTTCCATAAATGTTAAAACCAGTTCAGTTGTATTGCAACCAAAATATAATAAAAACGTACAAACAGAACTTACCTGTTTAATTTAATTTGAGTGAATATATATTTTTTTTGATAACTTCGGCCCGAGAAACATAACTCGCGCTCTTCCTTCTATTGCATTGTAGGGGTTCTTGCTTGGGTACAGTGGCCTTCCCCTCACTTGCCTTTTTATGGTATAGTGTTAGTGATTCCATTGCATAACGCTGTAACATAAATTGGCCATGCTTATATTCCTCATTTGATGGAAAAATTCATACGAATTATGTTTGTATGAGTTTTTCATTCAAATGGGAAATAAATGTCCACGTCTACGTTTGGATCTCGATCCAGTTGAGAGGGTGCGAGGGGGCACCGCTTCCACCTGGATGCCCCTCTTATTTGTGGGCCATAAGTATCGTCGGTAACGACGACGTCTCTCAAATCCGGCCGCTTTCTTCAGGCCCGATTTGTTCTCTGAACCAGCAATTTCATAGCCCTTAGCAGGTTACCTCTTTTCTCGACTCCGGTCGATAATTATTGAACCGTTTCTGAAATTTGTGGATGCGAAAAATATGTTTTGTAGTGGGTCTTGTGCTGGGAAAAAGAACCCGCTCCACGACACCGCAACGCTAGCCTGCCAGCGCATTCACGCGTCCTCAGACAAGGCCAAATCTCGACGGATCCTACCATCCTCTTTCGCCGAGGCAGCAGACCTTCGCTGCAGCCCTTCAGGGACATTTTTATCTACACCAAATTCACTACAATTTCTGTGCACAAATAAGATAGCTTTAATTATCAATAATCGGGATTCAGACTCAGAATATTATCGTTTTATTACACCGTAAAGAGCGTATATTCTCATGTCTTGTATCAGCACAAATACATTGTATTTGAAATTTCCAAATACATGATCGAAATATTTAAAATATATTTATTTTTAAACTTCTACAAAACATCGAACGTGCTAACGTTAATTTTCTCCTTAATTCTGACGCGAGTATTATTGCTACACATTATTATGATATACTCATAATAGATACTCTCCAGATAATCAATTTACTTCAGACATTAAAATGAATTTTAATCCGTCGAAAATCCCAAATCATTTTAAATATTTTCGTGCACAATCGAAAAACAGCTAACTGCAGCAAATTCCATTTAAACCGCGAACACAATCTTAAACATTAGGTTCCAAGGCAAAGTTCCCCTCCACGCTGGCAATCAGGCCAAGGAACACAATACAAAGTTATGCGCATGATTGCTTCTCAACGAGTGAAGGAACCAAATTACGTATGAGGCAGCATTACGCAGAGTTGACTTATCTTTTCTGTGAAGGCAGTGCTAGCAGCGTTACACGAAGTATTTGTGACACATGCGGAAGAAACAGTTTTACATTCGTATGTTAAGAAAGCGCGGGCACGTTAAACTCCTAGTCCAATAGTGCATATTGGAACTCGTGTTTCTGTGTATGCATACACAAAAGCAAAGCTTTAATTGAAAGGGAGCTGGTTTGTGTACGCGTCACAGATGGAAGTCGAAAAGTTTCGATATCCTGCGCCGGTCACTACGCTGATGACGGATGGTGTGAATTTGCGACAAGTGCTATAATTGATAAATGTTAACACTAAATTGGATAACTTTGAATAAGTGGGTCAAGCCTTTCCAGTACTCTTCAGCAGATCTTTCGATTCGTTGTTGTAAATAAGTTGTGCTATAAGTCGACATACTTAAGGATAAACCCCGAAATAAGTATTTGTTTATATTTAGGTTATCTTATGGATGATGAAACAGCTGTCTGCATTACTACTTATCCTTATTCATCTAACAACTTATTGTACAGCCGCATGAGGTCACTTTGAATTGCCGACTAGTTTGAAGACAATTGAATATTGTTCAAATCTTAAATAATCGATTTGAAAGTTGATTTCAACAATGAAATATTTTGTTTAACACTGCTCCAGATATGTTGATTGTCATCTAGTATGAAGCCAGAGTTATCCAATTGGTAACAGAACCCACAAGGGACCATTTACGCTTCGGACGTTAGGTATGAAGTCGCCACACAAATTAACTTTCACTTGGCCGCATCTTCACATAAAGTATAGTCATTGAACAGCAAGTGACGGTCCGCGCTAGACAACACTTTCTTCGTAATCGGCTACTTCTCTTACAACATAAACTCCATAGATAATATCATAAGGAACTTAGACAACACATTGTATCATGAGTTAAAGACAGTTGAAGTCTGTTGCACAACCGATGCAGGTAGCTGTTGTTCGTAGCGTATTAGAAGCAATATGACTTCAAGCGGGTGTATCGATAATTAGCTTTCGAATCCAATGTTACGTCGTGAATGTCACTTGTTGAGTTTCTGTGATTGAATAAATTTCCAAGCAGTGTACTTTTTATCCCTGCGTGCCCGACAAAAATGAGGGATAAGTTTAGATAACCTCACAAAACTGCTAGCCAACGGTGATTTGTTGATGTGTGAATATAAGATAGTTTAAAGTGAATTAGTAGTGTAAATTCATAAAGTATTAGCATTCAAATTTTACCGAACATTTTATTAAGTGATACGGTATGGCTGCATTAATCGGCAGCTTAGCTGCTGCCGTTGGAGCATCCGAACCCGCATTAAGACTGTTGCTTTCAATTTTAAGTGGTAAGTTTATTTAGTGCAAATTAAATTTCATCTAGGAGAAAATTTTATCTATAAGTAAAATTTTGAGCATCATACAAGCAAAACATCTCAACTGTCCCTTCAAATGCTTAAGTACATTTAAACAGATACATACAAAAGCTATAAAACTAGATTTCGCACTTTATTCTCTGAAGTAAATTCTAATTCAAATTTTTGGCGGCAAGCTCAGAATCTGTCTAGTGCTAATTTTAATATTCCAGTATAACCTGTGAAAATGTTTTGAATTTAAAGTAATAATAATTCAGCAACAAATTGTTCCTACTAAGCAATACGGATATTGCCTCACAAATTTGGCATCTTAAATATTTTCATTTAAATCCAATATTCAACACATCTGTAATGAAAGTAAACATAGACAATATTTACACTGAATCAAGAAGATAGACTCAAAGTGCGATTTCTGTATTAATAATCACATTTCTTATCTTTGATATGTTCATTAAAGTGTTGCTGCTGATTTCGAAGCAGATTGTTATTTGTAAAAAATGATAAAAAAATAGCCGAATCGCGGTTCACACATCGGATACGTCCAGCGATATATTCGGCCAAGATCCAGGGGATGGATAAGCTTATGATCGTCAACGAAGCCAGATACAAGTCTGCTTCAAAGAATAACGATAGAAACCGGGTACGCAATTCTATGAAGATGTGCAAGGTTCATTATTAGACAGCTGAACGAGATGTGCTACTCTCACCATAAAAACCCGACGAGGAGAAGGCAGACACACGGGACCTCAGAAAGAACAAGGAAATGGCATTCGAAATGTTCGATCTGCATAAGCCTGAAGGCAGTCGATTGTGAAATAAATCGAACAAGAGGCAAGGATCATCTGCATTCAAAAGAGGCGAGCCTTAGAATATGTAGACAAACGTTGTAGAGGAGTAAGAAAAGTTAAATTTAAAAAATAGAGATAGTTTGAAATGCCTTGTACCGGATTCAGCATGAATATATCTCTATTATGCAGGTTCCAAGTTTAGAAATGTATCCAATTATTTGGATAAAATAAAGACATTAACAGGAGGAAACATGACGGAGTCTTAAAACAAATCCGTATGATCTAGAGCCTTTTTTAATTACGTGCGCTATTCGGATATCCTTCTCTAGTTTACTATCGAAACGCATACCGGGATCATCAAAACAACAATGCTTAAAGGAGTTTCTACAAGGCCTAATATGGCTTATGAAGGGGAGTTTTGCAGGAAAATGTCCTCTGATACACAGGTCCGATAAAAAATAAGTCTCTAAAAATTTTTTTTCCAAAAACGAAATTCCGTTTTTACTCCATCGCGTAAGGTTGTCCCACAACATTTGTTTGTATCTTAGGAATGTAACGCCAAATAATGCTGTATTAATAAATTTTCTTTATTTTTAAATTGGATAAATATATAATGAAACACAATTTTACTTCACCAAAAAGCTTAAAACTTAAATATAAATAGTGTTAAACAAAATAATAATGATTACATGTCTTTATAGGAACGTTTACACTTCCTATCAAAACTTCTATTCACGATTTTTCTGTTGTGAGCTCGTCGTGTATCGTCCCTCTTCAACGTCTAACAGTAGTCAGCAATCATGTTTGTGTTCCATCTTCCTTCATATATTTTTTTCAAATTCCTTACTGTCTTCATGGAATCTTTCTCATTGCTCCTCACTGACAGCACCAAGATTATCGGGGAAGAAATCAATGTATGAATGGAGAAAATGAAGTTTTACGCTCATGTTACACCCGAATTGCTTGAAATTTTCCAACATATCGGCCACAGTCAGGGTGACCAGATGGAAAAGTTCGGACGGAGGACAATTTGCTGAGAAAAGGAGGACATTTGATGAAAAAGGAGAACAAAATAAAAAATGTTCCTAAATATGTTTTAAATAATTTTTGAATATGTTTATTTCATTTTATTAGTAATTTTAATATTTTGGTCATACAGAGATTGTATGTAAAAATGTTTAGTTTGTGTATTTCTTAGCAGAGGAAAGCTTTTCCAATAAATGTTTTTTTTAGAGAATCATCAAATTGCTCACATGACATTCCCTTCAAATTGTACTTTGTGAGAACAATTCCTCTCACTGTTTCCACAGTTAGCCTATTTCTTTCATCGCTCCACTGAATATTAATTAAAGAAATTACTCTCTCAACATTACTGTTCGATCCAGGAAGACAGAAAAAAAATTCAAAAGTTTATAAAAGCTCCGTGAATTGCTTGGTGTTGCTGTGCTGAAAAAATTTAATGCATTTTTGATGAATTACTAGCTGCTTGAACTCTGAATTTTTCCATTGGATATTAAGTAAGCTTTTTAGAACTTTAAATTGATCGAATAAAATATAATCGTCATTTTCCGAGCCACGATTTTGGGATAAAGGAAACAATTCCAAAGTACGCTCATTAAGGTCCATCCATTCAAAACATTGGAATTCGGCTAAAGGAAGAGTTCATTTCCTGATATACTCTTCACAGCAGCAGAGTAGCAAGGCCTCGTTCAGAAAGTGTTCGCATCAGTCGGTAAATCCTCTAATCTTGAGTGGCTGCGATAAATTTTAACTTTAAATGGAAGAAATTTTTCTTTTGTCCTATTTCCCAAAAAAAAATTTCTACATCGATTAAATTTCTCACCTCTAACAGTAATGCCTTCTTTTTGAATTTTCTCAACTTTTGGTTGAAAAACATAGATCACTGAGTGCAGCAACCAAAAAATCGTCTATATTTTTAGAAGCCTTTTCTTGTTCAAGAAAATATGACTTCAAACCCGGATATAATTTGAGGATTCTTGCAATGCCTTAAAAGCTGCCGATGTTGGATTTCAGCAGCATCACAAAATTCCTTCAACGCTTCTGTTCTCACCGCATAAATTGAAAAATAATTGTATATTTTCATTACTATTGAACCTATATCCACGCTTAATTGATCACAGGCATGATGAAGAGAATTGTGAAGAATATTTGATGGACATCCGAGAGCAATAAGTTCTGTACATAAGCCATTTCTTTTAAATAAAGTGAATATATTTGATCCTAGATATCTGTTGATTCCTCCAAAAATAACGTTAGTATTGTCAACACTAAATGCCACACATTTTGAGAGCAGGTCATATTTTTTCAAAGTATCTATAATATACGAAGGTATCGTCTCAGCTTTCTCATTTGGAGTGTATTGCAGTTCTAGTATCTTCGTTTGAATTCCTTCTGCTTTCCAATCAACAAATTGAATAAGAATTGGAAACAGTTTTATATTGTTATGATTACTGCCATCTGTCGATAAGCTGAAACGTGAAATATTCTTCATGGCTTCCACTACATTGGTTATCGAATGAGGTGCGAGAACTCCTTTTACCATTGCCTCGGTTTTCATGCGAGCACTAGTAAATTTTTTCGCGATATCCGAATCATTCAGTCCGTTGATCTAAAACTTACGTGATGATTTATCATATGAAAATCCATAGTTCCTTCGGCTGCCCTTGTATTTTCATCTATCTGCGATACTGGCTTCACAAAAAAATGGTTCACTTTCGAACAACCTGCTAAATTTTTAAATAAGAATAAAAATTCCAAAAGCTTCCTTTTTCGACTATTTTTATTTTTATTTTCTGTATATGCGCATTTCGCCCGCAACATACGGTCATCCTCAGTACACTACTTCCTACCTAACTTAACCTACCTTTTTATACTAGAGGGTTTTTGGAACACTAATTACATTCTTTGCACAATAGGATTTTTACGTTCTAACATTCATAACTAAATCCTTATTACCTAATTAGATTAATGAGTTTTGAATTATTATTACCTAGGTCAGTGTTCATTCTTAAATTTGCCGGTACTTTCCTAATCTGTATGCTTTCGCTGCAATCAAGTTTTTGCCATTTATCGATATCTTTGACTACTTCGGCGTCGTTCATTGTTATTTCGTGGCCATTTTTAAATATACGCTCTGCCACTGATGATTTAAAATTTGATCTACTTGTATTCTTCGTTGCCACAGCTCCTTTGAAGTGTTCCAACTATATAGCCCGGAAGAACAAATATTGAACCTGCTAAAGTTTGACGATTTCTTTTGTTTTTCCGTTTCCAAATGCTGTACTGAACTTAATTGTCCTTTGTTTTTTACGGATATGTAACAATCACATATGTCACATTTTGCCTCGAAATCATTCCGACCTTTTGAAAAATTGCGGATTTTGGGATCTTTCCGTTGGTCACCAAATGTGCACTTTCTCTTTCTTCTTCTTCAACTTCTTAGCACTACAGCCCCTCTCGGGCCTTCGCTTCCTGCAAAAAGCGCCTCCAACTGTTTCGGTCAATTGACCGCGTCCTCCAGTTCCGAAATCCGAGCAACGATGAACTGTCTTCGTCAACCGAGTCAGACCAGCGTTTCCTCGGTTTCCCCACTGGTCTCCGGCCTTCAGTTCTCCCAACGAATACCTTTTTGGGTATCCGTTGTTCGTTCATATCATTCATATGTCCAGCCCATTGAAGCTTCCGCAGTCTAACAATCGTTGACATTTCCGGTTCGTCAAAAATTTCATTCAGCTCATGGTTGTATCGAATTCGCCGTTGGTCCTCGTCTAGCTTCGCTCCGATTATTCGCCTCAGGACCCGTCGCTCAAAGGCGTTCAATATATTTGCGGAAGCTTGGGTTAGGGTCCAAGTTTCACACCCATAGCATAACACAGGTGTTATCACAGATTTGTATACTTGGAGCTTTGTTTTCCTGTGTATGCAGCTTGTCTTCAAGATCGTCAATACTGAATAAAATATTTTATTTGCGAGCTGTATTTGTCGGCGTATTTCGTCTCTTTCATTGCTGGTTCTTATTATTTTGGCGCCTAAATACAAAAACTCGCTCATATTTTCAATACTGTATTCGCCAAGTGTGATATTTTGTGTATTTGGGGTATTTTTCCTCGACTGCGTCATGAGCTTTGTTTTATTTTCATTGATTTGTAGCCCTATTAGTTTTGCTTCGCTGTCGAGTTTCAGGAAGAGTTCTTTGTCAGTTGTTAGTGACCGTGACAGAATGTTGATGTCGTCCGCATAGGCTACTACTTGGCTCGACTTGTATAGTAATATACCTCGCGTATCGACAGGTAGCTTCCGTATGACGTACTCCAGAGCCAAATTGAATAGCAATGGGGCCAGCCCATCTCCCTACTTTAGTCCGATATTTGTGTCAAAGGCATCGGTGAGTAAGTTATTGATGCGGACTTGGGAGGTTGTCGACGTCATTGTCATTTTGGTAAGACGGACTAATTTGGCTGGGATGCCAAAACCAAGCATTATTTGATACAGTACGTTACGATCAATACTGTCGTATGCTTGCTTGAAGTCAACGAAAATTCGGTGTACGTCTATGTTGAACTCCCAGCATTTCTCAAGCACCTGCTTGACTGTGAAGAATTGGTCTATTGTTGATCTACCTGCTCTAAAACCACTTTGATACTCCCCAATAGTACTGTTGGCGTATGATCCGATTTTATTTTCTAAGATTTTAGAAAATATTTTGTACGCTGTACAATGTGTTGACAGTGTTGGTCACGGCCTTTTGGCTAACAAACTCCGATCGTTCAATCCTCTTGGATCTTATCCTTCTCATCCCATCGCTCCTGCACCGTTACATGGAAGAATTTTTTTTCGTCGGCCTCATTTAGCCGAAAATCTGATGTTCCTCAAGGATCAATTTTAGGCCTTTTTTGTGGTAGGGAGGTGTACGCCCATTTGGTGTGGGACTCCCATGCCCGCAAAAATGCGACCGGACTTCCCACTAAACACCTCCCCTGTCAACCTTAGAGCCCAGCCTGGAACCGTTTGACACATTACTTCGGGCCAGGCGTCGTTTTGTTACGCCGTGAGGCGCCTTCAAGCTGGGGGATCGCTCTTCCAGCGGGAGGGGAGAGGGGAAGAGGAAGTGCCAGAAGAGCGATCCCCCAGCCTCAACCCCCCCGGCTGCTGTGAGTCCCTTTTATCTTTAAGGACTACCCGAACATAATGTGCCACCTGGTTCCATTTGTCAACCGGCTCGAGCATCACCGCGACTATATTATCCGGGGTGAGTTCTCCCGTCCCTTTGCTATTCAACATTTTCGTTAATGATCTTCCCCAATGCCTGCCCTCTAATTGTCTTCTTTACGCTGATGATTGAAAAATTTATCGTTCCATTGATTCCAGCAAAGACTGCTCATACCTTCAAAATGATCTTGACAATCTCCGAAATTGGTGTCAAGGTAATTTACTTTCTCTTAACATTTCAAAATGTTGTCACATGAGATTCACCAACAATATTCATCCAGTTTTATATGAATACCGGATTGAGGGATCGCTGCTCGCACTTGTGGACAAATTTAAAGATTTGGAAGTAGTATTTGACCCAAGTTTGAAATTTAACATCCATATTTCATGCATAACCACTAGAGTTTTATTTTACGATCCTCCTGAGAGTCTTTTAACATTTCAACCAGCGTCCATCTATTTGTACTCCTAGCCCGGTCAATCCTTGAGTATGCCTCCCAAGTATGGTCTCCTTACTATACCAATCTATCGGATGCTGTTGATACTGTACAGCGTAAATTCACACGTTATCTATTCTACAAATATAACCTCCCTTACAGCTCCTACGATGAGCGCTTACAGATCCTCATTATCCCATCACTCAAAAAAGGAGAGAATTCTTAGACCTCTGTTGCTTATTTAAATTATATCACGGTATTCTTTCATCCAACCTTCAGGAAAGGCTTTATATACGTACCACCTCAAGAACGCGTACAACTGGCATATTCATTGTGCCCTTTGCTCGTACTGATATTTATTTTTATTTATTTTTAGTACGCGTATCACGTTGTTACTATCAACTCCAGCTGGGTCCCCTGCCACATTCTTTAAACGCTTTTAAAAGCATATTGCATAATATTCTCCTTAGCTTCCAATAATTTATTAGTATTTTATATTCTTGATTCTTTCACTTTGTTTTATTGCATGTATTATATTATATTATATTTCATTACCTATTTTGTAATTGGATTCATGAATCTGTAAAATAGTGTAAATAAATAAATATGTAGTGATATGCCTCTATAATTTCCGCACTGTAGCTTGTCACGTTTTTTGTGGATAGGGAATATAATTGATTGGATCCAAATGTACTGGATGACTTTGTGAATAGCTTTAAGAACACTACAGCCACCATATTTGATGAGCTCCACTGGAATCTCATCGATGCCCGGCGCTTTATTATTCTTTTGGACTTTGATGATGGAACAAACTTCATCCAGAGTTGGTGGGGCCAATGGAAGCTCTCCGCAGACATCTATAGGCTCCGATATACTGGAGCTGTGCGGAGGATTAAGGAGGTCCTTGAAATATGATGCCCATCTTTCCTTAATCTTAGTTTCATCAGCGATGATATTGCCGATGCCATCACGACAGAGCGTGGTTTTGGGCTGGTAACCACGTTTCAGGCTTTTCACTACTTTGTATGCTTGCCTTGTGTTGTTGCTCGCTAAACTTACATCTATACTTCTCAATTAGTCGTCATAGTACTTTCTTTTCTTAATCCCAATTATCTTATTCGCTACTCTTCTGAGATTTTCATAGTGTTCTCTCTTCGTCCTGGTTTTCCTACCTACATATTCTTTGTACGCCTGATTCTTTTTATCTAACGCATTCTGACACTCATCATCGAACCAATCATTCTTCTTGCGCCGGGCTTGATGTCCGATCGTCCGTTCTGCCACGGTCCTAATAGCCGCTTTCACTTCCATCCAGAGCTCGTTGCTCGTCTTTAACGGTGCGTCTGATAAGATGCGAGCCAGCTGGTTGTCGAGCGTCTCCGTGAAATTTTTGGCAGCAGACGCTGTTTGGAGCCTTTCGATGTCAAATTTTTGTAGCAGGCTGGTCTTCGCCGAATATGCCTTTGACATGTGACCACGATAAGTTAATTTGATCAAGTAATGATCTGAGTTACAATTGGTTCCTCGGTATGTACGAACGTCAAGTATGTTCGTGGTCCAATGTTGTTGGATCAGAACATGATCGATCTGGTTCTTTGTGTTGCCATCCGGTGATGCCCAGGTCATTTTATGATGCGTCGAATTGGGAAACAAGTCGAACGTATGACTAGATTTCTGTTACATGCAAAGTCAATCAGGCGCTGGCCGTTGTCATTTGTTTCATCGTGGAGGCTATATCCTCCAGTCGTTCCCCGATGAGATAGCTCATTGCCAACCTTAGCATTGAAATCACCCAGAATTATTTTTGTGTCGTTTGTAGGCAATGAGTCGACCAGTCTTTCCAGGTGATTGTAGAACGTTTCCTTCATTTCTTCGTCCTTTTCTTCAGGCGGCGCGTCGACATTAATCAGCCAGATTTTGAAGAGTTTTGCTTTTATACGGATCGCACACAACCGTTCATTGACTACCTTAAAATCAATAACGTGCGATTTGAACTCCCTATCCACAATGAAGGCCACTCCAGATTATCGTTTTCCAGTAGGCTTCCCACTTTTGAATATTATGTGCGATCTCATATCTTGAATGTATTTTTCAGTCTAATTCGTTTCCTGGATTACCAGTACTTTTAATTGATATTGACTGGCCTGTTGTAAAAGGTCCTTAACAGCGCCAGGGTAATTGAGTGATCTGACATTCCAGGATCCAATGCCATAGTCCTTCTTTCGTTTGCGAGGTCGTTGCCGTGAGTCCAGTACATTCCGAGGCCCGTCTCCAGGTTTCGAAACATTTTTAGGTTTTCCAGGGACGAGCAGTTAGCTCGTCGCCCAACCTCGATTCCGGCGGCATGGTTACTACGTCGGTTCTGTTATCAGGCGCGGAAGATTCGCCTTCACCCTCTTACGTCCTCACAAAGGAGGTGTAAGTAGGATTTAGTAGCCGAGCTGTAGATGCATTTACAGTTATTAGCATTTCTCGGCATTGAATGTCACATGGTTGGGGAACCAGTAAACCCAATGTGCGACTCCGAGAGCATTTACTACCATTTAATGGGGGTTGGGATGAGGAATCATGGAAACTATGGGTTGGGGACCAAGGGGTTCCCTCCTCCTTTCTCAAACGGGCTACGGCGGAGTTACTTTTTCTTTTTTCACTCACTAAAAAAAGTTCAACGCTTATATTTAACTCCTTAATTATTTACTTACTGTTTTGAAATCAGGGTGCTTATTTTGAAATACATGTATATCATAATCTGTAAATTCTCAGAATATGGGCAAGTAAACTTACACGATTTTCCTAAAATTCTGAAATGTTACGTATTATGCCAATAACCACTCACAATAAAACACGCTTTAGCCAAATCACCGATATTTAAATTCTCGTATGAATTATGGCACATATGTATTCTTTTTACTACTATGGTATATGCTTTATAACAGAGCTAGTCAACTTTGAACTGCTAAGGAGGCATTATTTACATTATATTTTGTAACCACACAGTTTTGACTAGTGATTTGTAAATGTGAAGCTTATTTTGCCTGTGAAAAACTCTGGACCTTAGAATGGAAAGTACGGATTAATAGGCTTTATTTGCGGCGTCCAATCTCTTCCTTTTCGGCGCCTCTTCTATTCAAGTTGGCTCCAAGGTCGATAAAATTATCCACACTTTCAAGGTTGTAGTCGCCTATGGTCAGGTTTTGCTGAACTGGAGTTTTCTTCCTCATTTGAGTCATGAATTTAGTTTTAGTTTCATTAACTCGTAGGCAAATTCGGTTTGCTTCAGCTTCCAGGCTCAGAGATGTGTGTGGACATATACCCGAGGTTTCAGCCGATGTCTTCCTGATGACGTGTTCCAGCGCAATATTAAAGAGCATTGGGGCAAGTCCAACCCCTTGTTTTACGCCTGATTCCGTTATACAGCTTCCGTTGATTCACCGTTTACCTTGACCTGGAAATACACCTTCAATCTCACGGAACGAGTCAGCAAGCTCCTACATAGTTTCTTTTAACAGAATCCCAAACTTACTATCTCCATTTCTTTCTTATTTATCTCTTACTCAATTAAACTTCATAGCTTATGGAAATGTTCGTATTCCTGACCTAATATTGTTGAGCCTGGTGAATAATATTATTACCGAAGTTTTTATAAAATTCTTTTCTAAAGCATATTTACCAGTTGTTTTCAATTACCTACTACTGAGCATTAAAATCAATTTAACTTTTTGAGACGTAAAAGAACAAATTGCTCTCCTCGTTATAATTTCAGAAAGGTTGATTACATAATTATTGAGCATAGTGTGCAATCACTTGATTGGAATTATTTCTTTTCTGACCTATCCTGTTATGATTTTTTTTTTGTAGTACTACAGCTCCATTCGGGCCTTCGCTTAGAGACAGTCAGAGTGTCTCATGATCATGGCCAAATGTATCGGCACTCCACAAGGTGTTATGGTCAGTATCACGCTTTAGTCGTGTGTCCGTCCACCCAGCCGCGATACGTTCTGATTTTTATTTTACCTATTCCACCACCGACTTATTGCCCTTCATTTACATTTCCTAAAAAGGAAATGTATCTTTATACAACCTGTTCAACCATCAATCTAATTTTTTCCATTCAAAACATATTTCAATTGTAAAAACAAGAGATCAGTAAAATTGTCTTTTCTTTTAAAATTCATACTCTGTTAAAATTCATAATCTATTAAAATTAAATCATGTACAATTCAATTTTACATTACAAAAGTTTTTTCCATTCACATACAATGCATATTGGATGCATTGTATAAAAATTTAAATTTGTCAGCATAAAATTCAACCACTTGAGATGGTCAATTACTAAACATAATTCCATCCCAGGGTCGTATCACATGGCAATAAAAATTTTCCAGCAGCGTCGCACATGTGAGAAAAGAAAACCCTTATGTGGCATTCTTGCAGATGTGCGGGTTGCTCACTATGATAAACAATAATACGTTCTGGGAAATGTGATACGACGCGTCAAGTGGATTGCATGAATTTGAAGATAATTGCTTGATGAGCAATATTTGAAATTTAGAAAATTGTATATAAGGTTTAGGATAAAGAAAATAAAGTCATTGTTAATCCGAGATTGCCGGTGTCGTTGTTGGTTTGGGTCGTGATCTGCCGGTGAAGCCCAGATAAGATGCTGCTATGTAATTGGCGATTCTGCTGATTGCATGGGGGTTTTGGTTGGGCTTCGCTGGCTGGTCCCATAGGCAATTTACCGGTGAGGTTCGTCTAATGAGCCTCTGTGCAATTGGCGTTAATTGCATGGAGGTCTTTGGTCGGGCTTCGCTAGCTGATCGCACAATCCATAGGGCACTCAGTGCAGGGTGCAACAAAATTGAATCGATGCTTCTACCAATTCAGTGCCATTCCCGCACCCTGTACTGCTTGCCCTTTCCTCCCTTGACCACATTAGCTGTGCGTTCTTAGTGGTGGACCAGGCGATTCGGCTTAGTTCGAAGTACCATCTGGAGGTGCAGCCGGTGTGGCCTCTGCCATCACCAATTCTGCGGTTTTGTAGGGAACCAACACCTACCAAATTAAGGCGTTGAACATTAAAATGGATACAAACATTGGACCTGGTCATGATGAAATTCCCACTATCTTTATGAAATCGGTCACGGCATCTCTATCAAAATTTCTTTCAGACTTAGTTAATATGTCTTTCCAGCGGATTTTTTTTTTTTACAATCTTGGAAGTCTGCCTATATTATGTTTCTGTTGTGTTTTGTTTTAGCACTACGCCTGCTTTCGGGCCTTCGCTTAGAGTAGTTAGAGTATCTCATTAAACGTCCGCACGTGAGAAGGTAATATGGTCAGTATCACTCTTTGGCCGTGTCCCGTTCACCCCACTGCGATACGTTCTGTTTAAACCAGTACGCATCATAACTGAACGTGCTTATAGCTCGACCGAAGAATCACTCGAAAGCAATTTCGTTGTCAGCAACAGAATTGTACCAGGGACTTTCTGCTTACGGGGTGATCACCGTAACCACTACACCTCGCGGACTACTACTACACAGCCCATACTATACCAATTTTTAAAAAGTCAATCCACATAAAGCCTCTAATTATAAGCCTGTATCTATTCTCTCATGCCTACCTAAACTACTGGAATGTGTGATGCATGAAACATTTTTAGCGTTATCAAGTATTCTTGCCCCGCGAAAACATGGATTTCTACCTAGTCGCTCTACTACTACTAACCTTCTTGAGATCTCCAATTCAATAGCAAGTGTTCTGGATATTCACATGCAAATGGATGTCATCTACACGGACTTCTGTAAGGCGTTTGATAGGGTTCACCATCAAGTTTCATGAGCAAACTCCAGCACTATGATATCCCTGATCATCTACTATCCTGGATAAGGTTCTACCTTTTTGATCGCTAATGCTGTGTCCGTCTAAGCGAGCGTACTTCCACCCCATTTTGCCTCAACGTAGGAGTGACGCAGGGCTCAATTCTAGGACAGCTACTATTTCTCATCTTCTTTAATGATTTGCCGACTCGTTTTGATTCCCGCCCACTCCTTTTCGTGGATTTATTTATTTATTTCAACCAACTTACAGACTAAATCCAATTACAAGATTGGTTCAAACAATACAAATAGAAAATTACAACAAAATATATCTACTAGGCTAGGTATTTAAAATTAAATTCTTAAGTCTATGCTTATAAACTACTAAAGATGGAGGATACGGGCCAAACTCCATAGCATTATAATTTCTTAGCAGACGCAGCAGTGGTGATTTGTAAAATGTTTCCGTTCTTGCAAATGGAATTTGGTATGATCCTTCATTTCTAGAGGGATAATTAGATATCCGCATTGTCAGTAACTCTCTTACATTTGTACGCAACTGATGGTGATGAAGCTTATATAGGAGACATTCATCAAGAAAGTGTCTACAGGATGATAACGATGGGAGGTGCAGAAAAGATTGGTACGGGACTTTAAATTTAAAGAATAATATTCAAGTGAACTTCCGTTGTACAGATTCCATTAGTGAGTCAAAGTCAAAGTCAAAGTCAAAAGCGCTTTATTTAATAGTAATCGTTATAAATTTCAAAAGAATATAAAGCAAATTCCAAACAATAACAATAAAAAACTTAATGGCCCAAATGGCTCTCTAAATTTGTACGTTATCATTACACATTTAAAAAAAAAAAAAAAAAACTAGCAAATTCAAATCAATGAAGATTATTACATATTTTTTAAATTTAATTGGAAAAAGGAGAAAAAACCAACCAAAATCCATTAGTGAGTCTAAGTACTTATAATGCGGTGTCCAAATTTGGGAACAATATTCGAGGATAGACCGAACAGTTCTTATATAAAGATGTACTGGAGACAGGATATTTCCAAAGATGCAAGAGTGACGAAGAACCAATCCGGAGACCCGAGAAGCACGTGACTTGATGTCGAGGATGTGCTCTTCGAACTTGAGTCGCGGGTCTAAGATCACCCCTAAGTCTTTGAACTTGGTTACTACAGATAGCGGCTCATTGTGTAGGCTATATGGAAATGAGATTGGATTCGGTTTTAAAGAGAAAGTCATTTTATGACATTTCTGTACATTAAGGGAAAGAAAATTTGATTCACTCCAGTTGCATAGGACGCTCAGGTCATTTTGGAGGGAAATGCAATCATCAATACATCTAATCACTTTAAAAACTTTAAGATGATCAGCATAGAAAAGACATGGAGCATCTCTTAAAGTGGGCAAGTCGTTAATGTATATTAGGAATAAAGGCGGCCCCAGGATGGGGAGGGACTCCAGTCTGTGGATAGAAGAAGTGAGATAACACTCCACAGAGACTTACTCTACATGAACGATTGTTTACATATGAAACAAGCCAAGAGAGCAAACAACCAGAAATACCATGTTGTGTAAGCTTTTTACACAGTACGTTATGATTTACTTTATCAAACGCTTTGGTAAAATCAGTTTAAACGACGTCAACCTGTAAGTGCTTATCAAGGGCTTCACCAACAATGTGTGTAAACTCAAGTAGGTTTGTAGTCGTCGACCGACCTGGAAGAAAGCTATGTTGAGCAGGAGATATCGAGGAGTATATAAGTTCATAAATGTGATTATGAACTAAACGTTCTAGGATCTTCGGGAAACACGATAGAAGTGAGATTGGACGGTAGTGGGAGACACACGAAAGAGGACCAGATTTATGAATTGGAAAGATGTTGGCTGTCTTCCAGAAGCGAGGAAAAACTCCGGGGGATAAGCTGGCGTTAAAGATAAAACTCAGAGGAACACTTAATGAAGAGGACCGAGATTTGACGAACACATTTGGAATGCTTGTGTCAAGAGTATTAATTATGGAATCGATATCTGCAGGGCTAACTGCAGGAGCAGTATGAGTCAGAGAAAACTGAAAAGGGAAATCATAAGAAGAATCGGATGCCGATGAGGAACAAGTTGGAAATGGATTCCAGTGTTGAACTTTGTTTATCATTCCAATACGTGGTGCTAGGAAAGTGCGGGGAGGACTTTAGATGATTAATATATGACCAGAATGGTTTTGACTGGTTGGAATGAAGTGACTGCTCTATGTGCGTAAAGTAATTTTTTTTGAACTTTAAATTAATAATTTCGCCGAGGCAGTGATCTAGAGTATTCATTATGAATCAGAATCACCAGTCAATCTAAATTTTTGGTGAAGTTTATTTTTAATCTTCAGAACTTCTAAGATGTCACGGTTGAGCCAAGGTGGCTCAGAGCTCTTTTTGGACCTGCATAGTGGTGTAACTTGACGGATAAAAAAAGGAGAACCAATCAAGTGAATTCAAAGATTCCGACAATGCGCTGTAATTGGCTTTCCAGAAGTTGAACTTAAGCGGCAGATGGCATTTAAGCGTTTTTGGAAAGCTCATGCTAATGTCCAACAACAGAGGGGGATGATGGGGGTCAGGAGATACGTTGGAGTGAGGTGCAGCAGCTACGTGAATATGCCCAGTATCAATGTTCGACATTACAAGATCTAGCATCCGATTATTTATATTTAGAATGTAATTTAATTGGTTAAGAGAAGATTGGGAAAGAAAATTCGATAGTAATACAGACTGTCGATTGGAAGACAAGTTATCAATAGATGATGTTATGTCCCGTTCTACGGAAGGAAGATTGAAGTCACCACAAATAATAATACGTGAAGTGGGATGAAGTGAAAGATAATATGATGATAGTGAATCATAAAAGTTAAAAGAAGAGTTACAGAAAAGATAGATGCAGAATATGAACAAAGGAGCAGAAAGAGTATTAATTTTGACAAGTACGTGTTCGGTTAAGTCTGGAGGATGAAAATTGTTACAAAGCTCTGGAAAGATTTTTAGCAACAGCAATTAGTACTCCACCACGATCAGATTTCTTTGTCAGATTAAAATCACGGTCCGTTCAATAGACCATGTGATTTGGCAAAAATTCCGAGCTATATCACTTTGTAGGTTTAGTTTAGCGACCTAATTGATTGTCTGCAACTACAAAATGCTTTTGGATTGATCCTGTTTTAACTGCCTTCAGCTCAATATATCTAAGTGCTTTGTTGTGACATAAATGGTATTTAGGCTTAATTCGATGATTGAAGATTTAAAAAAAATTGAAATAAGGTATGAAGGACAGCAGATATAACAAGCAGTAAGAATGGTAAATTGGAAACAATAAGGTCAAGAATTTATGCATTCAAATTATGAATTCTGTTTAAATGCAAAATTGCAGTCTAAAGAATTGAAAGACGGCTGACGATACACTGTTACTGGATAGTATTGATAAAAACTTAATGTCCAAACAGTCCGAAAACGAGATCGATATCCGCACGACGCAATGAAAGCTCACAGTAGAGCAAAAAATTATCGTATAGATTTACATTAAATTGATGTGAAAAGGGTTAAATGATTCATTTAAAGTTTAGCTAAGACAAGTACTTACAGGAGGAAATTTAACCCGAACATAATTCGTAGTTACAAAAACATATTGAGTTCGCATAAGTAGGAAAATTAAAAATAACTCTCTCACCTCTAAGCATGGTGTATCTAATAAAAGTGATGGCCCGATGAGAATTAGTACACATGTCGAAACCACCTTCTTCTAACATTTTTCTTCTCTAATAATTTTTCAGAAAAAAATATATCTTAAAAATAACCAACCCATTCATGTAGCTACAAAGAATTTCATAAGTAATTTAAACAAATCTGTTTTCCCGCTGTGGAAAACCATGAATTACCCACCAAGCCTATAACCGCTCAAGGTATCAGAGATTGAGAAGATAGTACATGATCTACAGAAAAACCTCACACTATTAGCGATTCAGGACTTCCAGGAAATAGATATGAAACTACTAGTGAAACTATCCGAATACCTTCTTAAGACAAGACAACAAAGACAAGAAAAGGCTGCGAAAGAACCGCAACCAAGCACGTCTTAAGCAATGGCATAAAAACACTACATTTGTCCTGGTCACCAAAAATAATAAAACTCCAAAAACCACTAAATTTGCACCAATCCACTAATGAAAAAATGTTACTCTTTAACGACATACTTTCGTTTTTGAAGCTTACATGTGCTGATAGCATCTTACTTTTTGTTATTTCATCATGAATTGGCTTACTTTTTTTATAATAAAATATTATTTTAAATTTGAGACATAAGCGGCCCATCTATATGATGGCCATTATAATTCAGTTTTTCTTGAAATTATCTAATCTCAAAGAGGGTCATGAGTTACCTTCCTTATAACAATCCCCTAAAGTATTTTTACTAACAATTCCCTACATAACCATTTTCTACTAACCACCCCCTGAGGGGCAGTAGTACATATCAGTCATGAGTCACTGTATCTTACTCACCAACACTAGTCCCATGAATGGACACGATCGTTAAACGCTGGTCATGAGTGCCGACGATTATATTCACAGTTTTTCTCTAGCTGTGGATAGCCACGGTGTTTTTCCAACTGTGGTTCCTGTATTTATACATGGGTGAAGGGGGGAAAAACTTAATTCAATTCAAACACAATATTTAAAAAAAACTGTAGTACTACAGCCCCTTTCGGGCCTTCGCTTAGAGATAGTTAGAGTATCTCATTATCATGAGCGCTTTGGCCGTGTGCCCGTCCATCCAGCTGCGATATGTTCTGATTTTTAAACCAGCACGTATCATAACTCAACGGGCTTATAGTCCGTCCGAAGAATCACTCGAACAAAATCTCGTTGCCGCCAACGAGAGTCGAACCAGGGATCTTTGGCTTACGGAATGAGGGCTCTAACCACTACACCACGTGGACCACCAAACACAATAATTTAGCTTTTCTTATCTATTTATTTATTTTAATATTTATGGGTAATACTGACAATTACAGACATTTTTTGCATAAATTCGAACCAGTAGTCAAAGCAGATATTGTATCAAAAATGTTAATCCAACTTTTATTTTAAAGCACGTTTAAACATTCATTTGAACTCTGTATAGAACATAACACCTCATCAATATTTTGGCTAGACCAAGATTATAGATAAATAGTGCAATTTCAGTTGTTTCTAATCACATCTCTGGTCTATGATACGCTTATGAAAGCCTGTTTTCATCTAGAAGGTAGATACTTGCTTTTAAAAAATTACTTAAGGTTAAATTAAAATAGTTTAAAACCAGAATTTAAAAACCAAGGCTGACAGTAATGATCGCTCAAAATAATCTCAATTTTCTTCCTTTTCAGGCTATCCTCTAGCATTAGTGTATCATAAATTTATCAAAAACTCATCGAAAACAGCGAATCATTTATATTTTGCATCGAGCGGCCTATTATTGATCATTTTCAATTATGGCTTTGACGTGTACCATAGCCTAATAGCTGTTTCGGTTACATATGCGTTGCTCCACATCTTTCATACTAAGCCGAAATGTCTAGTCACTATAAACTTTATATTTCATATGACATATTTGCTATTAGCCTATTATATAACAGAAAGTGAGGAATATGACATAATTTGGACAATGCCGCATTGCGTTCTAGTTCTGAGACTTATTGGACTAGGATTTAATGTAAGTGATGGTACCCGGAATACCGAAGCTTTGTCGAAAGAACAAAAAGAGACTGCGCTGTCAAGGATTCCATCGTTTTTGGAAATCTTAGCCTTTACATATTTTCCTGCGTGTTGCTTGGTTGGTCCTCAATTCCCATTTCGACGATATGAACGTTACATTAATAAGGACTTTGACCAGTATAAGAGTAACACAAGCAAAGGGTTCAGGTGTTTGGCAGCTGGAATTATATATCTAACCGCTAGGCAGATAGGCTCTGCCTATCTCCCAGATGAATATCTACTCTCACAAGACATTGAAAGTCTTCCTCTATGGCGAAAATGGTTGATTTTAGCGGTATGGGGCAAGTTGTCTTTGTACAAATACGTATCTTGCTGGCTATTAGCGGAAGGTTCCGCTACATTATTCGGTAAGTATTCCTACTCTATAGTTATGCGATATTTAGTTTTGTGTAGCAGTATTTCACTTACTCCGTCACTTCCAGGGCTTTCATTTGCTGGCATCAAAGGAGATGGATCGGAAGATTGGTCAGCCTGTTCTAATGTTAAATTAGACAAGTTCGAACGTGCAACGAAGCTTGGACATTACGTGATATCGTTCAATGTAAATACAAACCAATGGGTCGCTGAATATGTCTTTAAGCGATTAAAATTCTTAAATAATCGTACAATCAGTTATGTTGGTGCTTTATTCTTTCTTGCTCTATGGCATGGTTTTCACACCGGCTACTACATTTCATTTTTCTTCGAATATTTGACGATAACTTTTGAGCGACAGGTATGTATTTAGGGGCACTAAACGTTAAATTTCATAGATCTAGTACATCAAAAAATAAGGACGACTAACAAAGTGCTTGCACGCTATATCTATGAATGCAGTATCGTTGATTTTCTTTCATTTTAGTTATTTTTAAGACTTAAAATGAATCCTTTAAAGAAATTGCATAGTGTTCTTGATGATATAAATACTTTGACTGACTCAAGAATCATGTCGATTTTGTTCCTATCAGATCTCACTAAAATATTTTTTTCCACCAATTTTAATAAATTATTGCAATGCTACAAGTCAATAAAACTCAATCCTTCTACTCCACAGATATCATCTGCGCATGATGCAGCTGTAAATACTGAGTACGGGCAATTTCTTCAATCATCCATTGCAAAAGGTGCTATCTTGGTACTGCGGCTTATATACACATTGGTTGGTATGGGATGGTGTCTAATTCCTTTCATCTTCTTAAGCTATGAAAAATGGCTTCGAGTTTTTGGATTGTTTGATTTCGTAGGAGTTTGGTTTTTGGCAGTTTGGTTCATTGGTCGTTTTATTTATTTAAAAGCAATGAAACCTCCTCGTATTACAAAAGGCAATCAAAATAATCAAAAAGAAGATTAAATTGCGATAAAACTTATTAGAATACTAAGACTTTCAGGATTGAAAAGTAGAGTACAGAAAAGCGAATCCCAAATGAGTTCATATATGACACCAAACCAATAATTTGCTTTAATGTCTTTCTTTATTCAACGAATAAATATTTTTTCATTTGATCAAAAATCAGTTTGATACAAATAATGTTAAAAGTAATCTACGTTTTTAGCCTTTAGTCGAACAAACAAAAGCGCTTAGAAATAAAGTTTTCGCTTATATTGCGTCCTCAATTAATCTTCCAACGGAATCTATCAAACTGCAGTGCCGTGCCCGAGACAAAAAAATGTTCGTATCTCTGTTATCGCGATCTTTCTAGCTCATTCATAAATTCCGTATACAGCATCTGCCTTAAAACCAAAGCGTTCTAATATCGCTATGTGATTGATTAATGTATTAGCTTTTAAGTCGTTATTAGATTCATTAAGAACTAGACACTTAAAATGAATTATTATAGCATATATTTGAAAATGAAAATTGTTTTTCTTTTGCGGAGCAAGCTTTATTACAATGTATTCATCTATCAAGATTTTTTAAACCCATCAGCCATTTTAGAACTTAGATCTCCTTGAATCGAATTTATCAAATTCGTGTGCAGATTATCCCATTTATGGAATAGAAGCATAAGTAAGGCATCAAAATAACACATCTTAATTGCACAGGAGCTATGAGTGAGGAATTAACGGACCAATTAGTTTACCATGGTGGGACGAACAAATATGTAATTGAGGGGCGTATAAAAGGAAGATCAAAGGACTTTCTGTATCGCTGTTCGGAAGCCATCTGTGAACAAAGCAATTGTTCTTGCTTTTCAAAAATCCACCAGGATGCTATTATCTCACAAGGTGAATATACTGTAAGCCGAAAGTTCTCTGTCTAAAAAAAAGTCGAATGCTCATAAACACATAGTCGAATATTCAGTTTTTTATGATTTATAAACTCATGTTTCGGAACTTTGATGCTAGAAACACTTTGCTGGACTCATGTTGTTAGCCAAGGGTAAGTAAGTCTCTGGCAACATGCTTCTGGATATATTGTGCATGTGGAACAAATTCTGCTGGCAACGTGCGGGACTATGGCCCTATGAACATCTAATTCTTGTTTCGGATTTAATTTTAGACTTGATCTAGTGACCTTAACCGAAATCTGATGACCTTATTTTGTCAAGCTCAATTTTGAGCATCGTCTTTATCCTTAACATATTTTCGACCCTTTCAGCCTAATCTTGAGTTTATTATCCTGTCTGCCTTGACTTGTTCGTCTTGACTATAAAATTGCGACCTCAAATATTAACCTTGACATTGTGGCCTCAAATTTGAATCCAATCATGAGCTTGACCTCGACCTTATGATTGTCGTGACGTTTACCTTGACCCGACATTGATCCTAATCTTTACCTAGGGCTTGATACACTTGTAATCTGACCCTTTGAACTTATGGCCTCGAATTTGGCCTGGACATTAAATGTAACAGTGACCTTGACCTTGGTCATGCTCTTGACGTGTTTTTGCCTCTGATCTATTCACCTTGACCCAGACATAATCAGCTTTGCTTTTCCTTTGACCTAGTCACCTTAACAATGACCTTGTAGCCTCGGATATTAAGTTGACTTTGGTCCTGTGGTCGCAGATTTAAAATTGATCTTGAACTTAACCTCGACCTTGTAATTTTGACCGTGACGTCTGCTCTGACCTTGATCCGACCTCATTCGTCGTCAACCTTGAAATCGACCTTGATTTTGACTAGGGATGTAAATGGCCTACTGGTTATAACCGAAATAGTATTTTTTTTGTTTCGAATAACCGGTAACTTCCGATTATTATTTCCATTCAGTTTTAATCGGGTGGTTCTAAATCAAATAACCGAAAAACGGCCTTACAAAATACAAAACTAAACACAACAAGATGCATAAGCATTGGGCTTATACGTATTCCAACTTTGGGAAGATACAATATATTGTCGCGAGTTATGGTTCGTGGCCGATAATTTTAATGTTCCGGGAAAGTGAAAACGCACTGAGTTTATTTACTTAGAATGCACGATCATTAATTTCACTTTTTAACGAATAAATAAAATGTTATTATTTTTTACTTGTCTATAAATTTATATTCCAACTGTCTGTATCACGAAAACCACTTCACTATCAATCAATATCGCCTCCAACTCGCGCTCTACACCATCGTAGTTTCTACTATCGCGGTTTTACTACCCCTCCCCGTTCATTCAGCTCGGCTTTACTTAGGGTCTTGTTGCGAAGTCCGGCGTACCGGCTTTCTCCCATTCGCAACTTCAAATTGCCGCCGTAATATCTCCACCTTCCTTTGGGCACATATACCCTTTTTCTTAGTAAATTTATTTATTGTTATTATCATTTAGCAATTTTCCTATAATTTTTATTTCCCCATCATCTCAATCCTACCCTTTTCCTATTTTCAATTACCAAAAAAATAGTAATATAATAATAATTTCAGCTAACTAATTATGTTAGTTCCCACTAACAAATTTTATTTTTCATATTGTACTAACAAAAATTCGTTCACGTTTCCCTAATAACACATTTCATCTCAATGCCCACTGAAAAAGTAGTATAGTTGAATTTGTTAATACAATGAATGGGAAATCAACAGAAAGTGGCTCCGCCGGTAGCGTCGTGGATTCTCGACCGGGGGTCCGCTGGGACCCTGGGTTCAAGTTCCCCGAGCGCAGGAAACTCTTTTTGGAGTATCGGCAAAAGCAATTGTTTCCGTATATATATGACAATTTGCATCTAATCAAACGTATTGAACTTCGATTACGTTTCCCAGCTGCGACAGCGGTAATTAGGAATGAACTGATGGCGGGATTGGATTTTCTGGGTATGAAATGCTGAAAAACAAGGCAGTTAGTATTTGGCTTGTGAATAAGAGGGAGTTTTTTTTGGGGTGTCGAGGTGATTTTGGAGTTTAAGAATTCGAATAAGTTGAGTTTGAATTCGGAGAATAAAAGTTTTGATTTTGGGGAAGAATTTGGCCTTTTCTTTTGAGATTTTTGTGTGGTGTGATACGGAACTTACATTAAGACTAGGAGAGTGTGATTCACGAACTACCGGGGATTGATTTGAAGATTCGCTTGTGAATGGTGATTAGTGGGACAAAACAAAAGGAATAGAACCAATCAGAGAATTTGAGAGAAATGTTGTAGTGCAGATGTTAGTAATTTGTCAATAGCAATTAGACGTGTAATTGCAGTTTGTTGGGAAGGGAGTTTTCCCTATCCGCGACGCCGAAAATATAAGCTGCAGCAAAGTGCAGGTCTGTCGCGTTATGAACTACTTGGGGAAGAGGAAGTTAGTGCGAGTTTGGGTCTAACTTATTAAATGATATAAGAAAAAACATGTGCAGAGATTAATTGTTCAGAAAAAACAGCTATTTTGTTGGTTTGTGGAGAGGACCAGGTGCCTTTCATTGAATTTTTCTCGAACTACGCTTGTACGACAGATCGGAAAGTTGAAAGTGAACATTGCGTTTTTGTTTTTTGTGATTTTAATTTTAAAATTTAATTTTCAGTGGCCCCACACTTCTTATTTTGTATTTCACTGGGCACTCGGAGTTCTGCAAGGAAAGAAGTAAGTACGAATCTGGTATTTTGTTTCAATATTTTATAATTTATATTATTTTACAGAAGCTTGGTTTATTGTATTTTATTTATTATATTGAATTAGTTTATGGTGTTATATTTTAGTATATTTTTTTTTTAATCTCGAAGGGGGCTTTTAGTAGTTTTTCATATTGTTATTCTGCAAAGTTTTTGATTTGAACTAGAATTTGTGAATTAAATAAAACGGCCATGTCGCGCTAAGACAATAATCTTTCATTTCTTAAAATGACCTCCCCCTTTCCCGTCCTTTCCTTTTGTATTAGTGTTTATACGTAAGCTAGCTCAGCACGAGCAGAGGGTGTCCCGGAAGACCCACGACACGACTGAGCGCTAGCCGGCCTTAGCATGCCACTACGGTTTACTCATTCCTCTGCTGAAACTTAATGCCTGCAATTGCGGTGACTTCCGCGGTTGTAACAGTCTCTAGTCATTCAATCCGAGAACTACCTGGAATATTCGAGCAATTCTGAATTCCCGCAGTGTCCTCACTTTCAGCTTTTGATCATGGATTTACTTGGTGAATCCTTGTGCTTTCGAGTACATTCGTTTATTGATCATGATGTTATTAATAGTCGCGACAACAATTGCGACAGTAGATTGCAAAATTTTTTGGACATGTAACAATATAAATGAATGTAGTGGGGATTTTATGGGCCATAAGTGTAAGTGATGCAAGTCTAGCGAGCAACAAGACAAGCATACAAAATAGTGAAAAGTATGAAACGAGGTTATCAGCCTAAGAGCCCACTCTGCCGTGATGACATCGGCAACATCATGGCTGATGAAAACAGCATCAAGGAAAGATGGGCATCATGTTCCAAGAACCTTCTTAATCCTCCGCACAGCTCCAGAGCATCGGGGCCTATAGATATTCCCGGAGAGCTTCCATTGACCCCACCAATTCTGGATGATATTTTTCTCACCATCAAAGCCTAAAAGAATAATAAAGTGCCGGGCATCGATGATATTCCAGTGGAGCTCATCAAATATAATGGCAGCAGTGTTCATAAAGCTATTCACAAAGTCGTCCAGCACATTTGGCAACAAGAACATACATATACCGAATGAGTGGAGCCAATTAATTGTATGCCGTATCCATAAAAATGTGACAAGCTACAATCCGAAAGCTATGGAGGCATATCACTACGTACAAAATATTTTTAAAGATCTTAGAAAATAAACTCGGATCATACGCCAACAGTATTATTGGAGAGTGTCAAGGCACCTTTAGAGTAGACAGATCAACGATCGACCAATGGTTCACAGTCAAGCACGTACTTAAAAAATGCTGTTGATTGTGTCCGTTTGCATTACAACTTCCTTGACTTCTGCTGTGACTTCCAGTTTTTGTTTCAGAAAATATGCAAAACGATAATGTGAAAAATCGTTTTTAAGAAGCAAAAAAAAAACATCAAACCACCAATCGAATTCGTTTGGATTGGCCCGCAAACGTCTGCATGAATAATGTCTCCGCACGTCTTTGATTTTTCATCTCGAAGTTTTTAGCTTCCCCAAGGATGCTTTCCACATACGCACGCTTTGCCCGCGAGATCCTCATCCACAAAATCAATTTCGTTGCTTCGCAGAAATTTCCTTACGTGTGCGACGTTTTGATGTCCGAGTCGTTCATGCCATACACGAAGCGAAATTTTCTTGATCGCCACATTTGCAATAGCTCCATCGAACTCCGATGATTCCCCATCTTTGAACAACATTTGAAATAGCCTCTCGCGACGAACCCTCACTGCAAAAATACTGCCATCTTTCAGTAATTTGCAGCGCATGTTATCCATGGCCTTTCCGGACGAAAATAAATTCACCTGAATTTCTGGTACGTACTGTACAATTCTTTCACTATACGTCTGCAAATCCGTTGATTCCCATCAAACACAAGAAGATTAATGTCGCTCCTTCCCCCCGCCTTGATCTTTACGCTGTTTCAAATCGTTATGCGTGGCGATGCCTCCCGAATCCAACACCCAAAGGTCTCTGTCTCTCTCTCTGAGTCATGTTTTTTGTTGTTGTCCGGATCGTTCTTCCTTTTCTGTGTACAATCTTCCAATGACCACTTTCACCGCATGAAAAGCAAACATTTGTTGACTTACTGTTTCCGCCCGTCCCCTTTTGTTTGCTACTCTGCCCCGACGAATGACCCTTATTCGAATTGAACTTGTTTTTCTTCAAAAAATGTCACTTGGCCGTCAACGCTTCCACACTTTTGACCTGCCCCTGCGATGTGGTTTCAATCGAAGCTCCACTGCCATTAATCGCGCACGCAAATTTGCCATATTTTGATTTTCCACACTCATCGGTTCCCACGCACTGTGAAAATGGTTATATTCTGCTCGCAAATACATTAGAATCTTTGTCATAACCATCGTGTCGGAAATATCCTCTTTCTGGCCCTTAAATTGTTGCACAAATTCCATGATTTAAAAAAAAAACGTTGCAACATCGTCGTCTGGCTCCTTTGTGAAACTGTAGTATTTTTGTCGTGAAAACAAAATATTTGATTTCGATGCTTGCTCATATATACTTTTGAGCGTCGTCCACATCTCATTTGTCGTTTCACAATTCAGAACTTGCACCAATGGCTGCTTTTACACCCCGTCTCTTGCACGTCTCGCCTTGCCATCATTTTTTTCCATGGCATAATCTTTGTTACATAATTTTCATCTGCAATCATTGGCTTCAAATCTGTGCCATTGACTGTGTCGAATAATTTACTGGCCTCTAGCACTTGGCGAGAACAAAATTTCCATGTCAGCCAATTGCCGCCACCTTCCAATTTTTCTATGTTCACTGGAACGCTATCGATTTTGTTTCGCTGTGAATTTCTACCGAAATTCCAGAAGGAAATTCAATCGATGAAAATATTTGATTTATTTTCACTCGAACTCACTGTGTCTCAAAGGTTTTCCACTTCCATACGATGATGTTTTTCTTGACGCATTGCATACAACGATGCGTCTCGAAACAAAAGAACCAACACCGGAAAAATTGATAAATTCGCTCGCTCGTACTTGCCACGTAATACAACGCGTTCCAGAATATTTTCTCAAAATCACACAAATTCGATCGTTCACAATTATCGTACGATTCTGAAAGTTCACACGAAAATCACGAAATGAACTTTTTGACGCTATTTTTTTGCTACAGAATGTCTCCCCAAAAACGCACAAATTCCTTTGTTGAATTCACCGCACCATTCTAAACGATTCGACAAAAAAGTCTCACTTTGCTAGTACGCGCTATTTCACAATATCTCAGAATATTGCTGAATTGAATTTCTTGTCCTTTACACTTTTTTTATCGTCGTGGACTGGGCCCATTACGTTTTGAATTTATTCTGCTGTTTGTTCGCTGTGGAAGATTAGGAAAAAAGTTGCGAATGCCGGTGTTTGATGCAATATACTCGTAGTAGGAAACTGATTTCAATGTGATTATTTGTTCGCTGTTAAAAATGAAAGTGACTTTGGCATTTTGGGTGAACCAGTCAAGTTACATTATCACTTGGAACAGGTAGCTAACAGGAACGGCCCGATGCTAATCGAACACTGCTTTTTGTTGTCATTATTTCTCGATGTCGATAAGGAGAAATCTTCATTTTATCATATGATTTTTTTGCATTCGCTGTCAAATTCGGCTGTGAAAACCGTAAACAAACTCGTTTGGTCTGTAATTTTCATGTTAAAATAAGTGAAAGCTAGTGATTTGTGTATTGTACATCAACAAGACTATAAAAGACTATTTATCGCTTAAATTGTATGTGAGAAAAACTTTATATTTCGACGGAAAAATAGAGAAGTGCAAAGAAGTTTCTAAAATCATATGCATTGTGAAAACAAGCAGTAATATAAGCCATCGTCAGCCCATAGGACTATTATTTCATATGTTAGTATCAACATGAAACGTAGAAAAGAAAAGCCAATATTTAAAAGTGTTTTTTTACTGAAAATTATTGCCTCCAATTCATGCATGATCATGTTTACATTTCGGGGGGCGACCATTTTATTCGCTGAGTTTTCGCGCAGTACCGCCTGAACCCTGGGGCAAGTTTTTGCTAGCATGCTTGAAAACTTTTATTGATGAAGTCAATTTTATTAATATTTTCAAGCAAATTTTAAAATGATACAATATTGCACATATATGAAGATGAAAAAATATATATTTTATTTTAATGGACAACAATAGGTAAAATGTTTACTTTTATGAAACTCTTCTGGAGCTTAGCTCAGTTAAACTTAATTTCGAAATAATTCGTCTTCATATTTCCAAATACTTAGCATTTTTGAAATAATTCGGAGTTTACTTTTGCTTGTCAACTGTATAATCTTTTGTATTCAACCTCCCCCTAAATCCATTTGTTTAGAAGATAAATGTGGAAATTCGTTGCAAAGGAATGCAATGATATTTTTCTGTACATGAATTGTCGAAATGAACTGCGCTCCGAGAATCAGATAATAACAAAGCTACGAGAGAAAAAAAGGTTCTTGTAAGCACTCAAGGATAAGAATAAAGTGCTTTTGACTTTGACTTTGACAAAAAATTCTGTTAGGCACTGAAAAAGTTCCGCTAGACAATATTTCAACGAATTAGTACATTTTGATGGCATGTAATTATTTCACACATAGCGAAGATCAATCTCAACGACTATACATTTCACTCAAAAAAGGCAGCATAAAACCCGTGGCACCAAAAATTTCGCCGAAGATGGTCCGAAGCCCGGTTATGAAAGGAAGAGGGATTATAATTGTAGTAGTAGCTGAATTTGTAATTACCTAGGAAACAGATTTATTTTTCAGTTATTAAACTCGCAAAACTAAAGTTTTGCAAACAAGTCAAGTCTGAAAAAGAAACATTTTCATTCAACTATGCAATCGTAGTTAACTTTTACAAATTCAAAATTTTCTAAATTTTAGCTCCCTTTTTTACCTTCACCCTTCGAAAATTAAATCAAAAGACCAACGTTCATGGCGCATGTTGACAAAATTTGAGTTGATGTTCCACTCCAGTGTTCAAAACTGACGATAGATACAAGCCATATGGTAGCAATTTGCATATGTATTAGTCGGCCTACTATGGACAAGCTTGCGGTAGCTGTCACCCATATATATTTCGTCATATATACTATTTTCCGAATAAAAAACGTGCCGAACGCATTCCGTGCATGCTCATTGTGCTCCTAAACTTTCCAAGACGAGCAAATGAAGCACACGTTTTGCACCTTCGACTGATAGCTCAGCGTTGAGATGTAAACAAACTGCAATAAATTCACTTTGGAAGGCGATAAAAACTAAACGGGTATAAGAACTGAAATAATTTTCACTTCACTAGGAGCGCTATTGTGTTCTCCGCGGATCATCTGGATTTCACTGTAGAAATCCGTCTCTAAACCGTACAAAACCTCGAATTTTTGTTGGCACCTCCACAATTCTTCATATAGCGCCATGTAAGTTGGCCAGCAAAGTCGGCCTACTAATGGTCATGTGTGTGGTAGTAAACGCTGCTGCCATATGGTTTGTATCTATCGTCAGTTTTGCCAGTGTTCCATTCTCAAAGACTAACACAGACAACTAATGCAATTTTTCAAACTTGAACTAAACCCAAAACTGACGATAGATACAAGCCATATGGTAGCAATTTGCGTATGTATTAGTCGGCCTACTATGGACAAGCTTCCGGTAGCTGTCACCCAACTGCGGCATTAGCAAATGCTTATATTTCGTCATATATACTATTTTCCGAATAAAAAACGTGCCGAACGCATTCCGTGCATGCTATAAATTCCCCTTGTATAGCCCATTGTGCTCCTAAACTTTCCAAGACGAGCAAATGAAGCACACGTTTTGCACCTTCGACTGATAGCTCTGCGTTGAGATGTAAACAAACTCCTATAAATTCACTTTGGAAGGCGATAAAAACTAAACGGGTATAAAAACTGAAATAATTTTCACTTCACTAGGAGCGCTATCGTGTTCTCCACGGATCATCTGAATTTCACTGTAGAAATCCGTCTCTATACCGTACAAAACCTCGAATTTTTGTCGGCACCTCCACAATTCTTCATATAACGCCATGTAAGTTAGCCAGCAAAGTCGGCCTACTAATGGTCATGTGTGTGGTAGTAAGCGCTGCTGCCATATGGCTTGTATCTATCGTCAGCTTTGACTAAACCCCAATAAGTGCGTTCAACGAATTTCAATAACTACCGACCAAAGCTCACGTAATGCAGGAAGCAGCACCAACGTAAGTGTAACAGGCCTTCCAGTAGTAATTTGCAATTGTAGTAGTCAGCCTATTTATGGCCAGCTGGTATGCGCTGTCAGCCTATTTTGGCAGAATGCAAATGTTTGTGCGGCGTAATATATTCGATGTTTCACATGAAAAAGGTAGAAATCACATTCCTTGCGTGCTAGAAATTCGCCTTGCATTGGCCACTGTGCACTTATACTATTTAGATAAACCAAATGAAGCACACGTTCAACTCCTTCCACTGACAGCTAGCGTGAGGAAGTAAACAAATTCCTGTTCTTTAAACTTTGAACATCAATAAAACATGAACTCATGCATGAACTGAAACGAAATTCACTTCAAAAAGAGCGCTACGATGTTCTCCGCAGACCATCTGGATTTCCCAATTGAAATTCGTTTTCGAAACGGTACGGTTTCCAGACGGATTTCTTCAGTAAAATCTAGATGGTCCGTGGAAAACACAATAACGCTCCTAGTTGAGTGAAAATTATTTCAGTTCTTATACCTGTGAAGGGTGGACCTAGGGAACAGGATAATTGTAGGGGGAAAACATTAAATTGATTATTAACAAACGGTGCGCATTAGTTTATTGTTCCCAAAGTCCACCCCTGACAAAATCAGAAATAATATTCAAGGATGGTTTAGAGTGGATTATAAGTAAAAATTCGAATCGTGTACGTAGAACGAACAGACGCCGTCCAAAGCCATTTTTTCCCCTCCTCGCGATCTCGTGTTTAATTCTCCTACGGTCCGTCTGCGAAAAGAAACGAAAGGAGAAACGTGCGACATACATACGCGAGTGGCCACACATAATTGTAATCGTGGTTCAATTTCCCCATCGGTCCGTATACGAAGGAAACGGAACGCAACACGATGCCGTCGAAAAGATCAATACGATAAACAAGGAACGACTAAAACTTGAACTTAGGCTACGGAACGCCTCTAGGCAGGGGAACAAAACCGAGCTAGCACAAAGACTCTGTGAAATTCTGGCTAATGACGAAATCGAAACGGACGGCAAAATGTCAGAATGTGCGGGTGAAGATGATGTGCGCAAGTTACGTGATGAAGTGAAGCGATTGAGCAAGTTAATATCAGGTGTCGTCACCGCGTTACCGAACGGGGGAAAGTTGGCGACGACGTCAACAACTGAATAGATTAGCACTCAACTGATCGTAGTACAGGAGCCGACACCACCATTCACTAACGCCATGAAATCGGGTGAGACGCCACCGGCTGTGACGTTCAAAGTTGATGCATGCGAATGATCGGCTAATATAGTGCGGGCATGTAGTGGATCGCATTTTCATAACATCCGAGATGTGACGGATATTTTACCAGACTTCGACCCGGCGTCCAAGTTCGGCATGTCAGCAGCACAGTTCGTTGATCATGTTACGAAGCTTGCCGAGGCATACCAGTGGAACGATAGTTTTGGTGTTCGCCGTGCAAGCCTCCCTAAAGGGGCCTGCTAAAATTTGTAGCGATGGTTCTGCGCGGGTTCCTGGAAGCTGGCTTGAGCTGGCAGAATCATTGAGACAAGATTTCCCTAGTCATGAAAACGAGGCCGATGTTAACATGAAAATGATGAATTACACCAAGAAGCCATGCGAGACAACACAAAGTTGCTTATATACAATGCTGGTATTGGGAAGACGAGGTCACTTGAGCGATAACGCTTCAATCCGGTATATAAGGAACGCGAGCTCAATTTTCGACACCGTCAACGATCTTTAAGCCACGATAAAGAATTTCAAAACGAATTCCGTTCGAATTTCGGAGCCACGAGCGGAGTCGAGACGAAACTTTGGACCACCGCCACCGATACAGCGAGGTATTATATCATCAAATGTGCGAGCGCAGCCGACTTCAACCATTTCGGAATCCCGTCGAATCCGATGTTATAATTGTCTTGATTTGGGGCATATTTCGCTGAACTGTCCAAAACCACAACGGAAATAAAGATGCGAGATATATCAACGAACATCACATACGACCAATCGAAACTGCGACCGCCGTGATAATGTTCGTCGCATAAAATCAACGGAAGGAATTCATTCGCTTGTTAAAAAGGTTCCTCTCAACCGAAAAAAAAATCAAGTCCTTCATCAACCCCGGCAGCGAAAGAACACTCATTCAACGAATGATCGCAATGTCGATGGGAGGCGTAAAGCAGTATTCACCGATCATCCTACGAGGATTTGGAGAAGCTTCAGTAATGTGCAACCAGATAATCGAGGCCAAAATTCAGTGGATGATAGATCTTTCCGGTGGATGACGACTTGATCTCGGAGCCACTTTTATTGGGGTCAGATCTACTCTGCACTTCGGACAAATGACTGATCATTGAAAAGGGAGCTTGTCGACTGGAAAACGCTTTCCAAAACGCTCCAACTTTTGAGCCAACGTTTTCCGTCAAAGAAAAGGACCAACATTATCAGCTTATCAGTGAGCATAGAGAATGCTTCTCTGAATCGCTTGCTCAGTTAGGTCAATGCAACTCGGTATCGATGACGATAAGGTTAACAGCCTTAAAACCTGTCCGACGCCAGCCATACCGGATACCGTTCGCAAAGCGTGAGAGCGTTCAAGAAAGAGTAAACGAACTGCTCGAAAACGATATCATAAGTCCATCATCATCAGCATATTCGTCACCAATTGTCCTCGTTCGCAAACAAAATGGTGAGGACCATCTCTATGTTGATTTCCGTGAGCTCAATGCTATCACTGAAAAGCGTCCGATTCTCATGCCAACTGTTGAGAAGCAGCTATCATCGATCGCTGATAATTTATTTTACACGACTCTCGATTTAATGTCCGGCTATTATCAAATACCAATCGCAGAAGAGTGCAGGAAATACACTGCATTTGTCACGCATGCAGGCCAATACGAATTTAACCGAATGCCTTTCGGCCTGTGCAATGCACCGAGTTATTTTCATGAGGTCATTACCAAGTTGGTACAACAAATGGAAAATCGAGCAGTTAGCTACGTGGATGAAGTAATTCTGCCCAGTAAAACAATCGCCGAGGATTTAACCAAACTCCGTGAATTCCTGGTTATACTTTGAGATGCGGTATGATGCTTTGGCCCTCTAAGTGTACGTTTTCATCCAAACAAATCACGTTTTTGGCTCGTCGAGTCAACAAGGACGGAATAAAACCAGGAGCTGAAAACACTAATGCAATTCGAGAGTTTCCGGAAGCAGCCAACATTACAGATGTTCGAAGATTTCTGGGGTTGAGCAGGTTTTTCCGCAAATTCATTCACGGCTATTCTCTAATATCGAGGCCGCTTACACTTTTGTTGAAGCAGGCCTGATGCACAATTTTGTTGATCGACCGAAGAACGAGACGCATTCAAAAAATTGAAATCAGCACTTTGCTGCGATCCAGTGCTCAGTGCATGCGATCCGACGAAGGAACATCAAGTTCACACTGACGCGAGAACACTGGGTCTTGCCGGAATCCTCATGCAACGAGACGGCGGTGGCAATTTCAGACCGGTTTTCTACTACAGCCGCCAGTGTAGCGAATTCGAAGGCAGATATCATAGCTTGAAGTTCTGGCTATCGCCGAGCCGTTAGAAAGATTCCGCATTTATTTGCTCGGAAAGCATTTCGAGATAATTACCGATTGCACCACAATTAGCACCACAAGAACGTCTAAGCCATAGCTACCGCACATTGGTCGATGGTTTCTGAAGCTACAGGAGTACGATTTCCGCATCATACATCGATTGGCTGAACGCATGAGTCATGTAGATGCTCTAATCAGGACTCCAAACGAACCACCGAGCGAGCCAAAGATAGCATTGGGGAACATAATACGAGTAGAAGAATAGGAAGACTGGCTTGTGCTCCTGCAACGACAAGACGTGAAGTTGAAGGAGTTAATCGAAGTTTTGAGAGGCGATATTGAGTCCACTCAATCCAAACAGATCAAGTCAGATTATCAGCTCAAAAACAGTCGGTTCTATCGTAAGATCGACCAAGATCTCAAATTCGTCGTTCCGTCTGCAGTCCGGTAGAAAATCATTCGCACGTACCACGATGACATGGGCCACTTCGGTCCTTAGAAGACCATCAACCGAGTTCAGCAAGATTTTTGGTTCAACAATCTCGGAAAATACATCAAGTCGTACATTGCAGCATGCTTAGAGTGCTGCTATAATAAAGGAATCGCAGGCAAACCGGAGGGTCAACTTTATTCGGATGTGGTGACATCTATTCCGTTCTGGACATTACACGTTGATCACCTGGGACCTTTTCCACGCAGTCGTCGAAGTAATTTGCACATCATTGGAATATCTGATTCGTTCAGTAAGTACTTAATTTTGAGAGAATTGAAGCCCGTCATCGACACATTCAGGGATCTGACGTTGTACTTCGGCCTACCTAAGCGTATAGTTAGCGATCGAGGCACAGCTTTTACATCACGAGAAATTGCTGAATTCTGCGCATCTAATGAGATTCAACATATTAAGTTTGCCGTCAAAATACCTCGAATGACTGGCCAAATCGAATGTGCAAATCAGTCCATCTTATCATTTCTAAGAACTACGCCAACTGATCATAAGGATTGGGATTTACAATTGCGCAATTTTCAGTGGTCCCTGAATTCGCAATGTCACTCTGTGACTCAGTTTAGTCTGATCGAGTTGATATTCGATTATCGCCTTCGAGACGTCATCACAAATCGGCTAGTGATGGCTCTAACATCAGATGAAGCGACTGCTGATCCAACGGAAAGTGATATAGTTAACCGAAGAGAATTGGCTGCAGAGCTAATTAGCACCGAACGGGAGAAATGGAGATTGAGGTTCAACGCGAAACACAAGAAACCTTTTATCTACAAGAAAGGAGATCTCATCGTGCTAAAGAATGTACCCGCTGCAACTAGAGAATCTCGAAAGTTAGAGCCCAAATGTCGTGTGTCCTACATCATTTCGAGAGTTTTACGAAACGATAGATATCTCGTCGAGGACGTGGGAATCACACGTCCCAACCAACGGAAATTCAGTTCGGTGTATTCGAGAGAAAAGTTGAAACCGTGGATCGTCGTGAGTCCCGAACTCGATTTTTAACGATGATGCTGCGGACTCAGACACGGAGTAATGAATCGAGACGATTTGATGTCAGCATAGTCGAGTGTCAGGGCAACATCAACTGAAGAGCACCGGCCACGGAAGAAATCGAGAAGAGTCAGTCGCATCCGAACCATTAACCGGGTCATTGTATTTTGAACACAATAAATTGATTATTAACAAACGGGTCGCGTTAGTTTATTGTTTCCCTCTACTGTTATCCTGTATATACAGTATATATATATATATGTATATATACATATATGTATATATATATATATATATATATATATATATATATATATATATATATATATATACTCCACTGTTTACACTCGTTGTTCTTTTACATCAAGAAATAACAGGGCATAAGTGTTGACATATTTCATTATTTTTCTCCGTTTACATACTACATCCCACAAGTTATATGTGCGTGGTTCAATTCCCGATTATGTGGGTTTATATTTGAATTGAATAATTAACTGTAACATCCATTGTAACGTTATTTTCACACACACGCCTAGATTGAAAATCCAAAAAATTTCACTGCAGAACACAAAGGAAAATACTCTGATGTCATCTTGCTAGATTTTCGCCGTGGTGGTGACGGTTGATTCGGTTGAAAGTGGAATGTCGGAATCGCTTCGCTCATTCGCGTAGCACTGGTGTTGCCATTCCCAATTATTTGGTCATATCGTTATTAACTTTTCTTGAGTCGTGATTTTTGAGAAATTCGATTGGCATTGCATGGAAGAAAATTTGTAGTATTTGTTGGTCTAATTGATTGCTTGCTATCCATTGGGCGTAAATATGTTTGTATGTTATTCGTTTCAACTCATTCAAAATTGTACGAACTATTGAAATCGAAGAATTTTCTGTAATTTAATTTCGATGCGAAATTATTATTTGTTCTTGTTTTACAATCTATTCCCGCATATCAGTCAACTCACTTCGATGTATCATCGCTTCCACAACTTCCTCGAGGACAAGTTCTTCTAAATCCGATTTGGATATTTTTGTTAACGATTTTCTGAACTGATTTAGAAATTCAACTCCAAGTTTATTATGATCGCTTATAATGCTAACTGGGACAAGTAAATTTGTGATTTTATTGATCTCAACATTATTGTTAGTTAACTGAAACTTTCTTGTATTTCATTGAGTAGGGATCTGAAAAATTTTCATCCGTGATGGTAGCGGTGATGATAGCGGCGTCGATTTCGGGTCAGTACTGCTAATATTATTAAGTTGCGTATTTGATTGTTCAGCACTAATTACGTTGCTATTATTATGAAATTACTTGTTTGATAAAATTATTGTACTAGCTGATGTCGGTATACCAGAATAGCTCACATACATCGGGTGTACAAAGGTATGTTGTGGACTTTTCGCATCACCACCCATGAAATCGAGTTGATCATCTTTTGAACAGGCTTCTTTTGGTGAAGGTTCCTTGAGCAGTTTGCCTGGGTGGACTGCTCGATTACTACAAAAGCTTTGTTTTCCTGTGTATGCAGCTGTCTTCAAGATGTTACTTGCAAGCTGTATTCTTCGACTTATTTCGCTGCTTTCATTACCGGTTCTCTCGTTTTCTTTATATTGGCGTCTAAATACACAAACTTGCCCTCATTTTCGATATAGTATTCGCCAATTGTGATATGCAAGGTATTTTTCCTCGACTATGTCATGAGTTTTATTCTCATTGATTTGTAGTCCTACTAGTTTTACTTTTATCAATTTACTTAAATTTAATTTAAAATTCAATTACAGGTGGTGTTCTAGGGGCCAAATGGAAAATTTCAGAGATGTGGAATATTTAAGAACCTTGCGAACACATACAGGTCAATTAGCTAAAACTATTCGTCAATACAAACAATGCATCTCAAGCACTCATGAATATTTTGACACAGATGTCACTGACAGTACTACCAACCTAAAAAAAAATAATACTCCAAATCCTAAGACGCGTGCAGTTTAAAATCAAATGGTACCTTATGTTTTGGTCCCAGTGGTATACAAAGATTGATTCGAACGTTCCTACTTGTGACCGACATACCTGAAACAACTGAAGAGACAACAAATGATAATTTAAGAGCGATTCATCTGAAAAGGAACGTTGGTTCCTATGACGTTATTAAAGGAAATTCAGAAAAAAATCGGCCGAGTAGCGCGCAAGCAAGTCAAAATAACTAGATCATAACTGATGGAGCAAAAGCGAAAAACAAACGAAAACAAAAATCTGAACCACGCACTAATTCTGCTGTAAATGAAGTCATTTCTTATTCGAATTCCCCTTCGATGGCACGATCAATGTTTATGTTATGAACCTTCTTTTTCTTCGTTATGTAAGTTAAAAAAATAAAATTTTAAAGCTTTCAGAAAAAATAACACTAAAGCGTTGCCTTGTTACTCAGGCCCGAAAACGGCAACACAACGTCAAGTCGCGAGCTAACCTCTTCGAGTAGCCTCATCAGCGTCATCTAGTGCTGTACAAATCAAACAAACGTTCTACAGATTTTTAACAGTACATATGACGTTTGAAATTTTATCAGTACTTTGTCATAGATTTATTTTAGACATGAGGCGTCTAAGACATTAGCGCGCAAATCTATGTATTTCCTTCTCGTTTGCATCATTTCGGCTAAATTTCAGCTGAGAAATGTCATATTTGACAATCTCAAAAGCCTACTTTCGGCCTACTGAAATGCTGCTTTCAAGTTTCCTGGACAGCTGTTTTCGGAAATTTAGAGCTACTGAGCAGCTGTTTCCGATACGCGAAGTGACGTCAGGTACGATAACTGATTTCCTTATGGGCCTGAGCAAGAAGGCAACGAGTGAAGATTTTTTTCCCCCTCCTCACATAGCGCTACTAATAAGGCTTCTTCCCAACACCAACATAAGGGTAGCAAGCCTTCCAGTAGTAATTTGCATTTTTAGTAGTCAACCCTTTGTGTGGCCAGCTGGCATGAGCCACAGCCTACTTCGGCAGAATGCAAATGTTGGTACGGCGTAATATATTTACATGTAAAAGGTAGAAATCACAATCCTTGCATGCTAAAAATTCACCTTGCACTGGCCACTGTACACCTGCACCATTTAGTTCAACCAAATGAAACACACATTCAACTCTTTCTACTGACTGTTAGTTTGTGGAAGTAAACAAATTCATATTCTATTCTTTTAACTTTGAACATCAATAAAACATGAACGGATGTATGAAGTGGAATGAAATTCACTTCAGAAGGAGCGCTCCGATGTTCACCGTGGACTATTAGGATTTCACAATTGAAATCCGTCTCGAAACCGTTCAAAACCTCGAATTTTCGTCGGCACTTCCAGATTTCTTCATATACCTTCACATAAACTAGTGAGCAAAGTCAGCCAACATGTGGTCAAGTATGGGGTGGTAGGGCTTTCTGGTAGAAGGCTTGTTAGACTTTAGTAAGGCTTTGCTTCTTCCGTGTATCTAGAGCACATTTCACTTTGAATTTTTTCTTAATTATTGCAAGAAACTGAATCGCGATCAAATAGTATCGGTATTTGACAATGAGATAAGTCGAGGCAGCACGCAGCGAGCAAGGCGGAGGAATAGCTAGGCGTCTCAGTGGTGATTTTCAGCGAAACAAAGGACGTCAAGTCAAGTGCCTAGATAGAGCGCGACGAGTGGTCGGGGGGCAGGAATTGACCGACTGTAAGGAGTGGTCAACCGCGAGGATTTGTCGAGCGTGACCAGTGGAATGCGGGGAGCTGGGATTTAGAAGGCATCAGACTCAAATTGGAACATTAACAAAAAAATTATATTTTTTTTCGATTTGTTAATAGTTATTCTTCGTATTGTTTTTTCAATACAATTATTTTGGTGAGCTTTCCACCGCGAAATCAAACTTTACTCGGAAAGCGAACAAACATTTGCAGCGTTTCTGCGAAAAGTTTGCGGGGTACGTAAAGGAATACTTTATTTTGGAATTGCTTGCTGGTTGCAAGATGCAACTGCAAGTTCTCGTGGGTTTAAACGAAATGGAAAAAGATGAGGGAGTGAGTTCGATGGGCAGTGGTGACGATGAAGAGGCTGTTGTTATACCAGATAAGGAAGGGAGAAAGAGGCCAATAGCGTCTCCAACCTGGGAGCGTACTTCAAAGGTATCTGAGACCCTTGAGGTTAGCGAGTGGGATTTTCCTCAACTATAAAAGGTGGCGACAGTAGCATCCGCCAGTTTTTCAAGGGCGATACCCAGCTGAGTGTAAGGCAAAATTTTGTGAGGAAAGCAGATGATAATAATAAAGGGAAATCTGAGCCCCAGCAATCAAGCGTGACTGCTACCAGCAGAGAGAGGATGCCTTCTATAGTGTGCTATAGGCTTGACTTTCAAGGAAAGCATAAAGAGAGCATGCATCCAAAATGTAACAAAGGAGACAGGGTTCCACATAACAGTGAAGGCTCCGCCCAAAAACGGCTGAGGATCATACCAGCCTATTTAATTTTCTGAAGTGTGCGAAAGTGGCTTGTTACGCTTACACTCTTCCAGGAGAGAAAATTGACTTTCCTACTCAAAGGTGTGCACAGTTCGTTAGATGTGAACGACGTGGCTGAGCTGAAGGAACATCTAGGAGAAGATAGAAGATTCTCGCCCTCCAGGAGAGAAAAAGGTCGCTTTCCTCTTTCTTAGTCCAGTTCAAACCAGATTTCGGACTGAAGCAAGCAATGGATATAAAGTTTCCACTATATCAAAAGATACGTCTGTAAAAAAGTAGACTTTTCAGTGATTCAATTCCCAAAGATTTGGCCACGTTGTGGCTACCTGCGGACTTGAAGTTCGATGCTTAAAATGCGATAACCAACACAAGTCTAATGAATGTCCAACCTCGAAGGACAAGAAGAAAGGGGATCTTTTGTGTCAACTGTAATGCTAGAGGAACTCAACGAGTTCTAGAGGTTTCCCTAAAGCAAAAGAAGTTAAGGAGAGGAGGAAGAATCTCCATAAGAAAAAAAGAGGATAAGACGAATTTCATCACCGCCTCTATAAAAAGTATTGTAAGAGTGGGGTATCGTACTCTAGTTTTTCGCAAGGTGCAAAGAAGCAGTCTGAACCATAGCCTGTACGGCAATCCAAATAGCAGCCAACGCAGCAGTCGTACTACGATTTCGAGCATTGACTATCAACAATTTTTCGAGTGTGACTTGCTCACACTCATTCGTAAAGTGGACTCCTTCATATCCCACTATAAAAAACTCACTAATCTAAGTGGTCGCACATTGAGAATTTGCCTTCAAGGAATGTTGCCGTGATAAGTTCTATTAAGCTCTCCCTGATGAATATATGCTCACTAGCTTCACGGTATAAAGAGAATTCTGTTCAGGAATACTTGAACACACATCGACCAGATTTCTTGTTTACAGTGGTGCATCTGGGGAAATATCAGATCAGGCGCGATGATACACAGGGGATTTTGGAGTTGCTATGGCTCACAAGAGTCACCTGAAATTTCAAAGGCACTGCCTTCCAATTCTGAAATGTAACGAGGCAGAAATAATAAGCTCCATGCTGGGAGGGTACACATTTGCTTTTGTGGAGATCAATGTTCAACATGGATATTCAGTGAGGGAACTCATTGAAGCCCTGGAAGAGGGGCCTACTCTGTGCAAAAAATTCGATTTCTATGCCATTGGAAGTGATTTCAACGCGAAACACCCCTCATGGGGAAATATTGCATCTAATCGCTATGGTACGGCGCTTTCTCATTTTTATAGTCCCGAAAGGACTCACCTTCCACCGAAGCTCCTCTATTATCGACTTTTTTCTCTTCTGGTAAATCTCTCCCAAAGTTGGAGTTGGAATTTTGAGTGTGGAGTTCTTGAGGTCGAGTTTGACCAACTTTTGGTTGAACTGACCTTAAGAGTAAGAAAAGGTGTGAGGCTTGGAGCTGCAGATCCTTAACTTTTTATTCCATAAAAGCGAATCGATTGTTCAGCAGTTAGCGCTGACCTCGAAGGGAAATTTCGATCGATTGATCGAAAAATCTTTCTATTCCTGAAATCGCCCGTATTAACGCAACCCTTGATACGATCACCTCAAAGATTTCCAGCAAGAAATCCTCGACAAATTACCATTTTAAAGCTTCATCACAGACGTAGTCGGCTCGAAATGCTACTCACAATGATCTATCACGGCAATTTGAAAATGGTCAAATGGGGGTATGAACGTATTCTCCTGTCTAATTATGTCCCTAAACCGAACGATCTCCAAGGAAACTACCGAGAGATTTGAACAGGCCCTGGAGAACATCGAACCAGATCCTTGTATGTTTCCGTATATCAAGAGGATAATTGGCTGCAAATGGCGGTTCTATGCTTATGTATGACGTCTGTTGCTGACTCTTCCGCGAAAACATTTTGCGAAAGTTCAAGGAGTGAAAACAAGTGAGAACTTCTGTGCGTTCGTTGGTTATCAGTACCATAGCGAATTTCGACAAGGACCATGAGCAATTGTACTTGACCAGGTTCTCTGATTCGAATCACTCCGACGCACCTTCTGGTTATGGTCAGTTGGTTACTCCGGACAGGCTCACTTTACTGGCCCTGTAGCAAAATTCCAAAAAGAAAAAAATCAGGGGATGGTGAAATCTTCAATGATATGCCTAAAAAGGTTCCCCTTGTTTTCTTTGTTTTCCTCGCGATCATTCTCAATAATTGCATCAACAGTTGTTACTTCCCTCTTCAATGGAAAAGCGAAAAAATATTTGCAATACTCAAGACGTCGGGCGGTAAGCATCGGTAAGCTGCTTGAAAGGGTGATGCTTGAAGACATTTTACAATTCTCTGCTAGGCCAAGAATTGTGTCGGAAAGACAATTCGACTTCAAGGAAATCCACTCCGCGGTAGATGATCTGGCCTGTGTTCCAAGCCAATATAATGAATAGTTGGCATGATAATAAGCGTGTTGTAGCTTGCCTTATCTATGTGGAGAACGCATTTGATTCTGTATGGATGAGTGGGCTTCTCTACAAAATGATAAATTTTGGCTTTCTGGATCTTATAATAAAAATTATAGACAGTCTCATGAGACAAATGTGGGGTCCCCAAAAAAAATTTGGTCGTCGTACAAAGAGCATCTGTGATTCCAGAATTGAATTGGAGATTGTGCACTGCTCCAGGCAAATGAAGTACTGGGGGCTACCTTGTGCTCACGTTGACGAGTTTTGGAAAAAAATACCATCTTTTTATGCCTTTGTAAAAATTACTTTTGCGTACCATCTTACCTACCTCTTTTTCAGGAAGCAGTCAACAGCAAGCCAGTGGGTCAAAGTTTCGACCTACGGAACCTTGATTCGCCCGATCATCACATATCCGTTGATGGTCTGGAGAAGAGTTTTGAAATCGAAATGGGCAAGATAAAAGTAGTGGAGGGAAAATTCCTTCGGGAATGCACAGGACTCTGGGAAGGGAGTACGGTAGATCCCACTGTAACGAGGCGTTATACCACGAGGCTGCTGTGGTCCCAATCAAGCACTATGCCAAAAAGCTTGTCGCAGTGCAAAAGAGAACAGCGGAGCTTATAGCTGAAGTAGTTAGGACAGCAACTGATAATCGTGCAATGGATACAGCGAACGAATAGTCAATTCCCAGAAAGTTAATTTTTTCAGAAGTGCTAATTTTTTTCTTAATCAATTCATTAATAGTTTGATAATGTGTCAACATTTTGTTTTTTATTTGGATTTTTATGACCTTATAAATATTGTAAAGAGTAAGTACCGAACTCCGGGAAGAGCCCTAAGAGAAAACCCTTTTTTGTGGTAGGGAGGTGAATGCCCATTTACGCGAACAATGTGGGACTCCCATGCTCACAAGAAGGCGACTGGGCTACCATCTAATCACCTCCCCTGTCAACTTATCCTGGGACCGTTTGACACATTACTTCGGACCAGGTCTCGTTTTGTTACGATGTGAGGCGCCTTCAAGCTGGGGGATCGCTCTTCTAGCGGAAGGGGAGAGCAGAAGAGGAAGTGCCAGACAAGCGATCCCCAGCCCCAACACCCCCGGCTGCTGTGAGTCCCTGCCCGAACATAATGTGCCACCTGGTTCCATATGTCAATCGATTCGAGCATCATATATTATCCGGGGTGAGCTCTCCCGTCTCCCTGCAAAAGTCCATTCGCAGCATGACAGAACCCTTACGAACTTTGTTGGGCAAAGTTGATTATAAATTGTAAATATTGTCGTATGTAAAAAAAACCCAATAAAGATCTTGAATCTTGGTGTGAAAAAGTCTGATCGCAATTGCAATCGTGAACCCGTAGGTGTGGAAAAGTGTAAGTGTACTGACATCACACATATCAATTTTTAAAATCCCATACCTCGGATGTATCGAAGAAACATTTTCACAGTTTTTATTTTGAATAGAGAATGCGGAGGGCTAAAAATTAAAATTTGTGGTTCTTCTGCATTGTGGAAGCGTCTTTGAAACTTCGATATTCTGCAAGTGTTCGGGACGGACTTCAAGATTGAAATCCGGACAGTAAATGGAGAACATAATAGCGTTCGTCGCAAAGTGAAAATTGTTTCGGTTCTTACATCCGTTCAATTTTGAATGCCGTCGAAAATTGACCCCCCTAAGTTCAGCTGTCAGCGTTGCATTTAGCCCTTGTAAAATGTGAGGGTGTACAGTGAAAGGTGAATTATAAGCATGCAAGGAATGTGGTTTGCATTTCGCTTCGCTATGCAAATTGCTACTATATGGCTTTTTTCACGTGGATATCCATATTTACTACGGTTAAACTGTGATTGAGACAAATACCTTATAGAGGGTTTTCCAATAGGACACAATAACTTTGCATCTTTATATGAACGAACTCTTAAACTTTTCTAATGAACTGTTAATGGCGAAACGTTAAAGTCAACAATTTTATCATGGTAAAGTTCACAGACCAGCAACATTTGAAAATTATTAGAGTGCGCTTACTCCAATTTTCGGCCCTAATAATCGTCCCACCCGGTACCGGTCGAAGCGAGGGAAATATGGCAGCCGCAAGTCCATCGATTCAAAATAAGCCAAACCAGTCAATTCCACGTCGTCCTCAAGAATTGAGCATCACTCAAACGATACTGTGGCGTATTTTGTGAAAAGACCTTGGCCTACATAGTTACGAGATCAAATTAACCCAAGAACTAAAGCCACTTGATCATTCGAAACTTCTCCAATCGGGCTCTGGCAAAGCTTGAAGAAAATGAAGAATTTCATCGAAAAATCATCTTCAGCGATGAAGCTCATTTCTGGCGCAATGGCTTTGTTCATAAGGAAAACATGCGTTACTGGTCAGCAACAAACCCACACGTGGTCCTTGAGACCCCATTGTACCCGCAAAATATTACTGTTTGGTGCGGTTTTCTTGCTTGAGGTGTGATTGGACCGTATTTCTCAGTGGATGAAAACGACCGTCATGTTGCTGTCAATGCATTTGTGGCCAGAATTGGATAAACTTGATATTAACGATATGGGGTTTCAGCTAGAAGGTACAACTAGCCACACAGCACGCCTCGCAATCGACTTATCGAAAGGCAAATTTGGTAAACGTATCTCGAGAAATGGTCCGGTCGAATGGACGCCTCCTTCACGCGATCTGACAACATTGGATATCTTTTTACGGGACTATATCAAGTCGCTGGTCCATGCCAACAAGCCAGGAATTTTAGACGAGCTCAAAGACAACATCCAACGCGAAATTACCAAAGTTCCGGCCGAAATGTATGCCAGAGTGGTGGAAAATTGGTTCCAAGAATCAATCACCGTAAACGGGCTCGTGTTGGTCATATGACCGAAATCAAATTTCTTTCATAAAATGTAATGTTTGCACTACACCCACAATAAATTTGAACTCAATATCTCAAATATTTCTGTTTTATTGATAGATAAAGTTATGTCCTTAATGGAAAACCCTACACGTTACAAAAAGGAGGATATTGATGCACATAGCAAAGCCAAATAATTTTGCGCACAGTACGTCTAACTAAAATGGCTAGTGATTTAGTTTTTTATGAATATAACAAAATTGGAAGTGTAAATTTTACCATGTAATTTGTTTTAATTTCAACTTTTAGTTGCGTCTTTTGAGCTGAACTCAATACTGTGATAATAAAGATGTTTATTATCACAAATACTGAAAATGAGCAATTGGAGTCAACCACTGAGGTTGAGAAAATAGAAGTGTTTTCCATTTCGAACGATGCTGTACCATCAATTGATAGTGGAAAAACTTTTGGACTTTTCAGCACAATAAGTATGGATTAAGAATATAATAAAAACCAGATATTTTGATTGACGCTAAAAATTAATTTCGGCGACGCTAGGATTCTAGATTTTATGTAGGGCGATTTTACGCCGCGGGCTAGGATATTCCTTTAATGATGAACAAAAGAGATTAATTGCTTTTGAAGAGTTTAGCAATAATAAATTTCACAATTAAAAATGATTTGGATCTATTAAGTTATATTGTTCTCCATTATTTGGTTTTCGGCTGCTTTGAACTATGGGCATAAGTTAACTAATCTCCCCAGTTCCTTCAAAATCTAATGGTCCATCATGAACTTTGACCAGGTTTCATCTACCCTTAGCCTCAGGATTGATACAAATTCACACAAATTATCCGCGGACCGTAAAGTAAAAACGAGTACGCGTACTGCCCCGACAAAGCCCCATGCTAAATTTTGCTTTAAACGAGGTTAATTTATTGATGAAAATACCCGTCACACGGTTCGATCCGATAGAAAAATTTGGAAGAAATGTGAAACTTACCTTCTATCAATGTAGTACTCTATCATTTAATTTTCCCTTGAAGTGAGATTCTGCATGGAATACAACGAAGAATAAAACTTATAAATTGTGAAGAAACAAAACAGCACAGAAAAATTGCTTTCAGTCTTAATACAAATCCATATCTTATTGAACTACCAGCAGGAGAACTTAAGATATAAATCAACATAATGTTTCAAAATTTCTAGTATAAATATAACATGATTTTGTCCATCATTCAATTTTTTTCACACCATCAGTTAAGCATATGCATGATACAATGCTCGAAACGTTTTTGATTCATGGGTAATATCTATTTGCGTTCAACTGCGTTTATCCAATTTCACATACTACGCTTGTGTTTAGCTGTTTTTTCTTCATTTAATGCTATTTTAGAAACTTTCGCAGTTTTAACAAACTTCATCATAAAATAGTAGTGTTTTTTTCTGAAATTGTTGGTGTGTTTATGATAGTATAAAACTTTTATCCTATAATAATTGTGGTATTGATGCTAATTATTTTCATCACTTGTTTCGGCGCTTAAAAGCTGGCTAAAGAATCGATTAAGACCTTTCACTGCAACGCCTGCAAGAAAAAGATAAGGTAACGTTTGTCATTTATATAGGAAATCAGAGAGACCCACCCTTGCCGTTTGGTTCTTCCTTTGAGTCCTTCCATTTCATAAATGTGTCGGGCGTAATAACATCATTATCATACATTTCACCGAAGAGTTCGCTGAGAACACCTTAAATTATGCATTCACAGAATTATCATTGTAATGCTTAGACTAAATTTTAAATTACCTTGAGGATGTTCTAAACGGATTATCAATATTTGAATAGCAAACAAACATTCTAGCTCAAGTTCTTCTTTCGAATCAACGTATAGGCGCAATAAAGGCATACAAACATCGGCGAAGGTTTTTTTATCCAATTTATGATTTTTGTTTATATACTTTATAGCGAAATTGCACACAGTCGTAGTTAACGCACGAATGAACGATTTATCTACAGTTGCTATATTCCCCTAGAAATAGTAACGAACGAAAATGTGATGAGTGTAGCGTCAACTTATTGTTAACCATCTTTCAATTTTTAGCCTAAGATGTCATCTATCTATACTAATGAGCATATTGTAATTTGAAGGGCGAAGACCAGTGGGGAGACCCAGGAAACGCTGGTCTGACTCGATTGACGAAGACAGTTAATCGCTGCTCGGATTCAAAAATTAAAGGACGCGGTCAATGAATCGAGACAGTTGGATACGCTATTTGCAGAAAGCGAAGTCCCGAGAGGGGCTGTGGTTCTACGAAGAAGATCGCTTTCACTTAAACTTTATTTTTTTTCCTTTAGTCCTAAAAGGTACTTTCTGTAATAATGTATTTGAAAGACGAAAACAGATCTCAAGGCTTTTACAAATCACATAGCCTTCCCGGATTTTAAAAGAAAAAATCTTACTTGCAGATTATATTTTCAAATCGACACGAATTACTTTGCCAGTTTTTCCAAAGGACGGTATTCTTGCAAGAGGTCAAATGCGGAAGGAGTTAGATCGTAGATATTTTAGGGAACGTGAGAAAATGTACCTTTTGAAGCAAGCTAACCGAAACGAAAGATTAGGACTATGGGGTTAGCAAAGGATGTGTCCAAGGGCAAAAATCCCGACACATTTTTCGCATTCAACTGAGCCTATTTTGAAGTTTTACCTTAGGATTAATCAAACACCGGTCATATAAATGCTCTTTGGAAAAATTATCAAAAAACCCTTGTCTCCTTCACTTTGACAAAACAACCGAACATTCAGCTTCGTTACTTCGAAGTTTATTCTTTGTTCTCCTTCACATTCCCCTACTCCAAGACTTCTTTTCTTTCCAAAATAAAAATCGGATGAATCTTGAAGTAGACAAAGACTTCTTAAGTTTTATATTACAAAAATAAAATTAGGAAAATATTTGATCAGTTTTGAGCAGATGTGAAGGCTATTTCGCATTATCTAATTCTATATGTGGTTCATCCGACCAAGTTTTTACATTGGTGTTTGTTTACAATGTCCTTGTTGAACTCAAATGTTAACGCGATATTGATGTACTATTAATTCTCTTGTGATGTCTTTTTGTTGTGAGAATGACCGGTTATTTCTTGTAAATAAAATATTATTTTATAAGTATGATGTCGCCTTTAAAACATATAAATCTACACTTGCAAATCTTAATCGATTAAAAGGTTATGATGAATTCTATTAAACCTAAATAAAGTTGTAACATATCATCCTTAGATTCCAATATTTAAGATGTATTCTGTTCAACATTCAAAGCGACGCTTCTAGACGTAACATTTTTTTTCCAAACAAATAGAATTTTGCGCTGACTCCTTACTAACTACCGATTATGGAATAGGATAATTGCAACAAATTACTTACATTCAAATAGTCGATAACTTCGTCTTTTCCTACACCATCTATAAGCAAGTCTTTCACACGATCCATAACACTATTCATTTCGGTTAAGCCATAAACGGGGGCAGCAACATCTTTGTTTGCAAGGAATTCAAATTTCTATTGAATAAAAAATCATTAAATGGCGACTGTATAGATTATTACCCAAAAATCTTCTTACATTATCTTTGATGAACTGATCAACATCTTTTTGTGGCATGAAATGAGTCCACTTGAATTCACTGGTTATCCAAAGATGACGAGTCCAATTGGGACCAACTTCCCGCGTGCAATAAATTACCAAATCTTTGATAAACTTCTTACCCAAATGAGGTTCCATTTCATCGCTCCATAAAAACCTTGGATGTATGTGATTTTTGTAAATAAGTGGTACTAAAAATAAAATATTGAAAAACTACTCTTCTGAAGTATTAGCATTTGTAAATACCAAGAAATTGAAATATTCCAGTCCATGCTTCTGGCACATCAATTAATATTTCGTGAGCTATTTTCGAATACTCTGAGTATCCTTGTAGGAAGTGGTCTACAGTAATCAGATTTTGTTTAAAGAAAAGCATAAACACTTGCGCCAACATTTTTCTCTGCATTGCTTTCGTTTCACCTAAATGCAAGTAATCACAAAATATGTAGTAGAAAAACTGCCATCGTGACTTTTCTGGATATCGTCGCATCACGTTGGGACATTCATCGATGTACTTTTCTAGAGCTTTTGATACTAATTCTTTGATGAGACGATTGGTAGTATCCTGATCATCAGGATATTGCACTTCAGGCTCAGGTCGATGATCTCTTTCCCGATTTCTATCTGATCGCTCCAAAGTACGGTCGCTTCGCGCTGAGTCTGATATTGACTTACTACCAGCAGCACCCCGAGGTGGAGGTTGCGAAGAGCTGTAAGAATGACTAGCGGAACGTGGGGCGTTTGATGCAGGACCCCGAGTTGTTCGTGAGGATGAGTTTTCACGAGAACCATGCGTCGAACCTGTACGTGATTGAGGACGATCTTAATGGATCGCCAGTGATAAAGTAGAAAATATTTCAATGTTGATAAGGCAATATATTTACCGTGCCTGTCACGTTCCATGGAATTCTTACTATATGATCCTTTGTTCCGCGGTCCAGAATTACTACCTTTGTTTGGCTCTAGATTTGAAAGTGCAGCAAATGAGTTCATGGAAGAGCCATATGACGATTTCGGAGCGCTTGCGTGACTGTCACTAGACCTCAACGCCCACTGGAATAGAGAAACATCGCCAAGCTTTGTGGGATTTTCATTGACACACGATATCTACGAAAAAAAAAATAAATATTATTTTTAACCAAGACATTAAACTTGGGAGCATACCATATGCCCAATTTTATTCGCATCCACAACGCGATTACCCTTAGCTGTCTTCATGTACCAAGTATCATTGCTATTTTTATTATTATAATTACCACCGCCGCCACCGCCGCCGCCGCTACCACCACCACTACCACCAGTCATACCGCCGTTGCCGCCATTACTTCCACCACCGCTACTACTACTTCCTCCACCGCCCCCACTTCCACTTCCACCACCACCGCCGTAGCGACGATCATCCTTCTTGTTTGGCATAATGTTGTAATTAAGCATTTGGCTATTCAGCTGCTCAGTCTCAGCTTCTTTTTGAATTTGCTCCATTGTTGTGGGGCCTTCGACCCGCTTCGACTCCCATTTATTTTTCCGTAAATCGATTACGTCTTGCAACATGAACCTAACTCGACTACTGATTTTCTTGCGGTCTACGATTTGTTTCATTTCTTTCATTGTTTGATCTAGATCATTATTTTGAGCCTTTTCAAGAGTTTTTCCTACGGTTGTGAGTAACTTGCATAAACATTCCAGCTTATCTTCTGAGTCTGGATCCAGTAAATCATTAATACATTTGTTCGTAACTTTGACGTTCAATATATTCATTTTGAAGAGCTCGCCAATAAATCTCACGGTTCCACCTGATCGTCTCCTAATCTTGCGTTCCTGCTCTTCATAATTTGCCTGCAATTCAAATTTTTTGTCAAGATCTGAACATTCTTTAATTTTCTCAATGATCGGGCGAAGTTGTTTTTCCTTAGCCTCGCGAGCCAACACGTTTTCTTCAAATTCGCGTTGTGTTTTGTCAATCAATGCGTTCCTAAACACAACCATGTTGGAGGCCTTTTCCTCAGCTTCAGTCATCGATGCATCATCGCGAATCGATTGTAGTTTCTTCTCTATTAACTTCAAACAAAGGCGAGCGTATTGCAATGAAAATGCCGGTTCGTCAATAGCCTTCTCGAATACCAATTCCATTACGCCTATAATTTTTTCCGCAGTGTTTATTTGTAAACTCATAATCTGAGAAACAAGGATCTCGAATTTTTCCGGTGTCAGCTTGTTCAGAATTCCTCGAACTTTACGTTTCAGTTGGTCAGTCGAGCGCTCTTCAGCGGGTACATTTTCATCTGCACGAAGATGAGTAGGACGCCAAGCATTTTCGGTTTCATTTAGCTTTACATCCTCACCTAATGACAAATTCAAATAAATCATCCCTGATTTGGAGCCCCGCGAACTAGACTTGCCGCCACCCACGCCTGGCATTGAAGCTTGCTTTCCGTATTGGTTCACACTTGGGCCAACACTTACTCCACCAGTGGAGGCACCACTACGAATATTCAGCGCTACATTGGCTCCACCTTGATTACCCATATGATGACGCTTGTTGACAGAAGCAAATGATGGAAGAAGCGAATGTTGCTGTTGAATATTGGTATCTGTTGGCGGACGCAAAATTTGTGGTGCTACTTTTGGTTTTGTTTTCGAATAAGGTGATTCGCGTAACGCGAAAAGCTGAGAGCGATCGTACGTTTTACTGCCATCTTGGTTGAACGGAGACCACTGTCCTTCATTATACTGAATAAGGGCAGTTGATTGTGTCGTGGACTTAGATGTGTTCGATCCTGTTGAAGTTGTATCACTTGCCTCTCCGCTAGGAGCAATAGTCTTAGAAGGAACAGGGGCAGCTTCAGTTTCAGTTAATTCACTAGAGCTATCGTCGGCGGTTCCTATTGTCTGATTATCATTTAAATCGGATGAGGAATCTCGAGGAGTTTCGGTAGATTCGTTTGACTCTGTAGCATTTGATTCGATGCTACTTATTGTTGATTGAACTGATTCAGTCGAAACTTTACTCTCAACACTTAAACTATTATTATTATTTAGACTAGCTTCTTCCCAAAGAGGCTCATCAATAGGAGGAGTCTCGAAAGTACTGATCATATTCGTTCGACAACTATCATTATTATTTACGCTTGACGTATCTACGCTCGCTGATGCAGCCACGGAAGATCCTTTCTTCGCCGTAGTTTGATCACGTTCGTTACCTGGTATAACATTATCGTTGCGATCACTTTTCGGGAGAGGAGTCTTATCGCTTATTGTGCTTGTTGCTGTTATAGTAGGCGATTCCTTGCGATCTGATGCGTTTGTCAAAGCAGCGGAAGCAGTTATCGTTTTACTATGGGGCGTAGCAGTTGTTGACTTTGAAACCTCTTTTTCGTTTAACGTCATTTTGCTTTGACTATTGGTACCAGGTATGGAAGTTGAGGAGAGTCCGGATCCGTAGGCTTTACTTTCCTTATAATTTGTACTAGTCGCGCTTGAGCTAACGCTAGAAAGTTGGCTTTTGCTATCCTTTGCCTTAACACTACTGCTGCTAGCAGAGGATTTGGCTGAGGACCCACTAGTAACACTGATTGACGATGGAAGACCGGTAACCGATGAATCACCTTCGGATGGTGAAAATTTGACCGCTACCTCTTCAACAGTGTCTATTGGAGTTTGAACAGGAGACACCGGCGAGGCAGAAGTAGATCCAATAGAAGTCTGTGATGGTTGTGTTAGAGGACTAACAGATGTCAGCGAAGAGGATGAGGTGGATAATGCTAACACACTTGCTGATGATTGAAAAGGTACAGATGAGGCGGAGAGACTGGAAGTTTTGCTTTGCTGGGCACTGCCCAAATATAAGTTTCCAGCTGGTGCAGCACTGCTGCCGCCACTACTGTAAGTTATCCCTCCACTCAAACTTGAAGTGGATGAGGCGACTGCTCCAACACCCACTGAAGGTGTTCCCGACGAAGAAATACTATTAAGCGATGCAGATTGTTGTATACTTAACGATGATTCAGGTGGCAGTTCAGTTTCTAATTGTAAAGCACTGGTTAGGTTTGGGTCTGATGAATCTGAAAAGCAATTTTCCGAGCATGAACAACATACATATGAATATTTCTTAAGTAAAATTAATGTAATCGGTATCTGAACTATGAACAAGAAAATCATTCGGATGAATAGGACTAAGCAACCCAAGGAATTTGAGATGAGAACTTTTAGAGTTATGCACCCAAAACAGTCAAAATACTTTTTGTTTACTTGATATATCCGTAGGCCAATTCTCTTTTTTCTTGGAAAGCCGTCGGGCCTTGCTATGTTGCGTAGGCAGACGCGTTTCGACTCCTTTGAGTCATCTTCAGTGTCTAAAGGATATGTCGAAGCACATCACATCCTTAAGACACTGAAGATAATTCAAAGGAGTCGAAGCGCGTCTGCTCACACAACAAAGCAAGGCCCGACCGGCTTTGGAAGAAAAAAAAAAAAACCAAAATACAGCCAAAATATCGTCAATTTATATTGATTCCGAACCTTCGAATAGTCTTAAGTGTTTTATACAGTAAAAGCGGGTAGCCTTAAATGTTTTGTATAGCAAAGCATGGCTTAGTGTAAATTATAGGCTCTCCCTTTTTTCAATGATTTCAGCGACAACTATACAAAAGTATAACAATGAACAGTGCGACTCGGTTTTCGAAATTGACTGGCGCGATTGACGGAGAGAAATAAATGGAGGCGCCAAGGCTCGAAAGGGACTGTAGCGCTGGAATTTTAATGTTTTCCTAAAAATAAAAACAATTAGGCCAAGAAGATTTAGGCGATGGCATGGCTAGTAGATCTTTGTAAATATTATTCAAGATCAGGTGCCGTTAATACATTTCTGTTATTAAATTGTTATTTCTAATGTGTGAACTTGCTCCAAAATCAACTTGTTGTCGCGGATAGTTCAAATCTGCGTATCTACTATTGAAAAAAAAATCGAGTACTTCCACAGAAATTGATAGTGTTGCAAGGCGAAAACTAAACGGATTAACTTTCTTATTACATCGCTTCTAGTCGTCATTTTCGTACAGAAAGCGCTACAAAATAGTGCTCCTCTCTGTACATAAATTGGACTGACCATTGTATCAAAAAAGTTATAATGGTTTAATCTTCTCCTGTAACACTATTACTTTTAGTGTAGAGACGTGAATTTTCCAATGGTAACCGAATTTGCAATATCCCCGGCGATATACAAAATACCTGTCATTTCGTTGCTGATGGTTTAGAATTTCAATTCGTGATTTGAAAGCAAGAGAAAGTAGCATCCCTTTAAAATAATTTTACAATCAAGTAACCATTAAAGATCTCCATAAAATACGTCTTTATTATTTAAAACGTCACATATTGCAAAAATAAAAAAATCCCTCGTCAAAAATTTAAAAAAATAAATGAGTGCTTAATTTAGTCATATATTTGTGACTATAAAAAATTTCAAAGGATAGAAAATTTGTGTTGAAATTTGCTCCAGTCATTTCTATTTTTCGGAACATGATTGCACGTTAGCACAAACGAGCTCTACGGGGAAACGGTGTGCTGGAGATGAATGAGAAATAACGAAAGTTGTCGTACGTACCTTGTGCTAAATGACGATGCGACTAGCAGATTGTATGTAGAGAGACGGGATGATAGTTCACGTACATGTGTTCTTACAAATTACACTAGCACTTTTTCTTGCGTTAAACTTCGCGACGATCACAATAGTTAAAAAGGGTTTCTTTCAGTAAATTAATAACATGCTGAAGTCAGTTGGAATTTATTTTAAGCGTATTATTGTACCGGTTGTAACTTGTGAGTCAAGATTTCTTTCTTTTGGAAGTGAAGATTCGCGTTCGTATATCAAATATTAGTACACGAGTATTAAGGCATAAAATATATCCTAAGTGTGTATAAAATCATATAAAAATTCAGCTATCAAAGTGTAAATACATGTAGACTTCTTTGAATATCACAACCGTATGGTCTTCGAACGTGGTAATGCTCGCTGCTACTTTTTCTACTGCTTCATATTCCATCGATAAATTGCTTTTTTCACTTTGATGTTTAATATGATTCAGCGGTCAGTTGGCAATTGTGCAGGAGGGTAGTTGATAGGACTAGACATGGGAATCTCAGGAACACTTCATTTGCCAATTTCTTCACATATACGCACTCATCTCCTCGACATTAATCACATTTGACATATGCAGTGACAACGCCGTGCCTTTCAAAACGTCGAATCGATCTAGGGAGCAGGTCGAAGTAGCTTCAATTTTGCCCGGAACGGCACATGTTATCCCTTTGATTACGTTTAATATTGCCTCTTGCGAACCGAAAATCGATTGGCTAATGATCGCACTCAATTCTTGTTTCAAAAATAAACACACGAACCGCGCAGCATCCAAGGACTCATTTATATTTTGGTCTCTTTTTCTCAAATATCTTTTAGCTTTATCACCATCACTATCACTATCTGATTTAATAATCATTTATATTTTCAATTAAATTAATCCGAGAGCGATTTTAACTAGAATTTATATAAGTTGCAGCACGAAGGTGTTTATTTGAAAAAGGGGCGACAGCGGAAAATATGGATTTCTGAAAATTGACACGAAGCAAGATCCGCTCGGTTGGAAGGCAGCCTTGACTACCTCCAAAAAGTTGATCACACTGCAACCATGTGGTCAGAATTCGGTACACTCAACGGCAATATTCACAGCGCTTACACATATAGCTGAAGAGTTACGAACAAGCTGCGAAATTGCCGACGACCTTGAAATCCCAGAGTTTGACGTTTAGGCGAGGAGAAAATCATAAATAGTTTAGTTTCTCTAGGCATATGCACGAATGTTTTAAAATCACTTTCACACTTCACCGTGTTCCGTATAAGACAACGCACAATTTATGTCTGCTAGCATTAAAAATATACTTTATAAAATATTCGAAATAATTCCACTTTGAAATATTCCAAACTGACAGATAAACTACAGTATCCGAAAATCGGTAATTCGGCACCTTCTCCTCTGTGTAATATTTGATCAGAGGCAATGTCGAATGCTCTAACCACGCGGCTCCTACCCGGTTTACGATACAGAAAAGAAAACGACGGCGACTCATGACTTCGCGGGGAGGGGCTCGTGCGCAGAAAATAGTCGCGAAGAGAGACATGCACAAGCGATCAAGTTGAGTTTAAGCGATGTGGCAGATACCTAACCACGTCCACGTTCGGAACGATCGCAACTATAAGATCATCGGCAATCACCATGCGAAATGGAATTTGTAGTTGTGTCATGTTATCTAGGGTTACCGTGATCAAGCGATCTGAAATGGTTTTTAATTTATTGTTAAAAAAAACACACCACCGCTTTGAAATGATCGTGTAATAATTATGCATCACCACGTAAAATTTTTAAATTTTTGTTGAAAATAAAAGAAATTTCAATGCAAATGCAAATATTCTCCTTGCCACATATTTTGCTGGCAAAGACCTGATATACTCGTACTTGCAATCAGTAATCATTTTAACGAAGATAAATATAAGAATCCTGATTTTAGCAAACTGTTTTACTTCAAGTTAGGTCCCATAGAAGGACATGTAAATCCAACAACTACAAAGGACAGGTACATTTCAAAAGTTATACATATATCAATTATGTATTAACATATGTACGCATATGGAAGGATACTGGTAAAATTATGTGGCAGTGCAATAAGCGAGTCTTCAGATGTGCTGCGTTTAATATTATTGATCTAAAAAATATTTTAATATGGTATTATATGAAACATACTCAGTTCTTTCTAGGAATTTGTAAAAATATACAAAACCCTATTCCGATAACGAAATGCGTGCTTGTGTCCGTCCGTCCGTTCGTCTGTCTTACTGTGGCTTTTCTCCGAAACTACAGAAGCTATACTCGTCAGTTAAATTATAAATTAAAGAGATTTCCCTTGAATGACTAAGATTTTATTTATTTTTTTTTTGTAAATACGCATTTCGACTGCCACTCGCATTTATCTTTAGTGCAATGGAATAACTTAACCCTAGGCTAACAATAACAGTTTATTCCTTACAAATAATATTGTTTTGAGGTATTATTGCCAGAATCCTCATTAAATCTTCTATTTAAAGGTCATTTCTTAATTTCTATTGATTCCACGATGTCGCAGCTTGTTCATTCGATCTACCTCTTTTATTACTCCTCTATGGTGATCTCGTGACCTTTCGTTAATTGCATGTTCTGCCAGTACCATAAAAATGGGAAAATTTTGATTTTCAATCTTTTGCACTAGATAGGATTGGCTTTAACTTTGTACTTTTGCTCGTTGCCATTATATTTACCTAGCTGCCTTTGGATGTCCTTCGGACATATTCAGACTTGTTCAAACGAAAAGGTTAGCGATGGTTAGATTCGACGAGCATATGAAGGAGGTGAAATGGGAAAAAAAGGATCAACTCTGCAGTGGCAGAACATGCAATTAACGAAAGGTCACGAGATCATCATAGATGAATTAGAGGTAGATCGAATGAATAAGTTGCGAATAGTGGAATCAATAGAGATTAGGAAATTACCTTTAAGGCGTAGCCCCTAGCAAAACTGCAAATTTGGGTAAACTTTACAGCCATCCGTCTCAAAAATGTTTGCAATGTTTACAAAAATTTTTAAGTAAAAATCAGAATGAACCATTGGCATTTGAGCCAACTCATTACATTTTGCAAAAAGTTTGTTGCAAAAATTACAAAATTCAAACAAAATAGCAGGTTTTCGTTAAAAAAATATAGTAAATCACGGAAACTATATTATTTTGATATCAAAAGAAGAATGTCATTTTTTAATATAAATGATCGGATGTTTATTTCATTATAAAGAGGAAGGTATGCCGTAAATAGTGAAAAATAACATCAGGCAAATGACCACCACGACCACGCTTACAGGATCATATCCTTTTCATGAAATTTTGCATAACCAAATTGCAAAGTGGCTGCCCTATGTCCTCGATAGCCTCAAGAATGCCATCTTTGAGGTCTTGAATCGATGCTGGGCTGTTAGCGTAGACCTTCTCTTTCACGTGGCCCCAAAGGAAGAAGTCGCAAGGTGTTAAATCACAAGATCTATTCAAAATAACACCTCTTATTGGAAAACCCTATTCTTAACGTACAGAGTTGATTCAAGCTACGTTTGTTAGATCTAAATTATTTACATTAAATTAACTCGTCAAAAATTTAAAAAAGATTTTTGCAAAATTTGTGAAATGATCAACTTCGGTGAAAAAATGTTCAGAGGATTTTCAGGAAGTATCCCATGCAGGGGGTGACCTTTGAAAAATTGATGCTCATCACAGATAGTCGAGAGGGGTGTCACATGAAAAATCTTGATGTGATATTTCCAAAATAGATCTCAAAATTTTCCAGTTAGGTTCTAGGAATGCAGAAGGATAAATGTACGCAATTTTCGCGTGCCTCCCTCGTGATTGGGCACCTATAATCTAAAAAATTTAGAAAAAACGAACGAGGAAGTACGAGAGTAGTCCCAAAAGTACCCGACCTGACTTATGAATTATAGGTAGTTTTAAAAAAACAATTACTGCGATTGACAATACCACCTTTCAACAACTTAATGTGGAAAATTCATAACGATACGTTTATTATTATTTTTTTAACAGACATCCAAAGTGAACGCTCTCAGTGAATTTGTAAATATGGAAAAAATGAGTCATCGTTATGTGATACAATACTTTCATTTGAAAGTTCAAAATTCAAACGATATCAAAGCCGAGTTGAATTCTACTCTGGGGAAGTCTGCTCCTTTGTTTACAATGGTCAAATATTGGGTAGCTGAGTTTAAGCGAGGTCGTACGAGCTGCCAAGACAAACACCGCAAGTGAGGTCACTACGTCAGAAAATGTGAAGAAAATCCACAAAATGGTATTGGATGACCGTCGACTAAAAGTGCTCGAGATAGCAGACATGGCAGGCATTTCAAAAAGTGCTGTGCATCGCATTTTGAGCGAAAATTTGGACATGAGAAAGCTGTGCGCAAGATGGGTGCCGCGTTTGCTCACAATGGAGAACAAACAGCAACGTGATGATGTTTCCATCAATAAATAAAGCCGAGTTTTTGCGTCGATTCATAACCATGGACGAAACATGGGTCCATAATTTTACACTTGAGACCAAGGAGCAGTCAAAGCAGTGGACTGAAAAGGGAAAACCGGTTCCAAACAAAGCAAAGACAGTTCAGCCAGCTGGCAAGGTCATGGCATTCGTTTTCTAGGATGCGCGTCGAATAATATCTATTATCTTGAAAAAGGAAAAACAATCAACGGCGCATATTATGCAGCCTTATTGCAGCGATTGAGTGATGAAATCAAGAAAAAACGGCATCTGACGAAGTGTTGTTTCATCACGACAACGCACCAGTCCACACGTGCGTCATTGCGATGGCTAAAATCAATGAGTTGAAGTTCGAATTGCTTCCTCATGCACCCTATTCGCCAGATCTGGCTCACAAATTTTTTACTGTTTTCTATGTCGGGTCGGGTACTTTTCGGACCGCCCTCGTAAGTCTTGAGCATATTAACTCTTCAGTTTCCCTAAACAAAATATATTAACTCTGCCAAGCGGGTATACCTGGGTACATCCATGATGACTGTCCCAAGCCGGTGTTAAGGAGGAGGGGGATGATATGAACGACAACGAAGATCATATTACCCCAAGTGGCAGTCAATCAGAGATTGTAAGTCCACCCGCTGCGACGACAGACACGGGTTCTGGGGGTCACATTCCCCAAAGAACTGGCGGAAAACTGAGAAGACGCAAGCATGGAAAGCGCATAGGAAGAAGCGTGCAGAACAGCAATCCCTTGTAAGAGAGGAAAGCTGTAAAGCAAATGCGTCCACAACTACTATTCAGATGAGCCTTGAGTAGGGAATGGGGGAACTCGTTAACGACCACTCAAATGAGAAGCAATCCTAAAAGGTGTCTTTGCTGCCCTCACAGGGGACACGTGCAGGAGCCTCTTGCGATGAAGCGACGTTGTTAGCCAATCCTCTAGAGATGACAGCTTGCTCTAGTAGCTCTTCCGCATCAGGCTCTAAAGCACTACCCAGAGCAATACGTAAGCTGAGGCTGACTGGTGGAAGAGCGGAAGAAATGGGTTCTTGTGCACCGCAAAAGAGGAGTAGGTCTGGTGAGGAACCGTCTAAGCTAGAAAACTCCACGGCGGTAACACCAAATATTCAAGTCTAAGAGAGAACTTTAGGTAGGATTCAGAGTTCATTTAGACAGATTAACTTGCGGTACGACATTGTCGCCTCATCTACGAGGTGTGACAATTAAGTAATGAGACTGATTTTATTGCCGCGCTTGTGGTAAACCTGCGACCTCGGTATTCCCTTCCCCGGCATCTTTCCATTGATATATTTACCATCACTCTAGCTTGTTTAGTTCGCCTGCTGTGTCGTATTGAGTAGACGTGTGTTGATGGTGCTCGTCACAAAAATGGAGAAATGAAATCGAGCAACGCGTCGCGATAAAATTTTGCGCCAGATTGGGCGAAACAGCTTTGGAAACGTACGCTAAAATTGCATGGTGATAGTGCTCTTAGTCGTGCCCAGGTGTTTCGATGGCATAAAGAGTTTAAGGAGGGGCGTGGAAGACGAGGCGCGGAGCGGGAGACCATTCGTGGTGCGGACTGACGCGAACGCGTATCGTGTGCGCACCCTAATCCGTGAAGATCGGCGTAACAGTTCGAATGTTGGCCTCGGAACTGGGTATGAACCGTGAAACAGTCAGACAAATTTTAACCGACGATTTTGGGATGAAAAAGTAGTGCACGAAGATGGTTCCAAAGAGCCACGCCACACCGCCCTCAGCGTGTCCCAGTATTTGGCCTCTAAAGGGATCGCCGTGTTGCAACAGCCGCCTTATTCGCCCGATATGTCACCCTGTGACTTTTTTTGTTCCCTTGAACGAAATCCAAGGTCAGAAGAACACATTTTGAGTCGATTACGGACATCCAGGCGGCCGTGACGAGGGTACTCCCTGACATCCCAGTCGAAGCGTTCCAGAAATGTTACGAAGCATGGAAAACGCGCTGGAATCGTTGTATAGCTGCCCACGGGGACTACTTTGAAAGGGTTGGCAGAGTTGTAGAATAATTTTTAAATATACGGTTTTCATGGAATCAGTCTCATTACTTAATTGGCACACGTCGTATGCTGCAGACAAAATCATCACAACACATCACATTTGTTCGAGAGCCATGCGTGAGCAACAAACGTATCTATGGATTGAAAATCCGTGGCAAAAGAATCTTCTGTAATGGAAGATCTGACTGAACGCAGGCATGCTTGTTAGTCCCTACAAACGTGGAAGCGCCTCTTTTGAAACATTTCACCAACCAAGACACGGTCGCAGTGAAGATATAGTATTAAGAAGACATGGTTTGGCACGACATTATTGTTGTAGTAACCCACCTTCCATACGACTCGACTTTACCTCCACTCCACAGAATGTTGGGGTAGGTGGTAGATTACGCTGAGTCTATAGGCGTTACCTTGATATTGGGTTGCGATGCCAATGCACACCTCCATATGTGGGGCAGCAGCAACTACAATCGTGAAGGCGAACAGCTGTTAGACTTTAGGAAGTCTAGCTGACTGAAAATTTTGAACATAAGCTCCACCTGAAGGTATTGGAAAAGCTTGTAGACCAATACATTAGACATACATTACACAACACGGATATCAATGGGGAAAGTCGTATGAAACACCTCTTCATTTCCTAGTGGAGAAGACATACGCGCGGGATGCTTATTGATATTGAGGGAGGCTTCGATCGTGCAGCGTACAATTCTTTGTGTGGAGCAGCAAGAGCTCATGGGGTTGAACCAGAAATTGTGAGCTGGATCAGCAGCATGCTCGAGCACAGACGCTCTCCGCAACGGTCGAGGGTGGACAATGTTTTGTAACTGAGGTGGAGAAGGGATACCTTCATGGGGGTGTCCTTTCACCACTGCTTTGGAGCATATTGCTCAACAGTCTCTTATTTCGACTGTAGGAGCATGAGGTCTATTCGCTAGAACATGCGTATGATACAGTCCTGCTTGCCACAAGCAAGCATCTTAGGGCTCTTTACAAGAATACGCAACGTACTCTAGACACGCTGTAGCAGTGGTGCCAGAACAATGGGCTTTCAGTTAATTCGCATAAATTATTGAGGTTCATTTCACGAGGAAAAGGAAAACTGATGGTTTAATTCTGCCCTGACTGGATGGTGTCACTATCCAACTGCCATCAGAAGTCAAATGTCTTGGGGTTACCTTAGATAGAAAATTTATTTAGAAGGAGCATATTCCTGCAAAGACCAAGCAGGCTAGCAGACTGTTTGGACAATGCAGAAATGCTTTTGGTAAGTTGTGGGGCTTGATGCCCAAGCAGGTATTGTGGCAGTATACTACATGGGCTCATAAGTCCTAGGATTATTCATTGAAAAGCTGGCGACACTGGAAAATGAACACGACTCATTTCGGGAGGCTAATCCGTCAATAGTTTGGGTATGAAGTTACGTGACGTTTCGTCCATTGCTTTGCAAGCTCAATCGCTAGAGTGACTCTAAAAAATGGAAAAACAGGAATATATTCTGAACAATCATTGCAATGGTTTTAGAAATGTTACACCCCATCTGCTCAACAATAGTTGATCGATGGTTTATTGAATTTAAAATTGGTCGTACAAACACCGAAGACGCACCTCGGTCTGGAAGGCCAAAAGAGGCTACGAATACAGAAATCGTTAAGCAACTGCATCGAATCATTTTGAGTGATCGTAAAGTGAATTTAGCTGAGGCTGTGGGTGCAATACATTATGCACGATATTTTGGAGATGCTTCTCTTCTCTGTACCTGTGCCAAGCGTTTTCGATATACCTCATTACTAGGAGCATCGTCCCATATTTTTGCTCCGTACAGTAGTACTAACCCTACAGCACTCATCAACAGACGTCTTGCTGACGGTTTGGGTCCCCCTGCGTTGGCCTGGCCATAAGTCGACTCATAGCCGATACTCCCGAAGCAACCTTGTCAGCGGTTGCCCTGATTTTCTAAAGCGAACTCATCTTCGAGTCAATCAGTAGCCCCAGGTACTTCACCGCTGGCATCGATTCGATTAGTATGTCTCCAATACTGATCATCCTCACTCTAGGGATTCTCTTCTTTGTCAAGATGACCACTTCGGTTTTCTCCAATGCTAGACTGAAGCCTCGAGTAGTCATCCATTCTCTCACTCGGCGCATTAGCATACCTAGCCTAAGTTGCGGGTCCAGCGACCAGAGCTGCAACATCATCCGCATAACCAATCAAGCGCAACTCATCTAGCATCTCAAGTCTCAGTAGCCCGTCATAAGACACGTTCCACAGGTTTGTACCAAGGATAGATCCCTGGGCAACACCCGATGTGACTTCCATCCTTCGTTCGCGTGGTGGAGCGTCCTGCTCTGAAGCCATACTGTCGAGGAGATAGGCCCCCAGCTGTGGAATCGCATCAGTGAGTCTTCCTTTGATGAGTTTCTCTAGCACATTCCCAGCAGTGTCTAGCATGCATAACGGGCGGTATACAGACAGCGATCCGGGATTTCCCTTCTCCTTGCTTATCAGCACGAGCCTCGCCACCTTCCATCGCACCGGGAAAACCCCATCCCGTAGGCAAGCGTTGAATCTGCTGAGCAGCAAGTCATAATAATTGTGATAGACAAGTTGCAACACCTCAGTTGAAACGAAATCTGGCTTGCTTTCAGTGAAAGAACTGCCTCTTCCAGTTCCGGCTGTGTGAAGAGTGGACACTCGATTGCTGTTTCACTGTGGACAGTGTCAACACGGGCGAGATGGGCGGGGAAGAGTGCCCCACTATCTCATTCATCTTTTCCGCATTATGTATGCAAGGCTTCCGCAGGGCACCAAGCTTCCGCATAATTAGCTTGTAGCCTAGGCCCCAGGGATCCTTGTTCACATTACCCATTAGATTTTGCCAGCAGCGATTGTTACTGTCGTTAATCAATTTGCGAAGGCATTTCCTGGTCGACTTATATGCTGCTACCCGGTTGCATGCCTCCGCAGGGTTCCGTGCCCGTTGAGCCTCACGCCAAAGCTTGTGACACTCCCTTCACTTTACAGCGATTTCAACCGACCACCAATGCACTGGGGGCTTGCCGCGCCGGGTTTTTGCGACGGGACATAGAAGCGTTGCAAGCAGTCGTAATGATGCTCATAGTTGAGTTTACCACGTCTTGAGCTGTCAGTTCATCCGTACCCTTCGAATCTCCCTGCAGCGGAGAACTTGCCGTGAGCACCCCGATGAACCTCTCGACGTCCATCCTTGCGGTGTTCCACCCAATTGTAGAAAATCGAGAGAACGGACGTCGGGAGACAACATCAAGGATCTCAAGCACTCCCCAATTCTGTATCCTACGTGCTGAGGACTCCGGTATGGTTCCTTAGCAGCCAATACGGCGGAAAGTCGGCGTATTTCCGGTGCGGATATATTTGAGGCACGCCCCATTTGATTGCTTTAGCGTTGAAGAGTCCCCCAACGAGCACGTTGCCTTCTGCGTTCGAAACAGCGCCCTCTAAAGCATTAAGTTTGGCTTGGAAAGACGACATCGATTCGTTCGGCGTTTGGTACACACTAAAAAAGGTGGTCCCTGATCAACGAACCCACACGATCCGTGAGCATCGGCTCGAGCGAGGCTATAGTTGCGCTTTTGCCGAGGATTTTCTTTACTGCGTCGCAGATTGCTTCTTTATTATCGGCGTCTGCTCCGAATTCGACCAGTTTGTGGCCTGACCGTGTTGGTTGTACTTGTTTAAAGGCAGTGTTGGTGTCTGTCTTCGGGCCTTTCATTGCCCCTGATATCCCGCAGCACTTCTGCGTAGGATCGGCCATCTTGGGGTTTTACGAGCAATGCCTGCTGCCGGGGTCTTCTTTCTCTCCTGTTTCGCATCAGGTCTTTTTTCTTGTTGGGCGTCCGTGTGAACTTTATTTTCTGGCACTTTTTGAAGGAGTTTCTAAGCGGCTTTCTTCGCTCCTTTTGTCAGCAATATCTGAAACCCCTGATCTGGTCGTTCCGCGCCCATTAAGTGCCTCTTCCTACCTTCTTTTATCCCGATCTCTTTCGATTGGGCTAGACGCCATTCTTTTATTGACGTTTGATGGTGGAGCTATCTGCGCGTGCTCTTTAGGCTTAGCCTTCTGCGCTTCTTTAGCCTTCTGCTCTTCTTTGGCCTTCTGGTCCTCTTCGACCTTTATCAAACTCCTCCAGTAATGCCCGATGCGGTCTAGGAGCTCCTCTAATTAAATGAGCCCAATATTTACTCCTTTGTTGATTTTTGGCGAGTTGCATGCAGATTTTATTCTTTTTAAAAAATCTCCCGCTTTTCAGATTAGCCTTTCTTCTTCATGTCGCTGGGCGGCAATTGTACTTTGCGCTGGCCGCCAATTGTATTTTGCGACCATCTTTCTTGGGAGAAGTTATCGGCTTCCGTTTCCGAGTACAGTACTTCCGCCACATTTTCGACGGTGGCGATGAAATCACACAACGGCACTTTATTTGTCCGGTCACTCCTTTATTTTCCTGCCGTTATCTCTTTGTGGACACCAGGGTGTTTCGTTAATATTTCGGGCTTTACGACCCTTGCTTCGATCGCTTCGATAGCGATCGCAGCAGTAACCATCGAATTCTCGATGTTCTTTATATTTTCTCCCACCGCTCGAACATCTGGCGCGCCCTGCAGAGTTTCCCACTCTTTCTTTTTAGAACGCTCTGGCGTTCGCATCATTTTTTGCTGCGCCCGAACACCGCAGGAATCTCTGTCAGGACAAGACTGTCTGTCAATCTGTCATTGTATTCATCGTCCTTTTTGTCATTGTTACTAAGGCTCCCGACGTGCTGTAAACATCGTGGCTAGTCGCTGGTTGCGTCGTCATTGTTGTTATTTTTGCTTTCTTTTTTTTTTGTTTTTGTTTTTTTTAAATCTTTAAGGTTTTAAGTTGCTCCTGTTTGATTGGATCGCTCCTCGAAGCGGTTCGTGTGTGTAGTCGCCTTTTTGGTCCCATGGTTATCTTTGGACCGGTAGCAGAATGCACAGGAAGATTTTCAGGAAGTTATAACAAAATCTTCAAGTTATTGACGGATGTAGAACTCTGGTTGGGCTAATTAAAGCGCAGAACCTTCGTGTTCATTTAAAAGAATATATACTAGGCTGCAGATATTTGGTTTCACAGCAATGAGCTGGAATATGCTCTTGGATGATAATCTAGCGGATCTACTTAATAATAATCCATCGCACAACAGTCCAAATCCGAACCTTGGCGTTGAGATTTTGTTATTAGAGTATATCATTTTATGACTAGCGGAATTCGAGGTGATATGGTCAATATCACGCTCAACCATGTGATTATTACCTAATTTTTCAATTAGTACCCATCACAGCTGGGTGGGCTGATAGTCCGACAGCAGCATCAGAAAACACAAACTCGATGCCACCACCAAGGTTTGAACTTGGGAGCTGCTGTGCAAGCGGAGTCTGCCCTAACCCACTGCTCCACACGGACTATATTTACTTCGTTACTCTAAAATAACGAGTCGAGACTGATATATAGGATTGTCGAGGCAATAGATCAAGGTCTGAGCGCTCAAGAGTGGCTGAAATAGCCATCTTGCCCCAACAAACAAACAAATTTTAAGCGTGAAACACAATTCGTCTTTTCCTTTGCGTTCCTTCCTGATACGTAACGAAACCACTGCCCACAATGAATCCTTTCCGTAACGTCATTTGACAGCTCAAATCGTTCATTCAAAACTAAACGATTAATGCGTTGAAAATAACGACTTTTTATAATTACACATGATGTGGAACTTTCCCAAGCCATTGTTACCATACTTAGATTATAAGTACAAAAATTACCGCTGAGGTTGTGCTTTCCATGAAAGTGCCATTTCGTCTTATTTGTCTATCTGTTTCGTAGCTTCCAATGTGTGCAAGTTCCATAGGTTTCCCATACTCTAAACTTTGATAGGCTGACGGAATGGAACAACAACAAACACCTCAGGAACTCGAAATTTCTCAAACTTTGATAATAATAGTATAATTAATCAATTTTTGAATAGTCATGTTCATGTATAAGGTACTCTGCAAGTTTCAAAAGGATCTAAAAATATTTAGTTAACAGTCTGAATTTTCTTGTAGCACAACAACACGACGTGGCTGTGCAACAAAATGCAATTCTTATCGACTCAAGACACTACGATTTTGTTGGGATTTGATAGAAAATTTCGGAACATACCATGAATATCTTTCAGCATTTGTGCAATATATTATATCAGTAATTTGAAAACACAGTGGAAGCTGCTTAAAATGGAAATATTGAGTAAATTTTATTATTTCTCACCAATATGCTATTACTAAAAACTTTTGATTCAATTTATTTATGAATAGCTTAAAATGAAAGATTCCATTTGATTTGTTGGATATAAGGCCCTCTCGGGAGGGCGTATTCCTGCCTACCCAACTTGTTGAAAAATTTTGTGTACAGTTTGCAGTATGAATGTAAGTTTCAATCAAACTTCATCTAAATTAACATTTTAGCAGGCTGTGAAATATATCAACTATTCTAAGGTCTTTTCACCATTGCAACATATATCTTGCGGGAGATCAGTATAAATTACGCATGGAATCAGAAAGTTGATGTAACATATATCTTGATTTTGGACCGTTGCCATTTTGATGGTGAAATTTAATACGCGTCCATGTACATGGCTCAAACGTTAAAGTTTCCACTATATTTTTCTTATTGATAGAAAATCTTCACGATCTTTTAAATATACTTCAATAATTCTGGTGCCCAAATAGAGTTAGGTAAGGGGTTCAGCGACGCATATCTATAGCGATCAATGAAATTGAATCGAAAATATAAAATTAAAACATACAAAATTTCGCCGAGACCTAATCTACTCTATGGGCGCGAATCGTAGATGCTGACGAGGACACCAAATGTGTAGATGCTTTCGAACGAAAAATTCTCCAGAAAAATGTTTCGCCCCACCAAGCAAAAACCGTTGTGAATCGGTTATATACTTTTGAACGAATCACAAAAACATAAATCTGAAAAAAATATGCGCCCATACGTATATGTAATGAACCTCCAGACTGACGAACGGACGCACAGACTGAGGGATCAACGCACGGACGAATAGACAGACAGCGAGAAGTCCACCTCAAATAAGCAGTCGGTGGCAGTTCCTGATGAGAAAAGTTAAGTATCTCGTCGAAACTGCTTACAATACCAATGCTTGTGGTTCTTAAGAGTAATACATTGAAGGAAGTTACACTTATCAGATATCCGTAAGTTATGTAGGGATGGGCTTTATGTTTCAGTCCTATCCCAGACGGCCTAGAGATCATATCCTTCTTAGACCTCTGTGGTTCTCTTTAAGGTATTCTTGTTTCAGTAAAGCGTTGTTTTGATCTAGTTTCTAAGTGCTTTCTCACAAGTGCTAATAGAGACAGGTGAGTACCCTCATTCTGCTAATAGAGACAGGTGAGTACCCTCATTCATTTTACGAATTGGTGTAGCCAAAGAATTATAATTTGGTGTGAGCTAACACATGTTCTAAAATGGAAAAGGGTGCGGAGGACCGCCCTCCTGACCCTGGAATACGAAATGAATTTAATGTCAGTAACATTACACTTAATGTAAACGAAATAAAAAGGACAAATGCTGGGCACCAACGAGTTGCGAACAAAGGGGAAAAAAACTTTAGAATCATCACCATAGCAACAGACTTAACTTTTAATTTTACGCCACCTGTGTCAATAGCAACGTATCTAGCAATATGGAGACAAATCAGCCCAATGAAGAGTCAGTCTACCTGTCCAGGGCAAATACGACCTAGAATCTAAAGAAAAAATCTTCCCGGCAATCATGGAATGGATAATTAATGAGATTCTTTATGCTCAACTAAGAATCCAAATGCAATGTCGTCATGTCAAGCAAAATGGATTAAGACAAAGTTTCTTTGATACACCTAAGGAAGCTAAAGACGTGACGGGAAACGACGTCCTCAAGGAAAAGATCATAAATGCCTTCATTCCAGGCAGCTTCATCTGCAGGTATGTTGTAATTCGGGATGTCGAATTAGACTTTAAACTTAAAGAGCTAGTTGAAATAGCAAGGCCTTGCAACAAGATGGGAATGTTACTTAATGATATTAAATTAATCAACGCCAAAATAATAAACAGGAGATCCTGAGAAGGCTGACAGCTTCATTCCGACAAAATCAGTTAAGATAACGGTCCCGGGGCAATACCCTCCCAGACTATTTAAAAATCGCACACTTCAATGCTAAAGTCGAATATTTCAAATGCAGGAACTGTGGCAGGTTGGGCCACTACACCACCATCTGTAAAGACAAAACACCGATATGTCTAGAATGTAGTTCAAAAGAATACAATGAAACTTGCAACAACAGAAAATGTTTGCTATGAAACAGGAAAGAGTATGTAGCTACGGAGCAAATATGCCCCAAATGGGCATGAAGTCAGTTTCATATTAAATGTAAACAATAGAGAAGCACCAGGCGATTATCAATAAAAACAGATATGAACGGCTTGAGCTTGAAGACATAGCTCAAATAGAATTTCCTTAATGGAAGAGGAATACATTTTCTGATAAAAGCCCGGCAGGGGATGTTAGAAAAGTCTTAATGAAACACACATATGCTTAAGTGGTGGCCTCTCGTGAGAAAACTAACATTAGGACCAAATGAAACAAAATGCTTTTCCAACATTATCAAACCGCGAACTCGCTATCAAGCCTATAACCATAAATCCCCATAAATAAACAGATGCTGAAAAAATAATATACGAATTACAAAGAAACCTCTCGTCACTAGCGATGCACGATTTTCAAGAAATCGACATGAACTAGAAAACTTGCCCAAATACCTTACTCAGGTTAAAATCCAAAGAAAAGTAAAGGCTACTAAAGAACTATAACTCCGCCGTAGACGGTCCCAAGCCCGTTTGAGATAGGAGGGAACCTCTTGTTTCCCAAACCCACAGTTTCCATGATTCCTCATCCCAAACCACCCAATAAATGGTAGTAAATACTCTCGGGGTCGAACATGGGGTTAACTGGTTCCCAATTAAGGGAACATTAAATGCCGAGAAATGCTAATAACTGTAAATACATCCACAGCTCTGCTACTAAATCTTACTAACACCACCTTTGTTTGTGGAGATGTAAGAAGGTGAAGGCGAATCTTCCGCGCCTGATAACGGAATCGAAGTAATAACCATGCCGCCGGAATGGAGGTTGGGCGACGGCCCAACTCCCCGTCCCTGATAAACGTTAAAATGTTTCCAAACCTGCAGACGGGCCTCGGGATGGATTGGACTCACGACAACGACCTCGTAAACGAAAAAAGGACTATGGCATTGGATCCTGGAGTGTCAGATCACTCAATTACCCTGGCGCTGTTAAGGACCTTTTACAATAGGCCAGTCAATATAAAAAAAATTAAAAATATTGGTAATCCAGGAAACGAACTGGACTCGAAATAATATTTAAGACATGAGATCGCGACACAATATTTAAAAGTGGGAAGCCTACTGGAAAACGAGAATTCGGAGTGGCCTTCATTGTGGATAGGGAGTTCAAATCGCACGTTATTGATTTTAAGGCAGTCAATGAACGATTGTGTGCGACCCGTATAAATGTTCACGCCCCGAAAATTACGAAGAAACGTTCTACAATTACCTGGAAAGACTAGTCGACTCATTGCCTACAAACGACACAAAAATAATTTTAGGTAATTTCAACGCTAAGGTTGGGAATGAGCTATCTCATCGGGGAACGACTGGAGGATATAACCTCCACGATGAAAAAAATGACAACGGCCAGCGCCTGATTGCCTTGGCATGTAGCAGAAATCTAGTCATACGTTCGACTTACTTCTCACATCGACGCATTCATAAAATGACCTGGGTATCACCGGATGGCAACACACAAAACCAGATCCGCCATGTTCTAATCCAACAACGTTGGGCCTCGAGCATACTTGACGTTCGTACATGCCGAGGAGCCAACTGTAACTCAGACCATTACTTGATCAAATTAACCTATAGATGTCGTATGTCAAAGGCATATTTGGCGAAGACCAGCCCACTTCCAGTACCTCCCACCCCAATTCCGATATTGTATCGAGCGTGAGACGCGCGGTATGAGGGCGCGCGTTATCCTGGAGAAGTTCAACAATTTAGGAACCCAGCGCCAATTAGGAGCCCGTTATTTTGCGTTATTGATGGTGTTCGTAGATGATAGACTCTACACTACCAATACTGATGCCGAGTTCAGCCGAAATGTCTAGAACATTCATCCTATGGTCCTCCAAAATGAGTTGTTCTACGCGGCAAATGTTGTTTGGTGTGATGCTGGTTCGCGGTCGACGATCATGCGGCTCATTCTCGACGGTTTCGCGATCATCCTCGAATGCTTTAGCACACTTAAACACAGCAGCCCTACTCAGGCACTCACTACCGAACTGATTTCGCATATGCAGAAAAATTTCCCTGTTTTTAACACCTTCCCACACTTAAAAAACTAATGACAATACGTTGCGCAACGGCAGTCGGCACTTGACGTTCACTCATGGTCGTAGCACGTGCGTGAAGCATGCACTCCGGCGAAAACTATGCCACACTGTTCGTTAGGGACCTAGCTATCACATACTCAAGCCACGACGTTCAAAACATACATGCGTGCCATCTACAGCATTTGTCTCGATCATATTTGAACTACATTCGTATTTAAAACCTTAAAATTTTTATACCGTAACTTTGGAGAAGTTTCATAAAAGTAGCTGTTCTAGACAAGTCGCGAAACTAATAGTTTTATAAATACGAGTATATGTTGCAAAACCCTAAAAAATGTGAACGTTTCAATTGAAATTAAAACAAAGTGATTTTGAAGTAAAAAAAAAGTGAACAATTAAGTGAAAATTGGCACAACAATTGGAAATTTAACTTAAAGTGATAATTCAAACACAATACACAACAAAAAAATTAAACCAATTTGAGACTTATTACTTTGCGAACATTAAAAATATAAGTCTAACGTGTGAGAATATTGCGAAAAATCAACGAGCTAAATTTTCTCCTGCTAAAAGAGGAATTGGAAAAGCGGAAGATCCCTACCGAAGGTAGTAAGGCTCGGCAAATTATTTTTCTTCGGGTGTTGCTTTTTGAATGAGCAGGATCCATATTACGACCCGATCTAGTAAGTGGCCATACACTTTGCAGGAGTAACACATTTTTGCTGCAAACTGCCACAGCAAAAACAGCACTAATACACGGAGAAATCAATCTTCTAGTCAAATTAGGAGATTTGTTGTTCAGGCATCATGGACGAATGCATCTTAGGAATGAATTTCTTGAGATCACATGGTTTTACGTTGGACTTGGTCAGACGAGTATTGAGATGGCGAATGTTGAGGTCTTGATAGAAGCTCCCAGTGTATAAACTTCCAAGATAAACGTCATTGTAAGTACGGAACGCTGGTCTGACTCGGTCGACGAGGATAGTTCATAGCTGCTTGGATTTCGAAATTGGAGGACGCGGTCAATGAGCCGAGATATTTGAAGGCGCTATTTGCAGGAAGCGAAGGCCCGAGAGGGGCTGTAGTGCTACGAAGAAGAAGAAGTACCGACACTGCTGTATCGAAATCTTGCGAAAGCATCGCTTGGGCTAGACTTGATAGTAATTCTACAGACCACCGATCCTACGAGTATTTGATCAAGCCAACGAAGACACCTGTCAGCTCGCCTCCAACATAACATCTTTGGATGCTGAAAACGACCACCATTCGGATAGGAAACAAGCGACAGGCAAAACACGAGTTGGTGTCAGCGATATCAACTCATTTATCAACGGAGCCTTCCAAGTAGCTTTATGAAATGCTTAGTGAAGTATTGCGATATTTTCTCCTCGAGTCCAGATGATCAAGGGCGAACAAGTATGGAGTCTCACGTCAAAGACAGATAGGGAGTCAAGCCGAACCGACAAGCACCAAGACGACTTCGACGGTGTGAACACATTGATCAAAGGCGTAGAAAAACAACGCCACTGAGCCTTCTGTCAGTCCATGAGCCTCACCAGTAGTTCTGGTTAAAAAAAATGAATGATAGCCATTGCCTTTGTATCGACTACAGGCAGCTTAACGATGCCACGAAGAAAGACAGTTACCCACCTCCATCCACATGCCACCTTTGCTGAAATGGCTTTCTAGACTCGATCTTAAGAGTGGCTACTGGCAGGTAGAAATAGATGAAAGGGCCAATAAATATCATCTCTCTCAGCTGGGACTGGATCATGGCAATTTGTGGTGATGCCGTTTTGGCTTTGTACCGGTCCAGCAACTTCGAGCGCCTGGCGGAATACGTCTTAGGAAGGTCAATTGGAAGACATGCTTGGTATATGTGGACGACATGATCGTTGTAGAGAGAACATTTGAAGAACTTATGCGGAATTTTGAGGAGGTATGCTCAGAATTGCGACAGGGGAAACTGAAACTTAATCCCGATAAGTGCATCTTTTTTGCGGCTGAAGTAAAACATCTGGGACACGAAGAAGGAAGATTTGCACTTCCGCGTAAAAAGATTTGCTCTTCCGTGAAAGGACAGAAGCGAAGACTGAGAGATCAAATGCAAACCTATAATGTACGGGTACCATTTGAAAGAATTGCCGTGGACATCGCAGGACCCTTCCCTTAATCCAAATGGGGGAATCGCTATACACTGGTTGTAGCTGATTACTTCAGAAATGGCCCAAAGTCTACCCCATTGCTAACAGAAAGACACTACCGTAGCTGAACAGATCGTGTTACACTTGGTCAGTATATATGGAGTACGAAAATCAAGGACAACGCCGCTTCATCCTGAATCCGACGGAATGGTCGAACGCTTTAACGACATGCTTAATAAACACGTAGCTAAGATGGGACCGACACATTCCCTTATTCTTGATGGCGTACGGGTGCGCAGAGCATGTATCGACGTGTGAACCACTAGCTTGTCATTTACCGACTGATGTGAAGTTTGGATGCATCTTGAGCATCCTCAAACCATCTCGGAGTACACAACCGACCTACGAACCGTCTTAATCAAATACACGGTACAGTGCAGAAGCACCTGGAATCGGCTAATGATCGTATGAAAACCCAATCTAATTTAAGGGCAAATTCATCTGGGTTCCAGCAGGATCACTTGGTATGGTTGCATAACCCATGGCAGAAAGGCAGATCCCCAAAATTGCAGTCTATTTGGGAGGGACCATACAGAGTCCTTGAGAAAATCAACGATGTCTTGTATCTCATACAGGAACATTGAGAACTTAAATGAAAATCATACACCTAGACCTTTTTGACCCTTGTTATGCCCAAGAAGACGCAGATACGGATAGCTAAACATCTTTTCGTAGCGAAAAAATCGAAGGTGGGGGCAGAGTTACATGTTCATATAAACTTGTTATGCTATACTTAAAACTCCATCATCAAAAAAGTATCAAATTACATGGCAAACAATGAATCATCATCGAACTGATTAGCCGTTAAACACACTAGCGACGACGTTATTGTCATTACAACTACAATATGGGACTGATGGTTAGTTACACCGATGACGTCATCGGTTTACATCATTACAACAAGTACAGAGTTGGTAATCAAAATATGAATAACGGCATCGGCGCTTACCTCATTACAACATTTAAGTGGGTGATAATTAAAAGCATCTGACGTCATCAGCGAATGTTCAAAATATATTGATTGCCCTGTATAAATATATTGATTGCCCTATATAAATATATTGATTGCCCTATATAAATATATTGATTGCCCTATATAAAGCGTATGTGGTTAGAGCATGAACGCATAAGCCGAAGGTCCCAGGTTCAAATCTCGTTGGGAGCAACGTGATTTGGTTCAGGGGATTTTTCGGACAGACTATGAGTGTTCACTCATTGGTCATATGTACTGATTTAATCAGATCATATCATAGCTGAGCAGGCACAAGGGAGCATGGTACTGACCAAACCAACTTCCAAAAAAAAAATCAATACGGTCATGAAAATGAGATACTCTATCTCTAACCGAAGGCCCGAGAGGGGCTGTAGTGCTACAAAGAAGAAGATATAAAGCGCAGCGTCACACAAGAGATGAGTAGACTCACGGTATTAGCAAGTGTTGATACGTGTGATGATTATTCGTTAAAAGAATTGCGATAAAGTGCAGTTTATAGTGAAAAGTGAAAAAGTGTTAGGAAGTGAACAGCAAAATTGGAATGATAACATTCGCGGAAATCACAGTTATGGGCTGCGCACCTGGTAAATTTTCATGGATTTGCTTAAATAACTTGAAAACTATTCACTCAAAAATCATGCAAAATATAAACCAAACAAAATAATTAATTCAAAAATATTATTTGAGACCCTCATAACAACACATTTCATTTGACATGTCAAACGGTACACATTGTTAAACTTTTCTTTTCCTCTAAGTAACCTTCTCCATCGACTAATATGCAGAATATGGTCAGAAGATCAGTTACCAGACAAGTTAAGATGTAAAAATATTAGAGACATCGCTTTGCTGTGTACATCATATAAAGTGTTTTCCGAAATCATAGAAAGAAGGGTAAGGCCATACTATGAAAGTATTATAGGAGAGTATCAGGGATGCTTTCGGAGTGGACGATCTACAATAGACGAAATATTCTCAGTAAACCAGGTGTTCAGAAAGTGCTGGGAATGTAACATCAACGTGAACCAATTCAAACAAAAAAGCTTTATACAAAATAATACTTGAGTTTGGAGTCCCAACAAAACTCGTCCACATTGCCAAAGTCACGATGCTAACCAGAGTCCCAGGTCAAGGTACGCGGCGAACTAAGCGACAGCTTCATAATGGAATCAGGCTCAAAACAAGAGGATGGACTTGCCCCAATGCTCTTTAATACTGCGCTCGAGTACGTGATCAGGAAGGCAACCGCTGAAACCTCTGGTACACTAATGTTCAAGTTCAAACAATTGATAGCGTATGCTGATGAAGTCAATATTATGGCACGATCAATTGTAGATGTCAAAGGAGCGTTCCTAAGCCTAGAATCTGAAGCAAACCGAATTGGCTTACGAATTAACGAAACGAAAACTAAACTCAGGACTCAAACAAGAAAGAATATTCCAGTCCGGCAAAACCTGGCCGTTGAAAACTATAATCTTGAAAGTGTGGATTTTTTTATCTTGAAGTCAACCTGAATAAAAGAGGTGCCCAAAATGACGAGGTTGGATACCGCATCAATGTATGAAGCCTATTACTCCGTACTTCCAATTCTAAGTCCAGAGCCCAAGTCGGGCCTTGGCCTCCAGGATTAATTTCCTCCAATCATCACGGTTCCGCGATCTTGTCCGCCAGTTGTTTACTCCCAACAGGGACCTGCTGTCAGATTCTAATGTGTCTTCCCATCGAGTTCTCGGTCTTGTGCTTTACCCGTCAAAATTCTTTTGGGTAGGCGGGTTTCTTTCATTCTTTCTACATGGCCCGCAATTTACGTAGCTTTACGCAAGAGGAAACAAGTGGATCGTCAAATAGTTCATACAAGTCATCGTTGTAACGTAGTCTCCACTCTGTTCCTTGTTTCACTGAGCCATAGATTTTCCGGGGTACTTTGCGTTCAAATACGTTCACTACCTTTTCGAATTCGCTCGTTAGGGCCAATGTTTTATAACAGCACAGGTTTGACAAGTGTTTTGTAAATGTAGAGCTTATTTTGTCTGTGCACAACTCTGGACCTTAGAATGGGAAGGACGGAGTAATAGGCTTTATTTGCGGCCTTTATGAGGCGTCCAAGCTCGTCCTTTTCGGCGCATCTCCTATTTAGCTTGGCTCCAAGGTAGACAAAGTTATCAACAGTTTCAAGGTTGTAGTCACCTAAGGTCAGGTTTTGTCGAACTGAAGTTTTGTTCGTCGTTTGAGTTATAAATTTAGTTTTAGTTTCATTAACAGGCCAATTTGGTTTGCTTCAGATTCTAGGCTCAAAAATGCTCCTTTATCATCTAAGATTGAACGTGCCATAGTATTGACGTCATCAGCATATACTAGCAATTGTGTGGACTTGAACAGTAGTGTACCTGAAGTTTCAGCTGATGTCTTCCTGATGAAAAGTTCCAGCGCAATATTAAAGAGCATTGGGGCACGTCCATCCCCTTGTTTTAAGCCTGATTTCGGTATAAAGCTGTCCGTTAATTCACCGTTTACCTTGACCTGGGACTCTGTGGTTAGTATCGTGACCGTGACCATGCGGACTAGTTTTGTTGGAACACCAAAGTCAAACATTATTTTGTACAGCGCATTTCTGTCAACACTGTCGTATGCTTGAAATCTACAAAAAGTTGGTGCACATCCATGTAATATTCCCAGCACTTTTCAAGCACTTGTATTACTGAGAATATTTGATCATTTGTAGACCGTCCATTTAGAAAGCCTAATACTTTCATAGTACCACTTTAATTTTCTTTCTATAATTTTGGAGAGCACAAGACGTCCACAGTAGAGCGATACCTCTATATTTTTCACACCTTAATTTGTCCCCGTTTTTGTGTACAGGACATATTATACTTTTCCACCAGTCCTCTGGTAACTGCGCTTTCAATCATATTCTGCATATAAGTTGATGCAGGAGGTTATTTAGATGGGGAACCCCGCTCTGGAGTAGTTCTGCTGATATTCCATATACTCCAGGAGCTTTATTTTTATTCCGTTAGATGGGCGTATATTCTGGAAACTTTGGGATGCCATTGCAAGTTCCAGAATAACTGATGCAGAATCTGAGAGATTATCTGACGGACCGTAGCCTGTTCTATAAAACGAAGAAAGGTTGGCCAAGGATGAATGTTACCACAGGTATTGCTTACGGTTCCATCCTAGGCCCAAAACTATGCAACATTTCATAAGATTGGCTAATGAAACTGAGACCGGATGAGCCGCCTTTGATCGGCTATGCGAATGATATTGCGGGGCTAGTCGCTGGGCACACAAAAGGTTTGGTATGCTGATGCGCCGGATGTGAGACATGATGACTGCTCGCAGGTTCAGCATAACACCAGAGAAAGCCAGTGATATTCCTAATGAAGAAAAGAATCTTCCAGAGTAAGAACGATCAGCATGGGGGCCATTCAAATCAAAATTAGCAATATAGCGCCTCAGCTTGCTGATAAGGCTTGAAAACGAGTTTCATCGATCAAATCACGGCAACGGATGACAAGGCTGCCAGCAATGCACAACAATCCCTGATCTGGCAGCAATGAACAACAATACCTCAGTCGAAGGTATGGGGAGACCGACTTGAGCCGGCACGGATGTTTTCAGTGTTCCCTGTACAAGATTAGTAAATTGCAGTCTCCCGATGGCGTGTTCTGCGCTGAGCGGTAAATGACGTCTGCAGCACTTTTTGCGTGCAAGAAATTGGAGAAAGATAATTCTCAGCAGATCTTATCAGAGAGGTGCTTAGATCATTTAACAAATGGAACTATGCGGTACATTGCGTGCCAAGGAGTCCGAGCTCAGAACGTATATTGCCTTTATAGTCCCTTGGCACAAAAAATTAACACTAATTCAAGACTGACAGGCACTATTAAAGATATATATGGAATGGTGGATCAATCACCAAAATTCCAAGAGAGTGAAATTTAATCCTGACAATGTCGAGAAAAAATAAGAGTTATACCATAATTTTGCTCAAAAGTGGAGGAAAGGTTTTTTGATAGCACATGTGCAGACATAGTTCAAGCGATCTCACAGGGCTAGTCTTGATCAAAATAGCATAGTCAAATTAGAATTTACAATTTTCTTTGCATGCATTTTGAGTAAAAAGGACTCAAATACCTTTCCCTTTTCATTTGTTTTGAACAAAAGTGCAGCTTCTTTACGTAGTTTTCTATAGCAACTTAGCGCTCTGTAGATGATTCCGGGAAGTTTTAACAAGCATTGTGGATAACTTTAACAATAGTTGCTAAACCAGCGGCTGGGGATGATGGCATCTCTGTTCTATTTCAGATATTGAATTTGTAGGGTGCCGCCTCGGATTGATTTCCCACTCCATTCCGGAATAATTAGGGTTAATAAATTGAAATAAATCAACACTTTCTTCGAATACGTACTTGGAATGAGGAGTCACGGGTAATGAGGAAGTAAAACAAATTTCATTTGACGTGAAAATTACGGCGTGATATTTTTTGGACAATTTAAAGCAATGATTTGATTCATTTAGCAGACAAGAAGAGCAAATATAATCTCCATAATATAATACCATTGCTGAAATTTTGTGAGACAGATATAAATTATCTAAATGGGTATTTTTATTGCGCAGCACATGTTCATGTCTTCCAAAATTTATGAAGTATGTTGTTTTGGAGTTAATACGTCTGTTGATTCACATAGGCGTAAAAAACTGGAACCGTCACCATTTTATTCACTCAGGGCGAAAATCACATAAGGTTAATTTCTCCAGTAATAAAATAGGTGGAACCATCGATCTAGTCAACGAAAACTACACGACGGATGGTGAAAAACAAAGCGCGATCACGTTCCTTTATTATTTAATTTTATGGCCGTGAAATGGGACGCTTCGATTGAAAGTTCAAAAACGTTCGACAGTTGAAGAAGGCGTTCAAGTTTGATACTACGGAAAATGTGAAAAACAGTTGTATCAAAATGAGTACGAAAAAATAGAGAGCGTGGCGAAGAAATTTCCACAATTTTCTATGAAAGCAACGTAATCGGAATTTGATTTTGATCGTGTGTCGCGTATTTTTTGTTAACTAGATCGACGGTAAAATAAGAAATATTACCGAGATTCATTCTAAAATCTAATAAAATTTATTTACCTTCGCAAACTTGTTCCGATCCATCTAGCCATAAGGACTCATCAACTTCTTCATAATACTCATTGCAACCATCTGTAAATAAAAAAATCTAAATTATGAATTTCCCAGTAGAATAATAGAAATCTTAACGTTAAATAAAAGTGTGCTGTGAAAACAATCTAATTTTTTTTCAAAATCAAATTCATCAAGTTAACGCTATTTACCTGCAGGCATGAATGCTACCGGTGAATATTTTAATTGTTTATCTGGCGCAGGAGGTGGATGAATCGTAATAACTTCATCCGATTTGCTAGAAAGTTTATTTTTAAATGATTTATATACTTTTAACGGCAAGAATTGTCAAATTGCTTACCTCCTTTTGGGTTTCGCATTTTGCAAACGAATATCACTTGATGACACATCATTTACCGTTGTCACCGAAGATGTTCCTGTTAGGCCTTGATTCACAGGAATTGCCGGACATGAGGACACCATTTTATTAGAAACTAAATCTAAAATTAAAGAAATCATTTCAGATGATCTCTGAATATTACATACATTCAAAATATTACCGGGTCCATAAATTAATTGCCTATTATTGGACTGATCTTGAGATCCCAACGACCCCATATCAGCTAATTCCGAGCCTTGACTATATTGATCTTGATATTCTCCTCCATCAGATAGCGATGAACTAGAATGCTGTGACGGGAAGAAAAAAATATCTTGTTAGACTCAACATTAGAGGTTACATTTCCCCATATATAGATTTACATACTTTCGGCAGGTCCAGTTCATCTAACACATTTTTCTTCGTAACGGGATCTATAATCGGGAGAGCATGTTGTCGCTTTTTCTTCTCCGGGTTAGGACCTCCAAGCGCCATATGTGTCCCTTGTTGACCAGGTGCTGTTAGAACACAAGGCGGAACAATTTGTCCCTGTCCAACCGGAGTCTGCATTCCAGGAGTTGCATTTCCAACCATTGGGCTTGGAACTGCACCTCCTCGGTGCGTTGCAGCAGGCATCATAGCACCTGGTATGAAATATTGGAAGCCAGAAAACCCCGGCATTTGCGAATTTTGAAAATGTACATAACTAGTCTGCTGACGAGTTGCACCATAGGGTGCGTGAAAAGACGTATGCGGTAACATTACCGAATGATTGGACAAGTACATTTGGGGCATATTTTGCCTTGGTGGACGTGTCGTGGTTGTAGTTGATGCTCCCCGAAACATTTGTTGATTCTGACGAACACTAGGCGTACCATTGGCGCCACCAGCTTGCACATACTGCAATTAGAAAGTTACTCTCATCATGTAAAGAAAAAACAACTAGAAAATAATTTACAACATACCATTTGCTGAGGAGGCGGTTGCTGCATCTTACTTAGATCCTGCTGCGGTGGCGTGGGCGGTGCCGCAGATTGGATGCCTCGTATCACCGGTTGGCCTTGGTGAGGCGGCCCTGCTTGGGGCCCTGGCGTAAAGCCAGCAGTAGGTGCTGCTACATAACCATCTGTTATTTATATGATAAATTTTTTATCAAACACATAATTCATCCATAAATTCAATATAAATTTAAATAAACCCCAATGCTAAACATTGGATGTGTGATGATCGATTTAACAGTCCAAAACAGGCGATGAAAACCACGAACTACTCGAAAAAGAACGAAAATCTGAATATATACGTACATGTTATTCACCCTTAAGCTTAAGAAAATAAACAGATTGGCAGCCTGCCTCCGAAACAAAGTACTATAGAGCTACATTGCATGCAATGCACATTGGGTTCGTCACCTAATGATCTGTCCATTTAGCAAACGATACGATCAAATACTCATAAATTAAGTTGTGCCACTTTTCATAGATTGCAAATAAAACAAATCCAGACAACTTCACTATTTTCTTGTAAGAATGTAACAGAGACAATCAAAGTTGGTTATCCGCGAACAAAAGACTCGCCCATTCTCGAGCTTACAATATCTTCTGGATTATAAACGCGGGAATCCGCGTCTGGTATCCCAGACTGTCACTAATAAAGTTCAGACAATACTCTACTCAGTAGCTTTCTTTTTCAAAGTAAACGTGTTGTTTACAATATTATATTCATCATGTCTATTAAAAAAAACGCTCGAAAAAGCGTTCGATGTGGAAACTGAATTAAAAATTATTTCTCATCTTAAATCTGGGGAAAATATGTCATCCTTAGGACGCGCATTTGGGATTGAGTCAACTGTGCGAAGCATAAAAGCTCAGAAAGTTAGAATAAAACAATCGATCGAGGAATATTCAGCGACTTCGGTGAAGATGCTGAAAAACAGTGCGTGATCCAACAATAGAGAAGGCAGAAAAACTTCTTAGGATTTGGGTTCAAGACAACCCTTAAAACGAATCGCAATTGATACTGTAACTATTTGGACAAAAACAAAACTTTTGCATTACGAGCTAGCTAATAAAGCAAAGTTTTAGTACAAATAAGGGTTGGTTTGATAAATTTAAGCAAAGATATAAACTTTATAACATAAAATTCACCGGAGAAGCAGCAAGTGCTGATGAAAACGCAGCACAATCATTTTTCGTCATATAAACAAAGACCATAAGTATGTAGAGATTCACTTCGGACCAGATAGGTATATATTGGAATCGCTTGCTTTCTCGAACGTTCGTGTCGCAAAGAGAACGACGTGTTCCTGGTTTGAAAGCTAAGAAAGAAATTTTTTACCCTTTTCTGCACGAATGCAAACAGATATTTCAGATGCAAGACTTTTAAAAACGTAGGAAAATCAGCTTCGAACGTACATTGAAGGCCTAATAAAAAGCTAGATCTCAGCTTACAATATCTTGACGAAGACGTGAAGTTGGTGTTTTTAGTGGCCGAGGTATCATTTTTCAGTTTAAATGTTATTACTTTCACCTGACGTGGATGCAAATGCTAGATAACACTTAAAATAGCGCTGCCGATAGTGAATGCATCCGTACCTTTCGGATGTTTTATAACATTTTAAATACAGTAGGCATGGAATTAACTGAGAAATTCGATTTTAAATGGTGTATGGCAAAACAATTGGTAGACGAAGAAAATTCATTGAAGGCAACAAAGGAACCCGAAAACACAGATAAAATCAATGGAGACAAATTAACAATTAAAAACCTGTCTAATATTTTTGACATGGTTAGGTGAAGAGATAAACAAAATAGACGACACTTCTAGCTTCAGCTAGACCAAAAAAAATTGAAGCCAAGAAACTCAAGATATCACACTTTTTCAAGCCAAACAGCAACTAGCTTTTAAACATAACTAAAATATTGATATTAAATATGACTAAGATATTTTAGCTAACCTAAAAAAATAGCTCATAAAGGGTGGTCCAACCATAATGCACGACCTTAATTGTGAGTTTTTCGCCCAACTTAATTTGGCATTTCTTTGTTTCAGTGTTTGACAAAGTCAACCATGGAGAGGTATACAATTGAGCAGTGCGTTAAGGTTGTTGAAGCCTTTTACGAAAATGGGCGTTCAAATCAAAATGCATTTCGTGCACTTTGTGATATTTTGGTTAGCATAATCGACCAAATGTGCCCACAATCGGGAGAATTGTGCGCAAATTTCAGCGCATAGGAAATGTGAAATCACCTGTACATGCTCGCCCAGTTCGTTCTGCGGAAAACATTGCTGTTGTTCGCGATAGTGTGGCAGAAGAGTCGTCAACCTCGACCCGCATTTGGGTAAATGAGAATCCACGAGTTATTGTTGAAAAACCCATGTATTCATAAAGAGTGACTGTTTGGTGCGGTTTATGGGCTGGTGGCGTCATCGGGCCGTACTTCTTCGAAAATGAGGACGGCCAAGCAGTTACCGTGAATCGTGTTCGCTATTGCGAGATGATAACGGACTTCTTGTGGCCAGAAATTGAGGTTATGGACTTGGACGATATGTGGTTCCAACAAGATGGTGCCACTTGCCACACAGCCAACGAAAAAATGGCTCTTTCGCGCGAGAAATTCAATGGCCGTGTGATCTCACGTTATGGCGATGTTAATTGGCCGCCACGATCGTGTGATTTGACACCGTTGGACTTCTTTCTCTGACGATATTTAAAAGAAAAAGTGTACGTCAATAAGCCAAGAACAATTCAAGAGCTAAAGGATGAGATAATTTAGCACATTAACGACATTGAACTTCAATTATATCTCCGAGTCATTGAAAATATGGACCATCGGATAGACGTATGCCATCGTAGCCGTGGCGAGCATTTGGGCAATATTTTGTTTCAGACATAATTGTCATAGATCCTTCTATTATAATAAAAAATATTAACACAATTCTCTGAAAACTTTTTGTTTCATTTACAATTAACATCGTGCGTTTTGGTTGGACCACCCTTTATTTAAAATATTTTTTTGAAATCAATAACCGAACGGAACCAGTGCATGAAATTAGAACCTCGATATTCGCGTATTCAATGTTCGCGAGCTTCTTTCGGAGCGCAAAAAAGCAATTCAAAAATATGTTCTGGAGTAAAAAAAAACCAGTTCGGCAAATGAGTAGCACCCTTTTGGAATGAAATGGGAGAGTCCCGCAATAAAATTACTTGTTGGCAAACATTGCGGCTTGTTTCCTAGTTCAGTCTTTAAAATTGAAGTGGACAATATAATAGGTGTGCGCTTATAACAGTTTAAAGTGAATCAATTCAAAGAATTATTTTTTTATAGAAGGTAAGAGTTTGAACAAATTAAACTAATTGAAGGTATAATTATAACATTGTAATAATATTACATGGGCCGTGGACCTTATTGTAGTGCAGTGTAGGGAAGACTTGTCCGTCAGCTCCGAGATGAGGGGAAAACTTACAAGTTCATTCCCACATCAATTGCACGGTCTGAAAATATTTTTATAAATGCCCTCAAACCGCAAAAATCAATTGAGGTGCGTGGAGCACCTAAGAAAAATCAACAGTGACCGACAACCGTATCGTTACATTAGCTAAACGCGACCCATTCAAATCATCTAGGACGATTGCAAGCGAAATTGGGAATGTTTCGTCATGAACCGTTTGACAGCAATTAGTAAGCGCAAAACTACCTGGTACGGTTGCCCGAAATGTTACTGTTCTTAAAGCTCCAAATTTGAAGCAGAGGAAAAACTGCGTTTGCACATAAAAACTGGCGTGGATCGCAGGGTGAGAAAAAATGTTGCAATATCCTCTGGAGCGATGTATCAAAGACAAATTTGTTTTAGAACGATTCGAAGAGAAACGTTCGTTCGACCGAAAGGCAAACAATTCCATGCTAGGTTTACAAAAAAAAAGGTGAAGCACGGAGGTGGCATCGTAATGGTATGAGGATGTTTTTCATGGCATGGTGTAGGTCCGATACATCGAAATGAAGGATTTGTTGGAGATAGTAATGCAACCATATGTCGAAGATAATATGCCGTTGTTGAGGACATTCCAGCAGGACAATGATCCAAAACACTCATCTCGATCCGTAAAACATGGTTCCAGGAAAATAATGTGGACGTCCTTGAGCGGCCAAATCAATCCCCAGACCTCAATTCAATTGAGAATCTCTGGGATGAACTTTCAAGATAGTTTGTCAAAACAAAACCCGATTATGGGAAAATATTCTAAAAGTTGGGTACAATATTCCTGTAGAAACTTGTCGGAAGTTAATATCATCTATGCCCGGAACAATCGTAAAAACCTTGAGAATAATGGCGGGTATTCAGGGTATTAGATACGTCTCAACTAATTCTGTATAAAAATGGACCATAACTATCGAAATTTTGTGTTAATTACGATGTTTTTGGGGCACACCTATTATTATGGTCATTAGAAAAATTGGTACATTTTATGAATTAAGTTTTTTTTTAAAAAGTTTGTGAAGCCTTTTTTTTTCGTTACGAAGAAGAAATGGGTTTATTTTCAAAACCAACTTACTTTTTGAGGGATGATAAAGAAAAGTATGAAAGTATTATTTTGTCCGACTATATATATTATATTGGATAATCTAAAAAGTATTGAGCCTTTTTTGTCACTAGATGGTGACATACTTATCAGATTGAGTCAAACTGATATGCGTTTGAAAGGTGACATCATTCCAGTCTACAATTTTCATATGGACAGTTTTGTATTTCGTAATTCGTGTCAAAAGTTGCATTCATTTAAAAATGAGTGAAAGTTCTGATAAAACTAGTTATATTTTACAATATCACTACGATCAAGGTGAAAATGCATCGCAGGCTCGTGAAAAAATTTGTGGTGTCTACGGTCAAGATACTTTATCAAAAGCCACGGCCAAGAGATGGTTCGCTCGCTTTCGTTTTGGAAATTTTGATGTCAAAGATGCACCTCGCTCAGGTCGACCAAACACTGAAAAAGTCGATGAAATCTTACAAAAAATTGAAGACCGATACGTAAGCAGCCATGACATTCCTAAGGAACTGAATATTCATCACCAAACAGTTTTGAACCATTTGCATAAGGCTGGATACACAAAGAAGCTTGACGTTTGGGTGACGCATGAGTTAACACAAACAAGTTTGATCGACCAAAATTCCACTTGCGAAATGCTAATAACATGCAACGAAATCGAGCCATTTTTGAAGCAAATCATTACGGGCGATGAAAAATGGGTAAGATACGAGAATGTCGTTCGAAAAAGATCATGGTCAAACAAAGGTGAATCATCACAAACGACTTCAAAGCCAGGATTGATATCAAATAAGGTTATGCTGTGTGTATGGTAGGTTTGGAAGGGAATTGTTTATCATGAGGTGCTAGAACCTGGCCAAACACTCAATTCGGCTCTGTACAGCAATTAACCAGATTGCAACAAGGAATTCAAAAAAACCGGCCAGAATTGATCAATAGAAAAGGCGTTGTCTCCCATCATGATAATGCCAGACCACACTCATCTTTGATGACCCGGCAAAAATTGATAGAGCTTGGCTGGGAAGTTTTGATGCATCCACCGTATAGTCCAGAACTTGCACCATCAGACTACCCATTTGTTTCGGTCTTTGCAAAACTTCCTTAATGAAAAGAAATTCATTTCAAAAACGGACTGTGAAAATCACTTGGCCAAGTAGTACACAGATGGAATAATGTCTGTACCCAAAAAATGGCAAAAGGCCCTAGATAATAATGGACAATATGTACTTAAATAAAATCCATTTTAAATAAAAGAAATATTCAATCGAAAAATGACAAAGAAAGGCGTATCACGTATCATAACTGAACAGGCCGTCGGAAAAATCACTCGAACTAAATCTCGTTGCGGCCAACGAGAGTCGAACCAAGGACCTTTGGCTTACGGAATGCGTGCTCTAACCACTACACCACATGTATATATATTTTATTATATTTGTATATATACAAATAAAATATATATACATGTAAAAATATAATTCATGTCTTTTTTCCTCATAGATGACGTGAACTGCATATTTCATGTAGTAGTGATTGCGTGACTTATATTATTATATAGTATACTATTTTAAAGATTAGATTTTAGACTATCTTGTCGTTAGTTTCCATGTTGTCCTTCCTATGTAGACCATGTCGCAATCCTTGCATGTCAGTTTGTATATGCCGCTGTCCTCGTATATTGATGTCATTCAGTTTTGGTTTCAGTTTGTTTTCAATGTTGTTAGTTTTAAATACAGTTTGTATTTCCTAAGGAAATTTAATAGTTTGTATATATCTCTGCCGAAGCATGTTAACGAAATCCACTGTTGGTTGTTCTTATGCGTTTCAGTCAGTTGGCATGCCTGTTTTTGCTTGTAGTAATAAGTTTGTGAATCTCACGTAGTTTGTATCCGTTATTACTAGCTGTTCTGTAAATGTTTCGTTCTTTAATGTAGATAGTCGGAGTCATGGAGTAGAGTCTATGCTCCGTACGCTGCTAGTTTATGTTGTGGGGGTTGATCAGTTGTGGTTGGTTTCCTGTATATTTTGTAGTCTAGTCGGTATTTGCTAACGTGTCACAGGTGAGTTGTCCGTTTGTTTCTCTCTTGGGCCTTCGCTTCCTGCAAATAGCGCCTCCAACTGTCTCGGTCCATTGACCGCGTCCTCCAATTTTGTAATCCGAGCAGCGATGAAGTGTCTTCGTCGACTGAGTCAGGCCAGCGTTTCCTCGGCGTCCTAACTGGTCTCCGCTCTTCAGTTCTCCTAACGAATACCTTTTTGCGTATCTGTTGTTCGTCCATACGATTCATGTGACCAACCCATTGCAGCTTCCGCAGTGTTACCCATTGAACCTTCCGCAGTGTTACAATCGTCGCTCAAAGGCGTTCAATATATTTGCGGATGCTTGGGTTAGGGTCCATGTTTCACACTTATCACAGATTTGTATTCGGAGGTTTGTTTTCCTATGTATGCAGCTGGTCTTCAAGATCGTCAAAACTGAATAAAATATTTTTTTAGCTAGCTGTATTCTTCGGCGTATTTCGTCTCTTTCATTAGCGGTTCTCGTTATTTTGACGCCTAAATACACGAATTCGCTCACATTTTCGATAGTGTATTCGCCAAGTGTGATATTTTGTGTATTTGAGGTATATTTTCTCGACTGCGTCATGGGCTTTTTGTTTATTCTCATTGATTTTACATTGGGGCCAACACATCTCCATGCTTTAGTCCGATATTTGTGCCAAAGGCATCGGTGAGTTGGTTATTGATGCGGACTTGGGAGGTCGTCGACGTCATTGTCATTTTGGTAAGACGGACTAATTTGGCTGGGATACCAAAGCAATGCATTATTTGGTGCAGTACGTTACGATGAACACTGTCGAATGCTTGTTTAAAATCAAAGAAAATACATCTGTGTACGTCTATGTTAAGCTCCCAGCATTTTTCAAATAGTCTATTGTCGATCTACCTGCTCTAAAACCACCTTGATACTCCCCAATAAAACTGTTGGCGTATAATCATATTTTATTTTCTATGAACTTTAAAAATATTTTGTACGCCGATATATGATATGCCTCTATAATTTTCGCACTGTAGCTTGTCACCTTTTTGAGGATAGGGAATATAATTGATTGGCTGCACTTTTTCGGCATATGTTCTTTTTGCCAAATGTGCTCGATGACTTTGTGAAATCTCATCGATGCCCGGCGCTTAAGTTATTTTGGCGAGAGTTGGTGGGGCCAATGGAAGCTCTCCGGAAATATCCAAACGGCTCCGATGATCCGGAGCTGGACGGAGGTTCTTGAAATATGATCTTTCCTTAATTTTGGTTTCATCAGCGATGAGATTGGCAATGTCATCACAACATTCTAAAGTGAAATTTATATTCGGGCGTATTTCATTCATATATTATAGGTAAGTAGTTCGTCGTGTTTATTTTCTGTGAGTCAATAACGATGAAACAGTCATCCACATAAATATTACATTGAATCTTGATAATTTTGGATATAAAGACGTCTTCCAAAGATTGTAAAAATATTTCTGACATTATTGAGAGCATTAGATGTCTCATACTCAGACCGTCCTTGGCAATATATGTGTTGTTATTGTACCTAAAATAGTTCTGCTTGATTGTGGTCTTTATGAGATTGAGTAGTTGATCTGTGAATCGTCGGCTGTTAATGAATGAAAGTTTTTTCTTTTAGTATGGTCAGTGTTTCATCGACGGTTATAGACGCATAGAGGTTGGTGATGTCTAGTGATAAAAGTCGACAAGTGTCAGTCAATGTTAGAGGTGGTACAGTTCGCTAGATCACGCCTATTATCGTTGGCAATCACAGCTATTCTCGTTGCAAAGCATCGTGTTAATTGGTATGCAAGAGCTGGGCGGATATTGACAATAGGCCGGATAGGGATATTAAGTTTGTGGAGCTTAGGTTTTGCTTTAAGGGGTGGTGCGGATGGATTTGGGTTTATGTAGCGCTGCTTAGTATTAGGAGGAATGATTAGTGGGGATTGTATGATCACAGTACGTAAAATTGCTTGGAACTTATTACCGGGGTCTTTGTTGACCAGTTTGTATCCGTTGGCGTTAATGAAGTCTATTGAATTACGTACATAGTCCGTTGTTTTTAGGATCACCTTAGTATGCCCTATGTCACTGTTGTAGGTTATCCGTTTATTATCAATGTGTCTTTATATCTTATGATCTGGAAATTCGTGTTTCTTATGCTAGTGCGTATTTTTTTAGTATATCTACTGCAGTGTATCTTGCATGTGTCTGTTATTCCTGCGGCAGTTTGTTAACGGCAAGTCTAGTGTGGATTACTAGTTATTTTACTTCTATGTTGCGGTTTGTTTTATATAAAATGTGTTTCAGTCCCTTATCTAACAGCTCCATTTCCTGTGTCGTAACAGACGTATCTGATAGATTTACAGTCTGCGGATCGAAGGCTCTGTTCGTTGGTGTGGTCGTTGCGTTTACTTTTTCATCAATTTGTCAAGTTTCTTTGTCATACTCTCATATTTAGTTTTGAGCTGAGTATCAATGTTTTGTCTTACGTCATTGTAGAAAGTTTTGATAAATTGATGAAAAACCGAAAAGCCATTGAGCCTTGCTTTTTTGTGCGAGCATATGCCTTTCGACTCCTTTGAGTCATCTTCAGTATCTAAGGGGTGTGTGGAAAGAAATGACTTTATATAGGCGTAAAATGAGGTAAGTAGGTAGGTACTAAATTAGGCCAGGCGGAGGGATATTAGGTTTTTAATTTTTGGGGTGATGGATGCCCTTTTTTTCCGGATCGTCTTACTTCCGTTTCCGTCGGAGAATGTGGTCTAGTACTGAGAAATTGCATCGGAATTTTTAAAAGTTGTTCATTGATGTTGCCGTCGATTTTTCTGTTTATAAAGGGTTTTCCAATAGATGTCATTTTGAAGCTGTCATTTTTGACATTTGACAAGTAGAAACTATGCCATTAATAAGAATGGAACGATACATGTATATTGCATAGATTTGAGTCTCAAGGCTTATAAAGTTCAGTTAACACAAGTACTCAAGCCGGTCGATGATCGAAAACGTCGTGTCTTTGCTGATTGGGTCCTTGAAATGCATGAAAATGATCCGGAATTCCATCGAAAAATCATCTTGAGTGATGAGGCCCATTTCCACCTCGGTGGCTTCGTCAACAAGCAAAATTGTCGCATCTGGGGTTCGGAAAACCAAAGAGTTATTGTTGAAAAGCCTCTTTATCCTCAACGTGTGACTGTTTGGTGCGGCTTATGGTCCGGCGGAGTCATTGGACCTTACTTTTTCGAAAATGAGGCTGGAGCAACAGTTACGGTGAATGGATTACGCTATCGAGAGATGATTAATGATTTTTTACGACCGGAATTGGATGGTATTGATCTGGACAACGTTTACTTTCAACAATACGGCGCTACGTGGCACACAAGCAACGAAACCATTGATCTTTTACGGGAAAGTTTCCGGACCATGTTATCTCTCGAAGAGGTGAGCACAATTGGCCACCGAGATCTTGTGATTTAACACCTTGCGGCTTCTCTCTTTGGGGCCACGTGAAAGAGAAGGTCTACGCCAACAGCCCAGCGTCGATTCAAGACCTCAAAGATGGAATTCGTGAGGCTATCGAGGACATAGAGCAGCCACTTTGCGATTTGGTTATGGAAAATTTCATGAAAAGGATATGGTCCTGTAAGCGTGGTCGTAGTGGTCATTTGCCTGATGTTTATTTCACTATGAACGGCATACCTTCTTCTTTATAAGTAAATAAACATCCAATCATTTATATTAAAAAATGGCATTTTTCTTTTAATATCAAAATAACTCCTCTTATTGGAAAACCCTGTATATTTCGAGCCTTAATAGGATGTCGAGTTTCGGTCATCGCGTTTGTCGTAACGTCAGGCGCGAGTGCGTGGTTTTGTAGGTGCGTCGCATAATTAGAGTCTAACTTGTTGTGTAAGAAAGATCGTAAATGCTCTTTGTATCTTGTCGTCAGTTTTCATGTGAGTCTTCGTATGTATACCATGTCGCAGTCTTTGCATGTCAGTTTGTATATACCGCTGTTCTCGTATATTAATGAGTCATTCAGTTTTGGTTTTAGTTTCTTTTCAATGTGGCTGTTAGTTTTCAATGCAGTTTGCAGATTGTATTTCCTAAGGAAGTTTGCTAGTTTGCATGTCTCTGCCTATGTATATTAAAGAAATCCACATATATACAAATACAAAGATTTTTTTTTCTTCTTCAGAAGCCGTCGTGCCTTGCTTTGTTGTGTGAGCAGACGCGTTTCGACTACTTCGAGTCATCTTCAGACACTGAAGACTACTTCGAGTCATCTTCACACACTGAAGATGACTCGAAGTAGTCGAAACGCGTCTGCTCACACAGCAAAGCAAGGCCCGACGGCTTTTAAAGAAAAAAGAGAATTGGCCTACGGATACCAAGTAATACTAATAATGTACGGGATAAGCTGTGAATTAAATTTTTTAAATTATTGTATTGTATAATACAAAATTATTGAATAAAATACAAAGATATATATATATATATATATATATATATATATATATATATATATATATATATATATATATATATATATATATATATATATATATATATATATATATATATATATATATATATATATATATATATATATAAAATATATATATATATAAAATATATATATATATACATATATATATATATATATATATATATATATATATATATATATATATATTTTTTTTTTTTTTTTTCAAAAGTATATTTGTTTAGAAATTTTAGATTTTATCGAAGCTTAACCTAGCGGACAAATTTTTACACACGTCTTTTGTGGCGAAGGTTGCAATTGTTGCGCCGGTTGATTTCGGGAGGTCAAAGTAAGAAGTTGGATTTAACAAAGAAATTATATGTAGGAACGAAATTTACTTAGGTATGTGGAAAATGAAGTAGAATTCGAGATTCTTGGTGTCATTACTAGTTGAGTCCTATTAACCTGTAAAAGTGAGTTAAAGTTAACGACAACGTGTGTGGCGAAAATAAAAATCATTCAGAAAAAAGTTCCCCATTGTCTGGACTGCAGGCTGCTCATCAAAACCAAAGTTCTGCTCTTTTATCTAGTAGCTCAGTGGTTTTCTAAACCATGTCATGCACTAATGTGTTCATCAACGAGCTTAAAATCAAGCAAAAAGATAGCCTTTTGATAAACACATTAAACCTCCTTAGCTATTGCGCTGTTCTCATTTGTTATTAATAGTACTAACATTTATAGAAACATTACATTTCCTGTTACTAATGTTTGCATTCAAGAAACGATTTATTGTATAGTATTTAGATTCAACGCAACGAAAATAATACCTACATTAGAAAAAAACAACATTCTAACATCAAGTGAAAGATGAAAAACAATTAGTAGAAAAAATCAATAACTCACTAGTTGAGTGCAAGATTCGATAATGCTGTTGATGAGGAGGAGGCGCTTGTGGAGGACCAGTAGACGGAGGTGGACCTTGCACAAGACATTGTTGAACATGATATTCATTTGGATTGGGTTGTGGTTGTTGTTGTGGTCCTTTTAATGTTTGTGACGCTGCTGCTGCTTGTTGTTGCTGCGCTTGTTGTTGCGAAGGAACAGAAGTTGCCGCGGCAGCTGCAACTGCTGCGGTAGCTGCCATAGCAACGCCGAGAGGCACCGCGCCCGATGTATTGACATGAGTTGGTGGTGGCGGGTGACCACTGGGATTACCTGGATTTAACCCGATCGGGAAACTCGGTACGTAACGCGAGACCATTTTTGCGGTTTCTATAAAGGATAGAACCTACTAACGAGAACGTTTTGTCCGTGTGCCAAAATTTTTCGATTAGAGTTGATAGTCACCACATGCATTTATACGACGAAAATCGATCATTTGCGTTTAATTGCAACTTATTGTTGTTTCTTTTTATAACTTAATTTTTTAGATGCACGAGAATAATTAATATTTTGCACTTTTTGCTTATAATTTAGTAATTTTAACTTATATTAACTTTCCGGAATATTCACTGTTCTAGGTTTCTCTTTACGCTTAAATAATATATATTACAATTTAATTCAAAGGCAAATCATCAAAAAAGGGTGATTTCATTTGATATACCACTTCATTTTTTCCCTCGATTGGGTTCACAAAACAAGGTTATTAAAACAAACGTTGACAAGGTAATTACCAGGGAAGTATTAATATTGCAAACTTATATATTCAGCTTGCACTGCCTACTCCGTATCATCTCAAACTTTCGTTTCCCGCCCGATTTATGTAACAAAATTACTGTTTTATTATTTGTTTTTTTAAATCTTCTGACTGGCACTTTATTTAGAAGTTTACGGCCGTTCCAACTGTTAACCTGGTCTGACTGAGTTTTTTGTTTGACTTGTGAGATTTTGCATAGACTATTTTTCTTGTGATATATTTTGATGTTATTAATGCTTATAATTTTTTGTTGTACGAATTTTTTCTTGTTTTTGTATGTTAGAATATTATTATCCACGGAATTGTCATTTAACAACATTTTTGTAATTTGTAACCATTAAAAGAACTCTATGGTTTCATAGATTTTCACAGCTCCACACAATTCAGTTCAAAGCTACACCTTTCCGTTATTTTGGTTTTGTTTAACTCCACGATATATACGCTCTAAATTTCAAGTTCAACAAGGAAAAGGAACATCCAAATTGACGCGCACACTTTTACTCCTCCCTTTTCGATTAGGTTTCATGAGGTGATTGATTTTATGTCCATTCAATAATATTGTTCCTTTTTCCGATGGTTTATTTCAACATAACAGAAGAAACACGTAGAAAATTTGGCTCGAAAATTATTTTGTGTACTTTTTTCTTACTAGTCCGAATTTGGTTTAATGAACCGAGCTAATTAATTTGGGTAGCCTTATTACAATATTAGGTTGTTGCCATTTTCATGCGAATGGATTGACCTGTAACGAGCACAATGAAAGCAAAAACGATATTTTGTTTAAAATTCTTATCATCAGCTTTCCAGAAGTGAGATGTTTTAAATTTACAATTCATAATTTTTTTTATTAATTGGAACAAAATCCACAAATGAATAATTTAAGGAAAATATTTTTTTTTTGGGATATAGACAATATCAAAATTTTTGATTTTAAGCAAATTTATTTCGTAATAATATGTTCTTTATGGGTGATAATTGGTAAAGACTTGAAATGTTTCTGTTCACTCTATAATACATTGACGACGAGAATTTCTGGACTTGGAGAAACGTACCTTAAGAAAGTCTTGCGGAGAAATATTTAGTATAGAGCACATGGTAAGCGACCAGTACGGAAGCCGATGAAACGAAGGGAAGACTTGGTGGGAACCTAAAACCTACTTCTGCATCGAATTTATTGATGCTTTACCGAAAAAGTGCTTGTGACTGTTATAAATATTTCCTTGGAGATCATTATGCCTAAGCAAAGGATAGTTAGTTCTTCACTTATTTAGGTTGCATGGCGTCGAAAGTAAAAAAAAACGATATCACTCCATCAAAAATTGTATGGAGAATAAGAGCTGAACGTGGAAAATGATATAATTGCTGAATTTCAAGTTACGTCTAAACATTGGGGAGTGTATAAGAAGCATTCAAAAGGGAAAGCGAAAAAGTGATGGGAAGACTCAGTCGACAGCAAATCCACATAGGGTTATAAACTCGCGAATAAGGTAGCAGCATCACGATAATTTGAGGCAATTAGTTTTATGGGCCAAGCCCGGCTGGGGTTGTCGCACCACAGATTATAAGCCTCAGTTTAAGCTATACATGGAATTATCAAAATTCTATAGCTTTGTTTGAATCTTCTAGAGGTTTTTTTTATACTCGTAGACGTATTTCTCAATAAAATGGTATATAATTACCAGTAGGCATTACTGGACATTTGCAATTAAATTTCACATATACGATACTATACGAAAATACCAATTCTCAGTGAAAATGAATTATCCTTAATGATGACATCACCCGTTAGGACCATAGAATTGGTACACATGGAAGGTGCTTCTAGAACTATCACTTGCTTGATATGTTTCTGTTAAAACAAGTTTATGTATGAGACCACGGTGCCTCGCGTACTTGAAGTCACCGGGCCAGTTTAATGAATTTGTTCGAACCTTTCCTTCTTTGTTGTACCTATTCTAGGGTGAGAACTATTCGTAGCTAGTCCAGGCTTTGCCAAAAGCAGCTTTTTGAAGCCATCCATTAGCTTGCTGTTCTGTAGTTCCTTCTTTTTTCGGGATCGTCTGATCAAAGAGTATGCTGCGATCATGGCACTGGATGATACTTAAGCATGCAGCTTCCTCTCCTCTGTTTACAAGTGGGACAACCCTTTTCTCTTATTTCAACTTCGAAGGATAGGTCACAAGAATCAAATGAAATTTTATCTGCTTTTCTTAGAATAACAAAAACAATTTAGTTTTTGCTTACTGGTCATTCGTATTAACTTTTTCCGTGGACGACAACTTGAATTATAATATTATACACTAAACCAAGGCAAATTATTTGCGCCAAATACTACAAATTGTATAAGAGAATAGATTTCACAAAAAGAGTATCCTATCAGAAAACATCGCGATCAGTCAATTATTGCCCTTTCTCATTACTTCAAATGCGACCTTATGATATCGAAAACTTTAAAATATATTTTTCAATCAGCCACTATCTTGTTTTGATGGAATTGCACAGGATACAGAGCAGCGTCATGATAATTACAAATCAAATTAATTTATAAAAGTAGGTATATGTCAAAGACTTGAATCTCGATGGATTAAAAAAGATTACAAGACCTTTAGGAAAGGTAAAATGTATCATCTTCATACCAGATACAACAACTGATGGATGCTGCAAAATAGGCTTTTACTACCTTAAATTCCATATCCTACAGTTCAGAGACCCACTTCGAAAAATAAGCTTCACATATAAAGATTACATATTCAACCTACGTTGCTGTATGCTGTATCAAAGTGATTATAACCTTTAAAAAAATAACTTGGCAAAATGTATCGACTCAAAATTTCATACACTTTTCCTTTTTTGTTGAAACTCGGGCCAAGCGGTTAAAGTGTGCGATCAAGAGGATCACAGATAAGAAAGATGGTTAAGGGTTGATTCAATTATTTTCAGGACAGATTTCTGTATAGTCCATTTTGGAGCTCTATATAAGCCAATGAAAACTTATCGCTGCGTGGTCGTGTTTCAATTCACTTTCGTGATTCTTAGAAAGCACATTCCTCGTAGCTGCCATCCATTTTCACAGCAATGGTAAATACCAGACCAAGTTACATGATTAGGGGCACGATCGCTCGATAGTCAATCTCAATGGAATTTTATTATTCCAAGTTTGTCTGTGAATTTGCGAGACAAAAGTAAAGCCAATGCTCAAATCTTCGACAATCGAGTACGAATGTGGCGCAGTTTATTCCATTAAATGAATAACTACTGAAGTTTTGTTTATACTGTATATCGCGAGCACAAGTCAGCAGGAGTGTAGAACTGAGGGCTTATCGCAAATACAAATGAATTTGATTTGTACATAAAATGTCAAACCCAAACTTCAAAAACAGAGGAACAACGAGCAGCACCTCCGTCTAACAAAGTAAAGCTAACCCAATCAGGCAACGATATATAAACAAATGGATGTTTTTCCAGTTATTTGATATATGATCATTTTAGATTTGTGAGTACAATCATAAATATGCTGCTATTTTTTTCTTAGGGGTCCAAATCAATGAAGATTAACAAGACATTGCTAGGAATAAAGGAAAGATATGTATGTAACCCCACCAAATTCGAAAATTTTCGATTAAATATAACAAAATAAGTAATACGAACGTAGCATCCAACAATTGTTTTCATAAGTGTGCAATCGTGAATACTCTGACATCTCTCCATGATAAAATCCATAACGATGGGAACATAACCTCCTCGATAAGTGCAATTCTTTGTTTAGCGCTGTCAAAATGAGACTTGCTGGTTATGGTTTCCCTCCAGCTAAATCTATTACCGCTGCAGAAATTTATAAACTGAATGTACCGCAATCGTCATGTTATGCGAGCACCTTGAATATGCTTCCTCCTAGCAAAATTTCAACCAGCATCGAGTTCTCCTTGATACACACGAGCACCTTCCACTGGGTCAAAATAAAAATCAGAGGACCTCATTTTCCCTTTTTGTTTCATTATCGTGCAAACGGAAAATACACATTGCAAAATAAATCAACCCGAAACATTCAGCCGCAAGAGTTTCTTCGCAAGCACGACGCCATGACAATTTAAAACATTGAACAGGAAAGTGACGGGAGAACGAGTGAACTAAGTCAGCACCAACTTTCACATCATACATTTAAATTTTGTCAAAGAAATGCAATTGCTCTCCGCGCGTACAAAACGGAAAATCAAAATGCAATAGAAGACTAGAAAATTAAAACAAGCTAGAAATGATTTACGAACCCAAATGAACTTGATGCGTAAGTCACGAGCTTTCACGCTACTTGACACCATGACAGATCTCGACATTTATAGTACTTTCAACCGTGCACAGTTCACGCGGTTTAGACGACCCAGTAAAAAATGAAATTGTACACTTGAACGCGTTTTACTCACAAATTCGGCATTCATCACCAATGTGACGAAACGCGATTAAACAAGCGACGATTATCTCGATCGACAGGCAAGATGTGGGACGCTTGAACGCAAGTTGAAAGTTAGTGCCGTCGCTGTTTCGTTTCACATCATTTCAAATGTCATGTCATCCGCGCCCTGTGTAGCCAGTTCGTATGAAAACTATTTGACTGAATATTCTTTTGCAAAATATACGAGATAATTTAAAGCTTACAAATAGATGTCAACTGTCAATTTCTTTTCAAGTTAATTTTTTAGTGAAAGGATTGAATACAACACCGTTTCTATGTGTGAATAAATCAATATCGTTTCCGGCGTTTGCCGAGTGCGCAAGTTAAACATACGGCCCGTTGTGCAACAGGGTAGTCTGAACAAATTGTGGACAGGTTCGTAGAAAATTCTCAGTTGCATTCTTTTGACAGCTTCAAGCATTTGACAGATTTGTGACGTGTGCTAAACGTGCTAAGCCATAGGGGGTATCGTGGCATCGTGATTGCCCTATTTAATTACTTTCAAAAATTTTACATTTATAAATTTTTCGAGTTTATGTTCTTAGAATGATTGCATTATTCCAGTTTTGTCGAATATCAAAGCAAAAATTTCTCACCCCCGAGATTTACCATTACCAAAATTATATAGTTATAACTGCCTCATACTCTACTCATTCATATGAAAAATATTCTTTTAAATATTCTTCCATGTTAAGCACTCCTAATTACATAATTTAATACTATTTGCCAATGAAAACTACTTTCCATTTGCTCGTGACATATTTCGGGATTAAGTCTTTGGGTTGTGGTTTTACCAAATAGGTGACATCGAAGAATTTTCGAAATATATACGAAATATGTAACAAAGATAAGCAGGCTGACAAAAAGCTTGTATCATGTTTAGAATTAACATGTCTCGACCGTTTCATAGCAAAATTATCTTAAGTATAGAAAATTTTTCAGTCGCAGATTTTCCAATTTGAGAAATGAATGGTCTGAAAGGGAAACAACATACTGAGATAAATTGTCTCTCCTTCAGATCATTCATTCTGAGACCCAACAAACGAAAATTCCCACTTCACTAAATTTGTATGGACAATCAACAAATGAAGTCATCTGCAATTCGAAATCGGTGTTACCACCAGCTGATACAAATCGAGCGACGTCAAGCGGATTCGCGTGGAACCATCTGCTGCGTAATTCAAACAGTGTGATGAAGGAAATTGAAAACACCGTAATTCTTGGAAAGTATGAAATTAAGCCAGTCCGCATTGATTTGCTGGCTATTTTCTCAGTTACCGAGAAACTGCAACGAACATGAAATTCTTGCAGGAGGGGGTTTATAAAAAACAGAAATGTTAACAAAAAACCATTGCATGCTGATGAGCAGATTTTAAAAATCTCCAAGGTTTTTATTGCAAATATGAAGACGCTAGGTGTAGAAGGATCTATTTTCTAGCAATCTCTACCTTTTTGTCCCCTGCCGTTGGAAGAGTTTCCTGTAACCCGATGTCGCCTTGAAGCATAGAAAAATATTGGATAGTCTAAAAAGCATTGAACCTTTTTTGTCACTAAATGATGTTCGCTGTCATTATATCGGGCAATACTGATCAGATAGAGTCAAACTGGCATGCGTTCGAAAGGTGACATTCCAGTCTGCAATTTTCATATGGACAGTTTTGTATTTCGTCATTCGTGTCAAAAGTTGTATTCATTTAAAAATGAGTGAAATTTCTGAAAAAATTATTTATATTTTACAATATCACTACGATCAAGGTGAGAATGCATCGCAGGCTCGTGAAAAAATTTGTGGTGTCTACGGTCAAGATACGTGTACTTTATCAAAAGCCACAGCCAAGAGATGGTTGGCTCGCTTTCGTTCTGGAACTTCTGATATCAAAGATGCACCTCGCTCAGGTCGACCAATCACTGAAAAAGTCGATGAAATCTTACAAAAAAATTGAAGAAAACCGACACATAAGCAGCCATGACATTGCTAAGGAACTGAATATCCATCACCAAACAGTTTTGAACCATTTGCGTAAGGCTGGATACATAAAGAAGCTCGACGTTTGGTTGCCGCATGAATTAACAGAAAAAATTTGATCGACCGAATTTCCATTTACGAAATGCTAATAAAACGCAACGAAATCGAGCCATTTTTGAAGCAAATCATTACGGGCGATGAAAAATGGGTAAGATACGAGAATGTCGTTCGAAAAAGATCATGGTCAAACAAAGGTGAATCATCACAAACGACTTAATAGCCAGGATTGATATCAAATAAGGGTATGCTGTGTGTATGGTGGGATTAGAAGGGAATTGTTTATCAAGAGGTGCTAGAACCTGGCTGAACAGTCAATTCGGCTCTGTACTGTCAGCAATTAACCAGATTGCCACAAGCAATTCAAAAAAACCGGCCAGAATTGATCAATAGAAATGGCGCTGTCTTCCATCATGACAATGCCAGACCACACACATCTTTGATGACCCGGCAAAAATTGACAGAGCTTGGCTGGGAAGTTTTGATGCATCCACCATATAGTCTAGACCTTGCACCATCAGACTACCATTTGTTTGGGTCTCTGCAAAACTTCCTTTATAAAAAGAAATTCAGTCCAAAAAGGGACTGTGAAATCACTTAGCCAAGTTTTTCGCCGATAAACCACAGAAGTACAGAGATAGAATAATGGCTCTACCCAAAAAATGGCAATAGGTCATAGATAATAATGGACAATATGTACTTAAAGAAAATACTTTTTAAATAAAAGAAATATTCAATCGAAAAACGTCAAAAAAAGGTTCAATACTTTTTAGACTTACCAATATTAAACCTAGCCCCAATTACTGTGAAACGGTTCCAGGCTAGGTTCACAAGTTGGCAGCGGATAGTCCAGGCATACATGTGTGGAAGGTCTACACTCGGTGCATAAACGGTCTTCACCACCTTACTACAGAAACAAATATAGGGCCTGCATTTGTTAGAAATCAACATCGAGCGACGAATCACTCAGCTCAATTTGAAACCGAGATTGATTAACGATAATTGGAATCGAAGTTCTAAGCACACAAAAAGATAAACAGAAACAAGCTTCATTTAAAACTAAATTTTACTATGCAAGTACTATCCATACACGTGGCGTTGGACGTTTTGATTGATTCAGCCATGTTGCTTGCTTGGGTTTCATTTAAAACAACCTCATCGTGTGGGATAATGTCGGAGTTCAAGCAATCAGAGAAGTTTTAGGTATTTAAGGATTATTGGTTATATGTTTTCTAAACTACGGAAGCTTTTAAAATGTTTTGCACTATAAAAATAGTCACATCACCATCTAACATAGAATTTTCCAGAAAATTCACTCTCGACACAATTTTCTGAATACATTAGTATCCATGAGTGAACTTACAGGAACATACAAATACCACAGGTATCTCAACAAACCAAGCATTTCATTCTTTACATAAAGAATTATATAAGAGCAATCCATACTATTACTCGTACAGTGTGGTTTTTAAACCATAGTGCTTGAAATAAGGAAGAAAACCACTATTTTATACGTCTCGAAAAATTGAAAAAACGCAAAATAACACATTGGCACGATGAAATTTAGAATGAACGATTCTTATATAGTAACTGTAGACCACATCCATATATCTGAATACATCTTTTCATGAATTTCTCTCACCAGAAACAATAAGAATTATCTGAAGCAATCAGTTTGAATACATGTTATATAAATTATAACGAATATTCACACTGTGCTCAAAATTGTTGGATTCTCTATTAGTTATAATTGTACGTCATCTGTTTTTGTTGCGTTTTCATAAAGCGACGTCAATCCCTTTAATCCTATGATGCTAGATTATGAGTTTTTATCTTGTGAGCTCCATCAATGTACAATGAAACTAGATAAATTCATTTGAGACTTAATATTAACCTTTCAAGTCACGTACGTAACATATAGGCTGTCGGTCTGCTTCTAAAATAAAAAATCCTTGATCGGTTCAACATATTATTTGACAAGACATTCAGCTTTGACGCAAGTAAGACAACCAGTCGCTAATCCCCATTATATTAGTGTGATTACACAGAGTTGGTTCTCGTCTAGAAATGAAGGGCGTAGTCTTGAGGAACCTGTTCTCAAAACAGACTTTTAAACACAAACATTTATATTAATGCAAAAATAGTTTGGCATGGCATTTCATGCACAATACTTGATATGAAAACATTCACCGAAAGACTGTCATAGTGAACAGACAAATTTAAATTAGAAAGGATCACGCAGGTTCATCAGAGATAAAAAAAATAAATTTTTGGAATCAGCTCATGTTGGGCTTTTTTATAAGTTGGCCATCAACAAGCGTAGCTTAAACAAAAATTCAAAAGCAAAGAAACTAGTGAAAAACATACAAACTGAATTTAACGTTTCGCAGCTTACTAGACACGCTGTCACAAACATTATAAGAACCAAAATCCAAATGAAATCGAATTATTCGAAACAAGTAACTAAAAGAACCGTTGTGCTAATTAAATTGATGTTTGAAATATTTTTATGAGAAAAGTGATAGGCTGGCAAACATTGAGTTGTTGTTTTTTTTTTAATTTCTAAATAAAGAACATTTTCTTGACGTACCTGTTGGTATGGCGTATCCCGCCTGTTGTGGCACATATAGTGGTGTTGGACCTGGTTGGCCTTGTCCTGCCTGGGGTGACTGCGAGCCCGGAGGAGGCTGCTGATGCAAGATAGCCGCTGAAGGATTCTGTTGTTGTAAGATATGATATGGCTGTGGTTGTTGGTCTGGAGGTGATTGGGATGGAATGTATGAAGCTTGCGGCGATGGTGACTGTGTTGGCTGCTGTAAAGAAAAAAATTATTGAAAGAAGTCGTCCACAAAACAGACAACCACAAATAAATTAAAAATCAATTTTTCTAGACATTTAAATTTAGGGGATTTATTTCATTGAATTAGTTGCGCATCGTAGAATTACTTTGTTTTCACCATTGGCATTACTGAAAGCAACGTCAAGAAAACCAACGTTCCTGAAACACACAAAATGCCTGCAGAAATTCTCAAAAAAAAAACCAATACATCTATAAGGTTTCCTTCATTGATAGATAAGGTAAGGTTTCCTTCATTGATAGATTTGTAAAATATGAATAGGAGAGCAGTTACTCGACCAAAAATTATATGAAGAATCGTCCCTGTCTCATAAATTGTTCACCAAAATCATTAAGCATTGAGCACTTATATGAAAAACTATTTGTAGGCTACCAACTTGGTTTTTGAACTGGACGATATACGATTTATCAAATGTTTTCAGTAAAGCAGATGCTTGAGATACTGTACCAAATAATGCTTTGCTTTGGTATCTCAGCCAAATCAGTCCGTTTTACCAAAATGACAATGACGTCGACAACCTCCCAAGTCGCTTTCGCTTTCTGCATCGAGACATCCATAAAAGAATGTGGCCAGATCGACCATGTACTCATACAAAAATGAGCGGACACCATCATTCTCGACACACGCTCGTTTCGCGCCGCTGTATGTGATTCGAATTACAAGTTTATAAGGGTTAAGTTCCGATGCTCATCTCCAAGAGTGCAATAATCGAGCAGTCACCTAAGCAAACTGCTCGAAAACCAACGTATTGCGGATCCAAATTTCAATTGTAAATTTAAAATAATACTCACCATTTTAATTTGCTTTTGAAATCTGGATACGGCAACCCTCTTTCCAACGGAGCTATTCCACGATAGCACTTTCGCGACGAGAAGGAAAGTGGATGGAATCCTCGCCGATTGGTTTTTGGAGCGGTCCCGTAAGGTGAAAACGAGCAACAAACCGGGTAGAGTGGCCTTCCGCTCGCGTGCCCTTTTATGATATAGAGTTATTTGATTCCATCGAATAACGCTATAACATAAATTGGCTACGTTTGTATTCCTCATTTGATGGAAAAAGTCATGCAAAGTATGTTTGTATGAGCTTTTCACTCAAATGGGAAATATATGGCCACGGATACGTTTGGGAGGGTGCGAGGGCGCACCGCTTCCACCTAGATGCCCCACTCTTATATGTGGGCCATAAGTATCGTCGGTAACGACGAAGTCTCACCAAGTCCGTCCGTTTTTGCCCGGCCCAATTTGTTCTTGGAACAAGCATTTCAAACCTTAGTAGGTTACCTCGGCCTCGATGCAAGTCGATCGGTATGTTGACTTGTTTAATTCGTGAATGCGAAATTTTTTTTTGTAGTGGGTCCTTGTGCTAGGGAGAAAGAACCCGCCCCACGACACCGAAACGCTAACCTACCAGCGCATTCACGCGTCCCCAGACAAGGCCAATCTCGGCGGATCTCAACATCCTCTTTCGCCGAGGCAGCAGACCATCGCTGCAGGCCTTCACGGATATTTTTCTATCTACCTACAATTCACTACAAGAGCTGTACACAAGAAGCATCAGTTACTCCGAGGTACGAGCTCCACAAGCTAGATGACAGCTCAGTAACGTCCAGATACATGTCAGCGCTGGCAAATCGGATCAACATTTCCCCACAGGTGGAAGAAAGTAATGATGCCATGAAAACCATGTGAACGAAATTGAGAGATGCGATAACTGAAGCAGCCGAAGAGGTTTTGGGGCAGCAGCCAAAGAAAAATAGGAACGACTAATACGACGAAGAATACAAGGAAGCGATTAAAAATGAGCCAGGCGTGCAAAGAATACATCCAACGACCAAATTAGGCCAAAGAAGAACAATATTAAACTCTTCGACGTCAAGCTAAGAAAATGTGCCGAAGAAAGAAACGACTAACCATCAACAGCAAGATCCAACAGATAAACGAAAACATAACCGTACATGATGTCAGATCGGCGGCATATGCTTCTATTAAACAACAAAGAGACGGCTTCAATCCACAATCAAGTCTTTGTAAAAGTGCTCAAGAAGGAATCAAAGTCAACCCAGTCGAAATTAAAAACACATGGCTACAATATTTCCAGAAGCTATTCACAGCGTCCCCAACAACAACTGAAGCTGTGAACATTCCAGAAGCAGAACAAGAGGCCCCAGTTTTATCACCAACCAGAGACAAAGTACAGGCAGCAATACGGGACCTCAGAAAAATAAGGCTCCTAGAATAGACGAAATATCAGCAGAACTGCTCCAGAGCGGTGGTCTCCATCTTAATAACCTTTTGCATCGACTAATATACAGAATATGATCAGAAGAGCAGTTATCAAAGGAAAGGAAAAAATATAATATGGTCTGTGAACAAAAAGGGGAGAAATTACGGTGGAAAAATTTTAGGGCATCGCTCTACTGTGAACGTCATATAAAGTACTCTCCAAAATTATGGAAAGAAAATTTAAATCGCAGTACGAAATTATTACAAGAGAGTATCAGGGAGGCTTTCAAAGTTGACAATCTACAATAGACCAAATATTCTCAGTTAAGCAGGTGCTCGAAAAGTGCTAGGAATATAACTCTTTGTAGACTTCAAGCAAGCATACGACAGTGTCGACAGAAATGCGCTTGTATATATAATGCTTGATTTTTGCGTCCCAAAAAAATTAGTCCGCATGGTCAAGGTCACGATGGTAAACACAGAGTCACAGGTCAAGGTAAACGATAAACCAACCAAAGGAGCATTTCTGAGGCTAGAATCTGAAGCAAACCGAATTGGCCTACCAGTTAATGAAACGAGAACTAAATTCATGACTCAAACGATGAAGAAAATTCCAGTTCGACAAAACATGGCCATAGGCAACTACAACCTTAATAGTTTATCTTGGAGCCAACCCGAATAGAAGAGGCGCCGAAAAGGATGAGATTGGACGCCGCATAAGCGCCGCAAAAAAAAGCCTGTTATTCCGTACTTCCCATTCTAAGCTCCAGAGTTGTGGACAGACAAAATAAGCTCCGCATTTACAACTCACTAGTCAAACCTGTGCTGTTATATGGAAGTGAAATATGGACCCTGATAAGCGAATCCGAAAAGGCAGTGGACGTATTTGAACGCAACGTGCTCCGGAAAATTTACGACCCAGTGAAACAAGGAACAAAGTGGAGACTACGTTACAATTATGAGTTGTATGAACTATTTGAAAATCCACCTGTTTCCTCTTGCGTAAAATTACGTAAATTGCAATGGGCAGGACTTAGAGAAAGGATGGAAGAAAACCGGCCAGCGGTAAGACCGAGAGCTCGATAGGAAAACACGATAGAAGATGACAGCAGATCCTTGCAGGGAGTGAACAACTGGCGGACAAGATCGCGGAACTGTGATGAGTAGAGGAGATTAATCCTGGAGGCTGAGGCCCGGTTTGAGCTGTCGCACTATAGACGATGATGATTATTTCATCAATAGCACACTGAACTTAAGTCGAAAATTTAAAATGGTTTCTCATTCCAAAACACCCGGAACCGTAGTTTGTGGAGGTCGTAGTTATCATTTAAGTGCCTATCTGCTTTAATGGATGTAACTTCTATATTTCCTGAATAATTTTACTGTGACACATCAACAGAAAGGATAGGGCCCTAGGCCATTACACTTTTTTTTAAATGCTTATTCGAGAATATTATATAGGCCTCCGAGAATATTATATAGGCGTCTAAGGGAATCCAAACGGTGCGATCATAAAAACAACGATAAAGATGTTAGGACATCGACCAAAAAAGCGATCGGAATGACTGGTTCGACGAAGAATGTGGAGATGCAGTTAACAAAAGAAATCAGACACACAAATAGTACCTCCAAAAATCAACTCGGACAAAAAAGGAGCAATATATCGATCTCCCGTGACAAGACAAAATACTCTGCCGATAGAAGAAACGACGGGCCATAGAACAAATTAACGAAACAAAATCAGTGTACGCCTCAATTAAACAGTTTCATGGGGAATACACGCCAAGCACGAGTATCTGCAAAACGCACAAAGTGCAATAGTAGGTAGCCCCAACGATTTTAAAACGTGTGCAAGCAATACTTCCAAAAACTTCTCACAGTTCTCACAAAAACTGTCGAAACTGTGATCACTCCAGGGGGTTGAAGATGTTTTGGCAGTGCTATCAACATTAGAAGGAATACAGGTACCCATTCGTGGCCTCAAAAAGAACAAAGCTCCTAGAATTGACGGAATGCCGCCAGAACTGCTCCAAACCGGAGGAACATACCTATATAACCTACTTTATCAGAGGAGCAGCTACCAGATGACTAACGGAAAGCACCATATGCCCCATACATAAAAAGGAGACAGACTACGCTGTGAAAATTACAGAGGAATTGATCTGTTGTGCATATCATGTAAAATTCTGTACAAAGTCATGAAGACTGAAGCCCAACATGAAAATACCATTGCAGAATACCAAAGTGTTTTTCGAAGTGGACAGTCTACGATTGACCGGATATTTTCAGTAAAACTGGTGCACAAAAAATTGCTGGGAATATAATATCAGTTCTTCGTAGACTTCAAGAAAGCATACGATAGTGTTGACAGGAATGTTCTTTACAAAATCGTTCTTGACTTTGACGTCCCAGCTAAACTCGTCCGCTGTTACAATGCTGAACACAGGCTCAGGTTAAAGTTAACGGCGATTGGACTGAAAGCTTCCCAACGAACTCAGGCCTATAACAGAGGAATGGATTTGCCCCAATTTTGTTGAATATTTCTCTGTAACATGGGGTGAGAAAACGCCAGCAGACACCAACGGTACGCGATTCTACAAGTCCACGCAACGATTATACCGACGATATTAACATTATGTGCAGATCAATTTCAGAAGCGAAGGAAGCGTTCATACGACTGGAGTCAGAAGCGAAAAAAACTCGGCCACCTGGTCCATGAAGCTAAAACTAAATTCATGGAAAGCTTGGATAGTTTCTCATACTTAGGAATTCCATCTTGATAGAAAGGGCACGGAAAGTACCGAAATATGGAAAAGGATAAACGCAGCAGTACTTCATACAGGGTCTGCATAATAAGTAACCAGACTGAGCCTGCCCCGCGCCGTCAAAGCGTCTGCTAACCGATATCTGGTGCTGTAGTGGTGGTGGGGGTCTAGGTAAAGGGAACCGGGCTGCAGCAGTTGCCTCCAAGCGCTTGGAGAGATAGCATCGAGCGAGAGCGGAGTGCGTGTTCAGTTACGTCGTGGGAGTGAAAATGGAGCGTACGATCGAGCAACGTGTTAGCATCAAATTTTGTGTCAAACTCAAGAAAACGGCCACGGAAACTCTTCAAATGGTTCAAGAGGCTTACGGTGAGGATGCTCTGTCCAGAACTCAAGTGTTTCAGTGGCACAGAAATTTCCGGGAGGGCCGCGATGACGTCCATGACAAACAGCGCGTCGGTCCTCCATCAACGAGTCACACGGACACAAATGTGCAAAAAGTGCGTGATGTGTTGAACAGTGATCGTCGTCTGAGCATTCGGGCTATCGCAGATGAGGTTGGAATTGATAAGATGACCGTTCACAACATTATTAAGAACGATCTGGGCATGAGGAAGATCTGCGCGAAGCTGGTACCCAAACACCTGACTGATGAGCAAAAGGAGCGTCGTGTTGCGGTCGCTTCGGGAATCCTTGATCGACTGCAAACCGAACCAGAGTTTTTACAGCCCGGATATGGCACCAGCGGACTTCTTTCTGTTCCCCAAGATCAAGAGACACCTTAAGGGGACGCGGTTCGGGACTCTGGAAAACGTTCAACGTGCTAGGACGAGGACTCTAGACAACATCGAGGTTGCCGACTTCCAGGGAGCGTTCGGGGATTGGAAAATTCGGTATCAGCGTGTTATCGACTCCAATGGGGACTACTTTGAAGATTTCTAAAGAAAAATTGTACATATTTTGCCAATAAAAAATTTCCTGAAGTCAGTCCGGTTACTTATTATGCAGACCCTGTATGCTTCGATCCAGAGATGTTCACAGGGAAAATAAGACTCGCATATACAAGTCAATAATAAGACCTGTGCTGCTGTACAGATGTGAAATCTGGACACTTATAAAAGTATCCAAAAAAGCCCTGGACGTAATCGGACGCAAAATGCTCAGGAGGATAGATGGCCCAATAAAGCATGGAGCAGAGTGAAGACCTGGTTACAACGACAAGCTGTATAATCTTTATGGACTACCCACCTTTATCCGCATGCGTAAAGCTACGCAAACTGCAATGGGCGGGGCATGTGGAAAGAATGGAAGAGCTCCGACTCCCCAGACAGCGAAAGTGAAACGTCCAGTTGGGAAACCGAGGAAACGATGGGAAAATTCATTCGATGCTGACACCAATTGGCGAACGACGTCGCAGAACCGCAACGATTGTAGCCGACTACTACTGGAGGCGAAGGCCCGAATGGAATGCTGACGATGAAGGGAATGTGCAGAGAGATAAGGACAAACAAATTTTTTCACACAAACATTGCTTTCAAGCTGCAAAGGATCCACTTGAAGACCTGATAAGTATGCTGAAAAAGCAGTCCAATATAGCCGTAGAAATCGACATTTATTATTTTAAATCAGGCGATACAAAGGTAGAGCAATCAGAAAGGCAAATGGAGTAAGGGTATAAGCTGCTAAAACCGCGCATTCGGACATGAAGTTTTCGAATAAGGATCTCAGAAGCAGGGCATCTGAAGCAGCAACTCTGCTGCAGTAATATCGGACGAATCAACGGCGGAATTTTTGGACATGTAGCAACAGCATAAAGCCAAATTCAATTCAGTCATAGTCAGCGTCAGAAGGCGGCTCGCTACAAAAATTATCATAAAATATTTCGGTCAACAACAATGGTATAACGCGATTAACGAAATTGATTAATTACGAGTAGAAACAACCCGCTTCCAACAGTTCTAGTAGAGACAAGTGTGTAAATTATAATCAGTGAGATCCCTCTCCTTCTCTCTATACAGCATACGCATCAACTCAAACCGCATCAACCAGATAATGCCAGCACACAAAAGGTTCTCTGTACTCTAACAAAGCCATTCAACCGCAGAATCAAGTCGCAACTTCCATCGTAATTTGAAAGTGATTGGATACATATTCGAGACAGTTCGAGGCGTTTATTGAAGGAAGTGAAGGCCGGAAAGGGGCTGTAGTGCTACGAAAAAGAAGATACATATTCAACTCTCATTACTTTTTCGGTTTCTCAGCAGAGTCATTGGGAAAAGCCATTACTCTCAAAATAAGAAAATTTGGTAATTATTTAGTTTATGTGCCATACTCCTGTTATACAGTTTTTCATGCTGAAAAAGAATATATGTATATGTATATATATATATATATATATATATATATATATATATATATATATATATATATATATATATAATATATATATATATATATATATATATATATATATATATATATATATATATATATATATATATATATATATATATATATATATATATATATATATATATATATATATATATATATATATATATATATATATATATATATATATATATATAT